>CM067354.1:54330677-54382371 GCA_034190875.2 Urechis unicinctus | reverse complement strand
ACAAATTAGTGGAAAAAGGCAGGTTTGTTCATGAAACACATTAAACCGGTCACTACATGCATGAGCATCATGAATATACACAGATATAGCATGATTTACTTTCACCCTAATAGAATGCAAATTATAAAATGTACTTAAAAGGCCACTGAAATGCAAAACCGAATTTTTGTTATCGCATTTTGATGATAATTTTTAAGTGACTTTCTGGGTGACGTCACCTAATTGACACAAATCAGTCAAATTCGTCTGGGTAAATGGCTTTCATCAGTAAACCACTAAACGAAAGTGAGTGAATGAGTTTGATGACTTCATACAGGAAAGTCTGCGAGTTTGATCGGTAATATCTCGGCAACCAGTTATGACATCTCAGTCATACTGTTGTCAAAATGTCACAAAATCATCTTCATAATTAGATGACAACACAAATTTGGATTTTGCATGTAAGTGGCTCTTTAAGTAAACTATCTAGTCAAATCTATGAAAAATATAAATGTGTGAGTAAATCAACAATCATTACCAATAGGCAATATTTAAACTTCTCTTGGGTGCATTCCTTAGTCGGTCGGTTGGCTAGAAAGACATTAACAGCAGCCTCGGTGAACCCATGACTCTTCACTACACTTTCTGCACAGTACAAAGAGGACAATATAAGCTATATAATTTCATACATCATACAACTGACTTTCATTAGCTAATGTGTATCATTAAAATCAAAAACTATCCTGGACTTCCAAGTAATAAGCCAATGGTGAACCTACCGACAATTAATTTGCAGAGTGCCATTTTCTCAATGCTGGCTTTGTCACCTGACCCGTTCATGTTAAGCTTGCACTGCAGGGAATTAGTGATTAATCTGCAAGCAATATGTCTGAATGAATACAATTGGTGCATGAAAATTTCTTAAACATTGCCAATTCAGACAAAATGCATAAGTGCAAGTTGTTTGGATCATGGATTTACATCATATACATATACATAGAGAATCTCACCTGCTTGTCAAATCGTTCATCGTATCCCGGACACTGCACAATGATTTTCATACACTTCTGAAACTGACACAAAAATGTGACATTTGGAAAATATTTCATTGCTGTTTATTAGATCTAATGCCCACTCCTCCTTAAAAAAACTGCAATTTTACATACCCACAAATTCTTTCTCTGGTTGTCCATAAACTGCTCATTTAAATGTTGCAGTTCCTCAGTGCTGTTCATCTGCACAGCTTCAGGAAGCATTTTGCCACTATCGGCCAGCTCTCTCCTCTCCTGCCTGTTCAGTATATCCCTGATTTGCAGAGGCAGGAGAGGCAGCGCTCCTGAAAACCTGTGCACAAACAAATTATGCAGTGTTCAATTACTATGCTGCTGACTACAAACTCATAAATAATACCTTTCTCAATAGCAGCATTAAAACAGAGAAAATATTTAAAGAAAATATTCACAAATGTGCACTTATATTAAAGGAAAACCATCATTGCTCAACCAACGACTGCTAGAATGAGTGACAGATGAGCCATGACTGTGGGACTGAGTGACAAATGAGCGATGACGACCGTGTGGAACGGATTGACAGATGAACGATGACTGTGAGATGGACTGACTGATGAACGATGACTGTGAGATGGACTGACAGTAGCCCTACAAGACGTCTGGTATAAATTCATGTTACCGTTACACCAGAGCTAGACTGACAGATGAACGATGACTGTGAGATGCACTGACAGATGAACGATGACTGTGAGATGGAGGAACAGTCAACAGATGAACCATGGCGTGTGTATAAGATGGTTGTGGTGTATTAAGGAGCAAGCCTCCAAAAAACCACGAGGCGTGCCTACAGCCTTTCCGCTGCAACTAACTAGCTGCAACGGCTGGCACTTCGCTGAGAGCGATAATACAGGTTTCATGCACCAATGAGCATAAAATCATAAACCATGAAGACATTATATACGGCAAGCAGTTTTTGTACAGCTACTCGAGTAAACTTATTTTCATTGAAAGAATAACATTTGAATATGACTCACTTGTAAACTTAGAAACTGTCAAAAATATAGCAAATGATCGAATTCTCAACTTTCCAAAACTGCAGCAAATCGCGCCAATCAGCGGTTAGCGGTTAACCCCCGGTGGGGTCTCCACCACGGACCAGCAGGTCACGGGTTCGAACCTCGCCTTCGTTTGGAGAGTATCTCACCTGAATTTCGACTCATCATTCCAGGAGACCCCTGTCACGATAGTAACTAAGCAGATGAAAGCCAAAAAACCGTCATCATCCCCAAAGCACATAGATCGATAGCACCAAAAGTTGTGAAACCCACTATATCTTGGCATATCTAGCACAAGCCTAGCTGGGACTGTCAGGTTAACACATGGCCATATTTCTGGTATAAACTGAAAAAACGAATATTTAAATAATAATTTACAAATGGGTCCTAAAATACACGTCTTTTCCACGTGTTTTTGACACGTCAATTCCACGTGATTAATACTCGTGGAATCCACGTGGATATCACGTGAAAACTCGTGTATCCACCAATTCACCAAAAATCCACATGATTTCCACGTGGATTCCACGTGTTGTGCCCACTGGGTAAGTTATTGTTGAAATAACCGACTATTGACTGTCACAACGCTGCTTGCATAATCTGTTAATGTATTCTAACTGCTTTATTTCAGTCACGACCCCCGGTGGAATCAGATTGCATGGCGGCATGGTTAGCTTCCTATTCTCAGTAGGAGTGGTTATCGATTAATCCAGTGGTGTAGACAGTCCGGTGGTTAGAAGTAAATATAGATAGTTTGAACGGAGTTTTAATATGGCCCCAGAACATAAGAGTTTGGCTTCGTGTTTAATCATATCCATCCACTTCCACTTTTAATTATAGCTAGCTTTTATGTAAGAAACGGTATTAGCTTTTATCCCTGAGATACAACATGTAGTTTTGATCATGATTGCACAATAGGACAGAAAAGCCGATCATTATTTCACCGTATTACCAGAATTAACTCTGATGTCCTTATAAAACACAGCACATGGCAACAACCATCAGGTAATGATCGTCTATCTTACTAGGTAAGACTTGCTTAATGGAAGTTAGAATTGAGAATCTTTTGATCGCATCATGATCTACGTGATGCTGCGGCCAGCCGTCATAGCACAGTTTAGTTCAGTGCATCGTTGTAGACATTACAGTCAATAAGATATTGACAGTGCCTTGTGTCTTGCTGTAGTGGCGTAGGCGTTAGAGGCTAGGATGTCCAGCTACTTTTGACCAGATTTTACTCCAAGAGAATTTATCTTCACATTGTTTCTTTTAATGGTATCTATTTGGGGGACATACCACTAACCAATTTGAACATCTATTATCCGCCTGCCCGAAGGCTTTGAGGTTAAATCCTCGAATATAAAACATTTGCTGGTAACTATTCACAAAATATATTGCAGGAGTTGACTCTACATCACGATTGCCTATAATTAACTATGTGTCATTGCTCAACACTGGCACGAGAGTATATGAAGGTTCCCGCTTCTATGCGTCGTAGTGTTTGTAACACAAACGGTCAATTTGGAGTTGAAGGAATAGATGTGCTGCTTTCGTGTTGCTTCGTTATACCGTTAAAGAGTTGACGCCTAAAAACAGAATGCTTGGTTGCTTCGAGTCTACACTCGTTACCATGTTCCTTCCTACCGTACTTAATCTTGCCAAGAGTGCCTGTTGCTTAGAACAACATGGTGATAATGTATGACATTTGATGAGGTTGAAAATCTAGCTCTGTTAATATATTTGCAGATATTGACATTGTGATAACTTACAATCTGATTCGCAAATCTGTCCTTGTGTAAACATGAAATAAGATTCTGTCATTATATACTTTGTCATTATAGATTTTACAACACGTTTGCTAACAATCAAATCCTCTCACTAAGTGAACATAAGAAAAGGATCAGCCACCGCGTTGACTTACAATCAGATTCTCAATGTAAACTTGAAACCAGATTATGTCATCAAGTTAACAAGCAATGACATTATATCGCTATGTGAACTCATACTCAAATCCTGTCATCAAGCAGTTTCTAGTATTTAATAAATTAGTTAACTGGAGATATCAATCGGAGTCGCTGCTCACCTGTTTTATCTTAATCAGTGCTAACGATGTGTTGGTTATCTGTCATGACCGTTCTGTTGACTCCTAAACGCATGTCAAGTGATGTACATGATATGATCGTGCAATTGGCTTGTGGCAGCAATCGTTATCTAACTATCTACCACTGTAATTGAAAGCATACATGGTATTTAACCCAATGCGGGATGAGGATCTGACCAATAAGTGAACCAGGAAGCGAAAGTTAGACCAATGTTCCTTTAGGTCAAGGTCGATTCTACTAAATTATTGTAAATACAAGCGTTTGGGGAAATGTTTGTCACAAACAAATAGCAAGACGCATATATCCCAGTCTCCTATTCTTACCTGCTGCTCGAAAGCTCCAATTTACGTGAGCTTATCGAGCACGAGGCTGTGTGGGGAGTAGCGAGATACGGGAACTCGAGACTTAGGTGACAATCCCCCACATGAATGCAATGGGGAGGCTGTGTAAAGAATTGCGCAATCTGTAGACAACACCTCAGCATTTGCCCATTTGCGGTTCATAAGGCACTGTCAATCTCTTATTGACTGTAATGTCTACGATGATGCACTGCACTAAACTGTGCTATGACGGCTGGCCGCAACATCACGTAGATCATAATACGATCAAAATATTCTCAATTCTAACTTCCATTAAGCAAGTCTTAACTAGTAAGATAGGCGATTATTAGCGAATGATTGTTGCCCTGTGCTGTGTTTTATAAGGATATCAGAGTTAATTGTGGCAATACGGTGAAATAATGATCGGCTTCTCTGTCCTATTGTGCAATCATGATCCAAACCACATGTTGTATGTCAGGTATAAAAACGAATAACGTTTCATAGCTAAGAGCTAGCTATAATTAAAAGTGGTAGTGCATAGATATGATTAAACACGAAGCGATTCCAATGCCATATGACTCAAAACTCTTATGTTCTGGGGCCATATTAAAACTCCATTCAAACTATCTATATTTACTTCTAACCACCGGACTGTCTACACCACTGGATTAATCGATAACCACTCCAACTGAGAACAGGAAGCTAACCATGGCGCCATACAATCTGATTCCACCGGGGGTCGTGACTGAAATGAAGCATACATTAACAGATTAGGCAAGCAGCGGTGTGGCAGTCAATAGAAGGTTATTTCAACAACAACTTAAAGATGATAATATCATTTAGGACCAATAATGTGTGGAAGTATGCGAGGTTCCGGTTCCGGTTACTGTCAACTTCTGCAAACTACCACCAAACGCTTAATGTTTGACCATGGGACATAGGAGCCCTCGCCAGGTAGTTGTGATGTTCGAAGTGGCTTGTGGTCGGCCCCTGCCTAATAGTTACAATTTAAAAAGGCCCTATAGAAAGGCAACCTTTTCGAAAAGTACAGTTTGAGATGCATAATATTTCAAGCAAATAGAATCGTGTGATAGTCTACTCTTGTTCAATAAGTACAGAGTGGGCATTGTCTGAATTTTAGTATGGTCCGAGCATTCTCTTGAGGAGGGTACAAGGTGGTTAAGTTGGATTAACATTTATAACATTTTGCTTACCATAATTAGGTTAAAAAATACTATCTAGGAAAATACTTCGTTTGAACAACCGTAAAACAAAACAAGACAACAATGCAATCTTTTGTACATATTTTTGACCATAAGAATAACGTGATGACCAGAGTCGTTGTGTCTATGACCACTCGAATAATGCTCGTGTCAGTAGGGATATTTTTTAATAGCCATATAATGAACCTCGAACACGTATGCGGTCTTATCAAAAACCAGAAGAAATTTTTCTGTGACAAAGGTAAATGGATTCAGTTCAATGTTTTATTAAAACAGAGTATTATGCAGTGGGCGCAATTGCATCATAAAAGCAACGCATACCGCTATCACAGATTAGGTTGTGCTTAAACAAGCCTCGTCTTCTTCATCTCCATTCATATATACACACAATTACACATTCCAAATTACATTCTCACTCATACCGACGACTTTTTACAGCACTCGGAAGTACTACGTAATGATGATATCACACAATCGCTACAAAATTTGAACATACACAAGTGATCGATTCATTATCTATGTTCGAATGGCATTATTCCGACGACGGAAAATATTCAGTTTGTGGCTTATTCTTCCGCTGATAAACTTTCTTTTAGATTTTAGCTCCGCACATTGCTCTGCGTCACTGAAGTTCCTAGATACCACCTCGACGAACATATTCTGGACGTTTACATTGTCTCGTGCACTTGTCTCCACATACGGACATTGTCTCCACATACGGACCAGCATCTTCCCGCGAGATTTGGCGATTTTCATCCAAATCGCGCTTATTTCCGACTAGCACCACAGGAACTTTGCCAAATCCTGAAATCACAGAAATATATTTATTATATATGCAATTTACAATTAAGCTGGGGAGGGCTGCATCACATTCACTGTAAAGTATGGCCATACGATACACATCGCTCAATATCTTTGTTTATGTCTATTACAAGGTTAAAGGCCGATTATAGGATAATTAACATGTTACGCTTCACTTAGAATTGCTGCAACATCAAACTCGTGACATACCTCTAACTTCTCTTATTTGGCGCAGAAGCTCACCAGCGCGCAGATAAGAGTCGCGATCATCGATGGCAAAGACAACAACGAATGAATTGCCATTCCTTATGCTCAAGTCTAGCATTGCAGGGAACTGATGGTAGCCGGCCGTGTCCACGATATGAATCCCGTAAAATGTTCCATCTGCAAAACAATACAATGATATTAATCCGCTGTTATTGCTTGTCCAGTAAAGCTGTTACTCAATAGAACAGGTGTGACATCAGAGACGATTAAGTCAAAAACGGGTTTGGCGTTTTGATAAAGCTCACCTGGTAATTTGATGAGATGCCTAAATCTGTCCTCTACGGTTGGCATGTAATGTAAGGTAAAGACTCATGACATGTATTGACTAGCAAGAGCTGATTTGCCCACATTACCTGCCCCCATCACAACGAGCTGACAGGATTTGATCCAACCACCGCCACCACTTTGCGATGACGACGTCAAACTGCTGTCGCTTTTCTGCCGGAAGATGTCACCACTTGATCCATTACGCATCATTGGTACGTTGTACTCGTAGAGATCCCGACGAAGGTTCAGTGAATACTTCAACTTTGTTGTGTAACTCAGCTAAGATTCTGTTTGCTTCCTTTGAATTAACTCGTGTTGGCTAAAATGTCGATCTGTTATATAGCGTCAGAGATGACGACCGCGAGCCACCAGTCACTCCCTAGGACCATTCCATATATGGCTGGCAACAGCCTACCTGGTAAAAATGATTCACACAGGCCAACGTGATCGCCGTCTACAGCGATGGATGTACATGGGTACTTTTATTAGTCATCCATAAAAAGCAAAAACCGATTGAGCAGTGGCAAGTATACGTTGAAACTGATGGAGATACCAAGCTCATTATTAAGCGCTATTTTGATTGCAGAATTCCGCCAAATTCAATTATTTTGTAATTAATATTCACTAGATTATCTAGAATCGCCAATTAGTACATGCCTTGGGAAATATTTCATAATTAAAGATTATTCCACTGGGGGCTGGCGGGAAGGGGTCAGGGAATTGATCAGGAATAGTGAGGATTTCGGAAATAAGCGCGATTTGGATGAAAATCGCCAAATCTCGCGGGAAGATGCTGGTCCGTATGTGGAGACAATGTCCGTATGTGGAGACAAGTGCACGAGACAATGGAAACGTCAAAAATATGTTCGTCGAGGTGGTATCTAGGAACTTCAGTGACGCAGAGCAATGTGCGAAGCTAAAATCTAAAAGAAAGTGTATCAGCGGAAGAATAAGCCACAAACTGAATATTTTCCGTCGTCGGAATAGTGCCATTCAAACATAGATAATGATTCGATCACTTGTTTCAGCACACCCTAATCTATGATAGCGATATGTGTTGCTTTTATGATGCAATTGCGCCCTCGGCATAATACTCTGTTGAAATAAAACATTGACTTGAATCCATTTACTTTTGTCACAGAAAAATTTCTTCCGGTTCCGCTAAGCTTGCTATGCAAGGTTCATTATATAGGCATCAACAAAATCACACTGACACAAACATTATTCGTATGGTCATAGACACAACGACCTCGTCAATTGCTGTTTCTTATGGTCAAAAATATGAACAAAATGTTGCATTTTGCTCTGCTTTTGTTTTACGGTTTTTCAAACGAAGTTGTTTCCCTAGATGGTATTTTTGGCCTAATTGCCGTAAACAATGTAAGATTGTTAATCCAAGTTAACCCCCTTCCACTCTCCTCAAGAGGACACTGCCCACTCTGTACTTATTGAATAGGAATATCACACGATTCTATTTGCTTCAAATAAAATGCATCTAAAGCTATACTATTTGAAAAGGTTGCGTTTCTATAGGGCTTGTTTAAATTGTAACTATTAGGCACGGGCCGACCACAAGCTACGTCGCACATCACACAACCATCTGGCGAGGGCTCCGAGGTTCCATGGTCGAACATTTAGTGTTTGGTGTTAGTTTGCAGAAGTAGACAGTACAAGGAACGGGAACATCGCCTACTTCCACACATTATTGGTCCTAAATTATACAAGCATCTCTACCCAGTGGGCACAACACGTGGAATCCACGTGGAAAATACGTGGAGAAACTGGTGTAATTCACGTAGATAATACGCGTAAAAGGCAAGTTGAATTCACGTGGATATGGACACGTGGAAAACACGTGTGCTCTTCCACCTAAATTCAACGATACAAAATATCTGTATTCAGGTGGTTTTTACTTCCTCTTTAGTAATTTTTTTGTTTTTTAATATATTTCACAAGATCATTGAACCAAGTACATTTATTTCTCAGAAATATCCAACTATAAGTTCTACATGATCACAAATAACAATATTAAACATGTTTTAAACATTACGAGCAAATGTCAACATACAAAGGCAACAAATTAGTGGAAAAAGGCAGGTTTGTTCATGAAACACATTAAACCGGTCACTACATGCATGAGCATCATGAATATACACAGATATAGCATGATTTACTTTCACCCTAATAGAATGCAAATTATAAAATGTACTTAAAAGGCCACTGAAATGCAAAACCGAATTTTTGTTATCGCATTTTGATGATAATTTTTAAGTGACTTTCTGGGTGACGTCACCTAATTGACACAAATCAGTCAAATTCGTCTGGGTAAATGGCTTTCATCAGTAAACCACTAAACGAAAGTGAGTGAATGAGTTTGATGACTTCATACAGGAAAGTCTGCGAGTTTGATCGGTAATATCTCGGCAACCAGTTATGACATCTCAGTCATACTGTTGTCAAAATGTCACAAAATCATCTTCATAATTAGATGACAACACAAATTTGGATTTTGCATGTAAGTGGCTCTTTAAGTAAACTATCTAGTCAAATCTATGAAAAATATAAATGTGTGAGTAAATCAACAATCATTACCAATAGGCAATATTTAAACTTCTCTTGGGTGCATTCCTTAGTCGGTTGGCTAGAAAGACATTAACAGCAGCCTCGGTGAACCCATGACTCTTCACTACACTTTCTGCACAGTACAAAGAGGACAATATAAGCTATATAATTTCATACATCATACAACTGACTTTCATTAGCTAATGTGTATCATTAAAATCAAAAACTATCCTGGACTTCCAAGTAATAAGCCAATGGTGAACCTACCGACAATTAATTTGCAGAGTGCCATTTTCTCAATGCTGGCTTTGTCACCTGACCCGTTCATGTTAAGCTTGCACTGCAGGGAATTAGTGATTAATCTGCAAGCAATATGTCTGAATGAATACAATTGGTGCATGAAAATTTCTTAAACATTGCCAATTCAGACAAAATGCATAAGTGCAAGTTGTTTGGATCATGGATTTACATCATATACATAGAGAATCTCACCTGCTTGTCAAATCGTTCATCGTATCCCGGACACTGCACAATGATTTTCATACACTTCTGAAACTGACACAAAAATGTGACATTTGGAAAATATTTCATTGCTGTTTATTAGATCTAATGCCCACTCCTCCTTAAAAAAACTGCAATTTTACATACCCACAAATTCTTTCTCTGGTTGTCCATAAACTGCTCATTTAAATGTTGCAGTTCCTCAGTGCTGTTCATCTGCACAGCTTCAGGAAGCATTTTGCCACTATCGGCCAGCTCTCTCCTCTCCTGCCTGTTCAGTATATCCCTGATTTGCAGAGGCAGGAGAGGCAGCGCTCCTGAAAACCTGTGCACAAACAAATTATGCAGTGTTCAATTACTATGCTGCTGACTACAAACTCATAAAATAATACCTTTCTCAATAGCAGCATTAAAACAGAGAAAATATTTAAAGAAAATATTCACAAATGTGCACTTATATTAAAGGAAAACCATCATTGCTCAACCAACGACTGCTAGAATGAGTGACAGATGAGCCATGACTGTGGGACTGAGTGACAAATGAGCGATGACGACCGTGTGGAACGGATTGACAGATGAACGATGACTGTGAGATGGACTGACTGATGAACGATGACTGTGAGATGGACTGACAGTAGCCCTACAAGACGTCTGGTATAAATTCATGTTACCGTTACACCAGAGCTAGACTGACAGATGAACGATGACTGTGAGATGCACTGACAGATGAACGATGACTGTGAGATGGAGGAACAGTCAACAGATGAACCATGGCGTGTGTATAAGATGGTTGTGGTGTATTAAGGAGCAAGCCTCCAAAAAACCACGAGGCGTGCCTACAGCCTTTCCGCTGCAACTAACTAGCTGCAACGGCTGGCACTTCGCTGAGAGCGATAATACAGGTTTCATGCACCAATGAGCATAAAATCATAAACCATGAAGACATTATATACGGCAAGCAGTTTTTGTACAGCTACTCGAGTAAACTTATTTTCATTGAAAGAATAACATTTGAATATGACTCACTTGTAAACTTAGAAACTGTCAAAAATATAGCAAATGATCGAATTCTCAACTTTCCAAAACTGCAGCAAATCGCGCCAATCAGCGGTTAGCGGTTAACCCCCGGTGGGGTCTCCACCACGGACCAGCAGGTCACGGGTTCGAACCTCGCCTTCGTTTGGAGAGTATCTCACCTGAATTTCGACTCATCATTCCAGGAGACCCCTGTCACGATAGTAACTAAGCAGATGAAAGCCAAAAACCGTCATCATCCCCAAAGCACATAGATCGATAGCACCAAAAGTTGTGAAACCCACTATATCTTGGCATATCTAGCACAAGCCTAGCTGGGACTGTCAGGTTAACACATGGCCATATTTCTGGTATAAACTGAAAAAACGAATATTTAAATAATAATTTACAAATGGGTCCTAAAATACACGTCTTTTCCACGTGTTTTTGACACGTCAATTCCACGTGATTAATACTCGTGGAATCCACGTGGATATCACGTGAAAACTCGTGTATCCACCAATTCACCAAAAATCCACATGATTTCCACGTGGATTCCACGTGTTGTGCCCACTGGGTAAGTTATTGTTGAAATAACCGACTATTGACTGTCACAACGCTGCTTGCATAATCTGTTAATGTATTCTAACTGCTTTATTTCAGTCACGACCCCCGGTGGAATCAGATTGCATGGCGGCATGGTTAGCTTCCTATTCTCAGTAGGAGTGGTTATCGATTAATCCAGTGGTGTAGACAGTCCGGTGGTTAGAAGTAAATATAGATAGTTTGAACGGAGTTTTAATATGGCCCCAGAACATAAGAGTTTGGCTTCGTGTTTAATCATATCCATCCACTTCCACTTTTAATTATAGCTAGCTTTTATGTAAGAAACGGTATTAGCTTTTATCCCTGAGATACAACATGTAGTTTTGATCATGATTGCACAATAGGACAGAAAAGCCGATCATTATTCCACCGTATTACCAGAATTAACTCTGATGTCCTTATAAAACACAGCACATGGCAACAACCATCAGGTAATGATCGTCTATCTTACTAGGTAAGACTTGCTTAATGGAAGTTAGAATTGAGAATATTTTGATCGTATTATGATCTACGTGATGCTGCGGCCAGCCGTCATAGCACAGTTAAGTTCAGTGCATCGTTGTAGACATTACAGTCAATAAGATATTGACAGTGCCTTGTGTCTTGCTGTAGTGGCGTAGGCGTTAGAGGCTAGGATGTCCAGCTACTTTTGACCAGATTTTACTCCAAGAGAATTTATCTTCACATTGTTTCTTTTAATGGTATCTATTTGGGGGACATACCACTAACCAATTTGAACATCTATTATCCGCCTGCCCGAAGGCTTTGAGGTTAAATCCTCGAATATAAAACATTTGCTGGTAACTATTCACAAAATATATTGCAGGAGTTGACTCTACATCACGATTGCCTATAATTAACTATGTGTCATTGCTCAACACTGGCACGAGAGTATATGAAGGTTCCCGCTTCTATGCGTCGTAGTGTTTGTAACACAAACGGTCAATTTGGAGTTGAAGGAATAGCTGTGCTGCTTTCGTGTTGCTTCGTTATACCGTTAAAGAGTTGACGCCTAAAAACAGAATGCTTGGTTGCTTCGAGTCTACACTCGTTACCATGTTCCTTCCTACCGTACTTAATCTTGCCAAGAGTGCCTGTTGTTTAGAACAACATGGTGATAATGTGTGACATTTGATGAGGTTGAAAATCTAGCTCTGTTAATATATTTGCAGATATTGACATTGTGATAACTTACAATCTGATTCGCAAATCTGTCCTTGTGTAAACATGACATAAGATTCTGTCATTATATACTTTGTCATTATAGATTTTACAACACGTTTGCTAACAATCAAATCCTGTCACTAAGTGAACATAAGAAAAGGATCAGCCATCGCGTTGACTTACAATCAGATTCTCAATGTAAACTTGAAACCAGATTATGTCATCAAGTTAACAAGCAATGACATTATATCGCTATGTGAACTCATACTCAAATCCTGTCATCAAGCAGTTTCTAGTATTTAATAAATTAGTTAACTGGAGATATCAATCGGAGTCGCTGCTCACCTGTTTTATCTTAATCAGTGCTAACGATGTGTTGGTTATCTGTCATGACCGTTCTGTTGACTCCTAAACGCATGTCAAGTGATGTACATGATATGATCGTGCAATTGGCTTGTGGCAGCAATCGTTATCTAACTATCTACCACTGTAATTGAAAGCATACATGGTATTTAACCCAATGCGGGATGAGGATCTGACCAATAAGTGAACCAGGAAGCGAAAGTTAGACCAATGTTCCTTTAGGTCAAGGTCGATTCTACTAAATTATTGTAAATACAAGCGTTTGGGGAAATGTTTGTCACAAAAACAAATAGCAAGACGCATATATCCCAGTCTCCTATTCTTACCTGCTGCTCGAAAGCTCCAATTTACGTGAGCTTATCGAGCACGAGGCTGTGTGGGGAGTAGCGAGATACGGGAACTCGAGACTTAGGTGACAATCCCCCACATGAATGCAATGGGGAGGCTGTGTAAAGAATTGCGCAATCTGTAGACAACACCTCAGCATTTGCCCATTTGCGGTTCATAAGGCACTGTCAATCTCTTATTGACTGTAATGTCTACGATGATGCACTGCACTAAACTGTGGTATGACGGCTGGCCGCAACATCACGTAGATCATAATACGATCAAAATATTCTCAATTCTAACTTCCATTAAGCAAGTCTTAACTAGTAAGATAGGCGATTATTAGCGAATGATTGTTGCCCTGTGCTGTGTTTTATAAGGATATCAGAGTTAATTGTGGCAATACGGTGAAATAATGATCGGCTTCTCTGTCCTATTGTGCAATCATGATCCAAACCACATGTTGTATGTCAGGTATAAAAACGAATAACGTTTCATAGCTAAGAGCTAGCTATAATTAAAAGTGGTAGTGCATAGATATGATTAAACACGAAGCGATTCCAATGCCATATGACTCCAAACTCTTATGTTCAGGGGCCATATTAAAACTCCATTCAAACTATCTATATTTACTTCTAACCACCGGACTGTCTACACCACTGGATTAATCGATAACAACTCCAACTGAGAATACGAAGCTAACGATGGCCTCATACAATCTGATTCCACCGGGGGTTGTGACTGAAATGAAGCATACATTAACAGATTAGGCAAGCAGCGGTGTGGCAGTCAATAGAAGGTTATTTCAACAACAACTTAAAGATGATAATATCATTTAGGACCAATAATGTGTGGAAGTATGCGAGGTTCCGGTTCCGGTTACTGTCAACTTCTGCAAACTACCACCAAACGCTTAATGTTTGACCATGGGACATAGGAGCCCTCGCCAGGTAGTTGTGATGTTCGAAGTGGCTTGTGGTCGGCCCCTGCCTAATAGTTACAATTTAAAAAAGGCCCTATAGAAAGGCAACCTTTTCGAAAAGTACAGTTTGAGATGCATAATATTTCAAGCAAATAGAATCGTGTGATAGTCTACTCTTGTTCAATAAGTACAGAGTGGGCATTGTCTGAATTTTAGTATGGTCCGAGCATTCTCTTGAGGAGGGTACAAGGTGGTTAAGTTGGATTAACATTTATAACATTTTGCTTACCATAATTAGGTTAAAAAATACTATCTAGGAAAATACTTCGTTTGAACAACCGTAAAACAAAACAAGACAACAATGCAATCTTTTGTACATATTTTTGACCATAAGAATAACGTGATGACCAGAGTCGTTGTGTCTATGACCACTCGAATAATGCTCGTGTCAGTAGGGATATTTTTTAATAGCCATATAATGAACCTCGAACACGTATGCGGTCTTATCAAAAACCAGAAGAAATTTTTCTGTGACAAAGGTAAATGGATTCAGTTCAATGTTTTATTAAAACAGAGTATTATGCAGTGGGCGCGCAATTGCATCATAAAAGCAACGCATACCGCTATCACAGATTAGGTTGTGCTTAAACAAGCCTCGTCTTCTTCATCTCCATTCATATATACACACAATTACACATTCCAAATTACATTCTCACTCATACCGACGACTTTTTACAGCACTCGGAAGTACTACGTAATGATGATATCACACAATCGCTACAAAATTTGAACATACACAAGTGATCGATTCATTATCTATGTTCGAATGGCATTATTCCGACGACGGAAAATATTCAGTTTGTGGCTTATTCTTCGGCTGATAAACTTTCTTTTGGATTTTAGCTCCGCACATTGCTCTGCGTCACTGAAGTTCCTAGATACCACCTCGACGAACATATTCTGGACGTTTACATTGTCTCGTGCACTTGTCTCCACATACGGACATTGGTATTGGTTCGCAAGCAACCAGCATCTTTCCCGCGAGATTTGGCGATTTTCATCCAAATCGCGCTTATTTCCGACTAGCACCACAGGAAACTTTGCCAAATCCTGAAATCACAGAAATATATTTATTATATATGCAATTTACAATTAAGCTGGGGAGGGCTGCATCACATTCACTGTAAAGTATGGCCATACGATACACATCGCTCAATATCTTTGTTTATGTCTATTACAAGGTTAAAGGCCGATTATAGGATAATTAACATGTTACGCTTCACTTAGAATTGCTGCAACATCAAACTCGTGACATACCTCTAACTTCTCTTATTTGGCGCAGAAGCTCACCAGCGCGCAGATAAGAGTCGCGATCATCGATGGCAAAGACAACAACGAATGAATTGCCATTCCTTATGCTCAAGTCTAGCATTGCAGGGAACTGATGGTAGCCGGCCGTGTCCACGATATGAATCCCGTAAAATGTTCCATCTGCAAAACAATACAATGATATTAATCCGCTGTTATTGCTTGTCCAGTAAAGCTGTTACTCAATAGAACAGGTGTGACATCAGAGACGATTAAGTCAAAAACGGGTTTGGCGTTTTGATAAAGCTCACCTGGTAATTTGATGAGATGCCTAAATCTGTCCTCTACGGTAGGGCTGTAATGTGAGGAGAAGGCTCCTGACAGGTATTGAGTAAGAAGAGCTGACTTGCCCACGTTGCCTGCCCCCATCACCACTAGCTGACAGTCTTTGATCCACCCACCGCCACCACTACACGATGACGACGACGATGATGATGACGACGATGACGACATCGTACTGCTGTCACTGTTTTGTCGGGAGATGCCCGAACTGGATCCATTGCGCATCCTTGGTATGTTGCCCATGTCTAGTTCGTGAAGAAGGTATAACTTAATTATGTTACTCAGCGGATATGCTTCGTGTGAATTGACTCGGGCTGCCGAAGATGGCGATCTGCTCTATGCCTTCTGTTTATTTTGCACCAGAGAAGCGAGCCACAAGTTCAAGGGCAGGCCACCCGGCTTGGCATAACACGCCCGGTGGTAATCCCGCTGGCATGACGTGGCTGCGGCATGTTGATGACATATGCGATGCAACACCCGGACAGCGTGATCACCACATGCCTGGCTGGTTACCAATATACCTGGGAAAATTAGTCACACGCATCCACGTGGCTAGCCAACATACATAGACGGCCGACATCGATGGGTGTAGATGGCGATTTGTGAGGTAAAAAGGAAGATTCCAGTCAGGTTTCACCCCCCCCCCCCACTCTCCCCACCCAGCAATACACCGCCCATTTCCAGAACAATAACGAACAAGTATTGAATTTTTTTATATCTAATTAACTGACATCGGAGCTCGATCTATTACATCTAGACTTTTCCGGAATGTGCGTACTAATGATAAGAAAGCAGCAACATATCCCGTCAGTATGACGCCATACAAAACAAAACAAACATGAATTGTATACCTAAAAAATGCTAAATAAAGTTAAGCGAGTTTTTTACTCCAATTATCCATTTCTTGGTTTCTGTTACTTCTCCAGTTTTATTCAATTAATTAGAAGTGATATTAACTAAATTGATTGTGATTTAAATGAAAATAGATAAACGTCGGTGATTGAAGCAGTGTTGTTCGTCACAGTATAACTAACATGTTACGTCCAGTTATTCCGGGCAACGTCCAATATAATTTGTTGCATATTTTTCTACAGTATTGATTTTTCATTTGGAGATGTACGAAGTCTTCTGAGCGTGTGCAGTGTACAATGTTTTCCGTACCTATTTTCTTCGTGTGGGGCTCCGCCGATTTTCTTTTTTACGAATTAAAACGAAATTTCGGCACTGTATGCGGGGCGTATCTTAGTAACAACAGTTTCATTGAAGTTACATTTTTTTCCTTTGATTTTCTGCTGAATGCAGACAGCCTGTATCAATATTGTCCTCTTTGCTTTCTGTGCCCTGGTTTCAACGAGAATAATAAGAAATATGAAGACAACGAAAATAGATCATTTAACTTGAAATGTATACATGTTAATAGACACGACTATTTGTATCGGAAGGAATACTTTTAGAAGATGTTGGTTGGTTGGATGGGCAGGGCAGTAAACACTGACCACTGCAAAACCCTTAGAGTAGTCCTTCCCATGAACAAAAATAGCTTTACTGGCTCCTTGATGAGTTGTTGTTTGGTTTGTAAGTGTTTCCCTCTTGTTTAGCAAACTAATTATGAAAAATCAAGCCATGTTAGACGGGCTACCTGTTTGACTAACAGGTAGTTTTGACAAAATTCACTGTGATTATGTGTGAATTTGAAGATATTGACGGCCCTGCAGGAACCAAATTACGCTATCACTGTGCATGCCAGTGACGTCACAAGATCAGTCAATAATTTTTAAATGTCGCCACCATTCCGATGCTACTGGAGCTATCAATTTACCATATCAATTCAGAAAGCCCATCTTGGCAGGAAGAAAGGACGCGCTATTAAACTCTTTGAAAATCTAAATAATAACTATTTGATATCAAACCGTGCAAAATATTATACTATTGCATCTTTTGTTCACATCAAATCCCTAAATAACCACGCTTTAATCATTGTTTTTATTAATGTTTTTAGTATGTCAGCAGTAAGTAGTGGCAATGGTACCTGATTGTACTGCCTACCTGAAACTCCATAAAATCAGTCACTTGGTCATGTTTTCATTGTTACAGCTTTGAATCTTTTCAGTATATGTAGTAATTGTGTTTTCGTTTAGCATTTCTCTCGCACCCAGAGAAAGATGCTTCAAGATGATGAATTGTGTTCCAATATATTTGTCGCTATTCTACTCTATTATATTCTAATCTTTAGCTGATAAATTATGTAGCATGACAGGGGGATAACTTGGTAAAAATCCAGAAATTTATAATATCCTGTCACAATATGTCGAACATTTCAATGGTTAAACAACATGAATAATTCAGTAATCCTGTCATGGCAACAATCTGCTACATGCAATTCGTCATTACCGCTAAGTTTTATGCCTGGATGTTAACCTGATAATGATTAACACCTCTGATTGTACGTAAATATGTCCATGCGTTATATAATAATGCTAACAACGTGCTCAATTCATCCACTACACAAGAAACTTTACAGAGCCAATTTTGTGCAACAGCTTGATTGAGTCCCAGGCATTCATCGTTAGTTGAGTGCAGATCAATTTATCGTTTCCCGCGACAATAATATAAACAACTAGCATCATCAAATATTCATGCAGCTGCTAGCTTCACATTACAGGGAACCATAAAACTATATGCCATGTACAGAGCAAATGATATTTATCAACTGCTGTTATTGGAGTCGATTAAATCACCGTAAGGCGCTATCATAACGGCCTCTGGGACGGCAGCTGCAAAGTAAGCACCAGTGCGGAGCAGTTGCAAAATTCAAACGTTATGATTTCTGAAATTCGATACCCTCTGTAGACATATATATCGTAACGCTCTAGAAAACAAAACACAGAAGTGAGAGGATGTACAATACCAGGTGTACAACAATTTTGAGACCCGGCCCTTCTCAGTATTTAATTTTCAACGAACCTGCAAGAAAATCTCGCTGTCAAAACGGGAATGCGTGAAAGTGCGCCCCCTGGACGATCCGCACCCGGATAGATTCGCCCTCGCTGGGACATTGCGCCCCCGGGTCAATGCGCCCCCGGGACGATCCGCCCCCAGAATGTTACCATCGTGTTACAGAAAGGAAGCGAATGTATATACCGAATGATACATGTTTCACTTAATAAAGGAACAGCATTAATGAATTTGATTTCGCTGATACGAAATAAATTTAAAGATCAATGTCAACCGCCTGGAGAAACAATACATCGCCCCCGGATAGAGTGCTGTAAGGGCGTTTGGCCGTTTGGCATTTGGCTGGGCCGTCGTCTGGGGACGATATGCCCCAAGAACAAAACGCGTACACACGGGAACCAGACACCAGAAGAATGTGTGGCATACTTTATTTATGGCATAAGCATATATACATTCATACAAGCATACCTACATACATATATATATATATATATATATATATATATATATATATATATATATATATATATATATATATAGATATATATATATATATATATATATATAGATATACATATATATATATACATACATACATATACATACATACATACATACATACATACATACATACATACATACATACATACATACATACATACATACATACATACATACATACATACATACATACATACATACATACATACACATACATACATACATACATACATACATACATACATACATACATACATACATACATACATACACATACATACATACATACATACATACATACATACATACATACATACATACATACATACATACATACATACATACATACATACATACATACATACGTAAATACATCATATACACACACCTGAATGCCAACATATTTTGCATACTTACATACATACATTTAAATACATCATATATACATACATACATGCATGCATACATACATACATACATACATACATACATATCATACATACACATACATACACATACATACATACCAAATACATACATACATACATACATACATACATACATACATACATACATACATACATACATACATACATACACATACATACATACATACATACATACATACATACATACATACATACATACATACATACATACATACATTGCCATGACATACATACTACATACATACATACATGACATACATACATACATTACATACATGCAGACATACATACATCCGTACCGCCAATGACTTTGTTATACCTGTACAGACATACATTTTTAAATACATACATACATACATACATACATACATACATACATACATACATACATACATACATACATACATACATACATACATACAAGCATACAAGCATACATACATACATACATACATACATACATACATACATACATACATACATACATACATACATGCATACATACATACATATGTACATACATACATACATACATACATACATACATACATACATACATACATACATACATACATACATACATACATACATACATACATACATACATACATACATACATACATACATACATACATACATACATACATACATACATACATACATACATACATACATACATACATACATACATATACATACATACATACATACATACATACATACATACACAATACATAGAAAATACATACATACATACATACATACATACATACATACATACATACATACATACATACATACATACATACATACATACATACATACATACATACATACATACATACACATACATACATACATACATACATACATACATACATACATACATACACATACATACATACATATACATACATACATACACATACATACATACATACATACATACATACATACATACATACATACATACATACATACATACATACATACATACATACATACATACATGCACAGAGTATTGCCATGACATGCACTAGGGCTCCGTACCGCCAATGACTTTGTTATACCTGTATATACGTGCAGACATAAATGCATTTTTAAATACAAGCATACAAGCATACATACATACATACATACATACATTCATACATACATACATACATACATACATACATACATACATACATACATACATACATACATACATACATACATACATACATACATACATACATACATACATACATACAAGCATACAAGCATACATACATACATACATACATACATACATACATACATACATACATACATGCATACATACATACATACATACATACATACATACATACATACATACATACATACATACATACATATACATACATACATACATACATATACATACATACATACATACATACATACATACAATACATACATACATACATACATACATACATACATATACCATACATACATACATACATACATACATACATACATACATACATACATACATACATACATACATACATACATACATACATACATACATACATACATACATATACATACATACATACATACATACATACATACATACATACATACATACATACATACATACATACATACATACATACATACATACATACATACATACATACATACATACATACATACATACAAGCATACATACATACATACATACATACATACATACATACATACATACATACATACATACAACATACATACATACATACATACATATGTACATACATACATACATACATACATACATACATACATACATACATACACACACATACATACATACATACATACATACATACATACATACATACATACATACATACATACATACATACATACATACATACATACATACATACATACATACAAAATACATACATACATACATACATACATACATACATACATACATACATATATACATACATACATACATATACATACATACATACATACATACATACATACATACATACATACATACATACATACATACATACATACATACATACATACATACATACATACATACATACATACATACATACATACATACATACATACATACATACATACATACATACATACATACATGCATACATACATACATACATGCATGCATAGAGTATTGCCATGACATGCACTAGGGCTCCGTACCGCCAATGACTTTGTTATACCTGTATATAAAAGATACTGAGCCCTAGTACATGACATGGCAATATGCTCGAAGAGTGTGATGCTGCCCACATTAGCCTTAAGTTAGTTGAATATATTATATATATTTATATATTCTTTGATTTCAAGATTTTGCAATGTCCTGTAGTGCTAGTTGTAAATAAGCGCGATTTGGATGGAAATTGGAAAAATCTCACGAGAAGAGGCTGGTTGGCTTGCAACCCAATACCAATGTTCGTATGTGGAGACAAGTGCACGAGGCAATGTAAACGTCCAGAATGTGTTCGTCGAGGTGGTATCTAGCTGTTATGTGGAAAAAACAGGCGATCTGCTTGGTTAACCCTTATTGGGCGCAGACTTATCAAACTCTGGCCGAGGAATGTGTCTTGGGATTGGTAGGTGGATCTGCCAAATAGCCTACTTTTTAAGCCAACCCAGGGAAACTTCCTCAGAAATCCTTGCGACAGCTGCAAGGTTCTTGATGGTTGTATTGCCCTTCCGATAGTCCTTTGGGAAACACTATAATGTTTGCGTGCGACGAGTCGTGCCATCCATTGTTACATATTCCAGCAGGAGTCTCCAAATGACCTGCAAAAAAATGTCATCGCTAACTACTCAGGTCGCCCTAAACCTCTGTCCTAAGACAGTCTTATCATGCAAACTGCTTGGCGAGCCTGTTCGCAACCAGGATGGTCGCAGCCATGCCCAGAATAATGAACGCCACTTCACGTCTCTTTTGGTCATCTGAGAGCACGTAGCAGTCTGAAAGCACAGGCTCCAGTGAGTTGACGGGTTTGTCTGTAACCAGGGAGTACTCAGACATCGCGTCGTTGACATCCTGGAAAGTGCGTTTGGCGTGTCCCCTGCGGCGGAGCTGCTCGTTGATGAAGTCTAGCCGCTCAGTTTGCTTTATGGCCAGTCCCCTGTTCAGACTGAAGCTGCTTGATGGCGTCATCATAGTGTTTAAGTTCCGCGTCCACCTGGGAGTTTTTCGTAACATAGAGATTATAAAGATGCCCCAAGAGAATACAAAGGCGTTGATAGGGGCACCTCAAACAAACATTGCTTATCGCGGCGGTTGTGCAAACTTCAGTATATCACCTGGTTTAATCCCTAGTTTAATAAGAATGTCCTTTATGACAATTTGAATGCAAGGGGGATGGTTCCATAAACGGCATCTCTGTCAGGCCACTTAATAAGGAACTGCAGTTTTTCATTCATGAGATCAATCCATCTCCAGAAGATGTCAATTACATTGTAATTCAGCACCCGTATGCAAGCATCTGAAAGGGGGAGTCCAGTCCTAATTTAACTAGAGTCACAAAAAAATTGGTCACGTGCAGGCAGACTGGTGGAGGAATGTCGTGGTGTGAATGGCTTTAGAGCAGCAAAAAATGCCTTGAAACTGTTCCCATTTCAAACCGGTATAAAAGTGGCATTTCTTATCTTTGTCTACCACTGTGTCAGCAGATAGTGCTGATACCTTCAATTTCTCTTCAAGTGAGACAACTTTTTCTTTGGCAAGGACTAGTTCTTGCTGAAGCTGTTCCACAGAGGGTGAAGGAGGTGTGTGAGGACTTTCATCACTGGTTGGAATCTAATCTGTTTCTGGGGTTGAGGTTGGAGGGTGCTGAGAGGGTTGATCCAAGCTGTTTGCTCACAATTGGTGGGTAGGACCATTTTCACCACCTCTGACATATGACAAATTCAGACAAATACTGTTATAAAACATGACCTGTCAAATATTACACCCATCCACGCTCACTCTCTCTTAATAACAAGTGAATTCAAACCGAATATCCATGAGAAGGTTATTCGTTGGCTTTTTATATGGTGTGCAAATCATAGCTTGGGCAATGTTGTGGCATAGTTTGTTAGGCTTTCATCCTTACACATGGCTATATATAACACAGTATCTTGTATTTTATATTCATTTATTAAGGATCAAAGCCACACAAGGAAATGGAACTTACCGTGACAAGCAAACACCTTCTTAAAGACATTGGCAGAGTATCTCCGTCTGAGCCGACTTTAAGCATAGAATCATTCCACAAGGTGGTGATCTTCTTCGCGCCCAAGAGTGTACACTTTCCCATTGCCACTATGGAAGGAAGGTAATTTAATTGAGCTTTGCTGTGACGGTAGTGTGGTATATATATAACGAATTGGCAAACTTCATGCGAAACCGGGACAACATGATCATTCCATATATGGCTGGCAACAGCGTACCTGGTAAAAATGATTCATACGGGCCAACGTGGTCGGCCGTCTACAGCGATGGGTGTACATCGGTACTTTTATTAGTCATGCATACAAATCGACAACCGATTGAGCAGTGGCAAGTTTACTTTGAAACTGATTGAGATACCAAGCCCATTATTAGGCGCTATTGTGATAGCAAAAATACGCCAAATTCAATTATGTTGTAATCAATATTCACTAGAATCGCCAATTAGTATATGCATTTGGAAATATTACATTACTAATGATTATTCCATTGGGGGCTGGCGGGAGGGGGGTGTGACTTGATCAGGAATAGAGAGTATTTACTAACTTTCGAGGCAACGTAAAATAGCTATGGTTGAGCTTATTTTTGTAAAGACTGTTTTATTGGCCAGACATTACTTCAAGCTGGTCAATTGTCCGGCGTCCTGCAAAATGCGCACCCGGGCACTTGTGGGCCTGACCATAGGCTATGACCGTAGCAGGCTATCTCTCTTATGAGTAGTTTTCGAGTCCGCTCTGGGTTTGTCAGCTGGGGCAGCAGGGCTCTGAGACTCTTAAAGTTGATCAATGATGAGAGCAGATAGATACAATCATGGACAACAGCATATGAGGTAGATTGATCAGTCTTCAGCAGTTATGTTTGCTTGGTCTCTGCATGTATCTGGCGTACCCTCCCTTGTCGTGATCACATCGAACTCACACAGGGCGTCTTCAAACGCATACACTCTGCTGCGCATGCAGTCCTCTAAAGGCTAGTTCAGACAACATATCTTTGTTCTTGGTTAGGACCTTTGTTGTCGCGCAGTCATCATTACAGTACAAGGTAGCCTCGCTCTTTTAACATATGGTAGAAAACCCTCAAGTAGTCATGGAGCCGCTCCCCTGGATCAAACACGTACCCCTTTGAATCAGACCACACTCATGACCGCGATTGATAATCCTCGTTGAAAAGGATGGTAGGGCAATATGCTCAAAGGCACCGAAGAAGGGCCTTTCCAGTAAGTTGAGCATGAAGATGGTTTTTCTGCATCCAGTCTGCCCGCAGACATTAGCCGAGAAGAGACCTTCTGGATATTTATATAAATTGGAAAGACTAGTAGACTGCGTTGACCAACCTGCCGTCCTTAATGTTAAGCTGTGCATTCGTTACAACATAAATATAGACGTTCAATTCACCAGCCGCCTCTCACCAGCAGTCGTCGTCCTCAAGTCGATCTACAGGACGTACTTGCCGGTTAGGTACTCTCCTTGGGACATGTCTGTATATGGCAGGTCTTTTACAGCTATTGTCACACTCGGGTCTCATTAACTCGTCGCTGCAAAGGCCTTCTTTGCCTCATCCCACTGCTGGTAGCTACGCATGCCCTGGGCATAGAGTTGGTAGGGGAAGCCCTCAATGGTCAACTCGACCTGCCTAATCTTTGGGCTGTAGAATGACTCTGTATTCCTAGCAAATGAGGCATTGGCTGGGTCTTCAAAGAGCAGTAGGATGCCCTTCATGCTGCGGGCCGGTACGTTTAGATTGATGTTCCACAGTGTGTATGCAAGCTCTCTGTGTACACGCTCATACAGAATCGCGACCTGTGTACTTGGTGCGGATCATGCGGGCTAGCTCTGGTTGGGTAACAATGTCATACTCCAAGGAGATGCTATCAGTTGTGTAGCTGGCGTTAGTGTCACCTATTGCGTGAATCCCACGACTGTGGTCGTTGAATGTGAGCTCGTATTCCAGTCTGACACTAAGCTCACTCTCGAGGAGTTCAAACCACGCGGTCAATGACTATAACGATGCATTAGCTGAACTTAGCATTTTAATGATATTGGAACATGCTCAACACGATTGATAGAAATCTCATTATCAATTTGTCGTTGGAACCCTCGACATAGCCAGTGCATCCTTAACTTTTGGCTGGTACTCATGGACACTTGTAAAAATTTGGCGAGAGAGAGCCCTAATGCAACTCCTGTTTGTATTGGCTTAGATTAGTAATCATGGTTATAAGTTGCCCTAATATCATCCAATGAGGCCTCGATATCTTCATCACATTTGCTTGTCCACTTCCGCTGGTGTCAATTGCGTTAGGATCAAGCAGCCCGTATGAATCCAAGGAGCCCGCAGCCTCGCGACAAACTGATGCAAAATGGCTCATTAAAAATGACTTTGTGCTCTCTTATTGATGGCTTATCTTCTTGCGAGTGCAATAAATTACACGTGACTATTGCCTTATGTGTTTGTCGTCCCCATTTACAAACGTGTCGTAACTAAATGATAAAAAAACATCGTTAAGAATAGGGTTAATATGTCCCCATTTGGTTGATGAGATTTATTAAAAATAGCATTGCACATATGATTTCCTTCCTACACTCAAAAAAATCACCGTCAGACGGATGGCTATATAACTCCATGGTTACACGCAACGGAGATCAATGCAACCTTGACCATATTGATGCCCTAGACGAGAGACCAGATCTAGGTCAATTTAAAATGTACATTGTGCACTTTGAATTTTGGCGAGGTACAGATAGTGCAAATCAAAGGTTCAATTATGTGAACGGACAATGAATCACTGAAGATGAAACGCATCCTTATAATTATGACCTTAAATGCGTGACTCAGCGGAGATGACCATCATTAGACCATCCCACATCGTGTAATTTAGTTACGCCCGCGACACAGATCATTCATGAGGGTCGGGTCGACGGGAGCAGGCTCTTTCTTTTATTGGAAAAACAAGACAAGATAAAATCTGGTCCCTGACATTAAAAATTATCCCGGTGTTGGGGCTAAGTCCATTTCATTTCTATTTCTGTATGTGGTAAAATGTTAGCTGAGACCGACTGGTATGGCTGGAATCAATGGTTGTTAATCAAACGTCTACCTCCATTGTCGGCAACAACGCCTGCACTACAAAATCACCAAGCCTATAACGCCCATGCAACAATTTCCAGACAGGAAAATCCGAGACTCCAGTAAGACTCCCCTGCGTGAATGCAAAAGTGAGGCTGTAGAAAGCTGTGTGCATTTTGCAGAAAACGCCACAGTAATTAACATCGATTCATGCACTG
Organism: Urechis unicinctus; assembly: GCA_034190875.2. NCBI lineage: Eukaryota > Metazoa > Annelida > Polychaeta > Xenopneusta > Urechidae > Urechis > Urechis unicinctus. The sequence goes on along the minus strand of CM067354.1, from coordinate 54,354,806 downwards.
CCGATCGTCTATTGACTAAAATCACCACGCAGGTAAAATTACATGGTCCATTCTATGTCAGGCAGCACAACAATCTCATGTGCTATGCTTTTCATCCAACAAGGCTCAATTCATTGTTTTACTTGAACACTCCAATTAAACATGTCTTGTAACAAAACTAAGCGACGGTTTTGGGCTATGCTGCCACAATCCAATTGCACAATCATAGCAAGCACATCACTTGAAATGCGGAGATGTAATAAAATACGCAGTGAATTGAATTCAATATGACTCGATGTTTTTATATCTTTGGGCATATCCTGCAAGTTCCACTCCACTCCATCGCAAAGCACTCTCCTAACAAATTATTTTCCATAATGCTACTTACCTGTTGTCTAGACAACAAGCTATATCAATCCAAATATAATAGCCCTTGCAGACAGAAACATTACCAAGGAGCAGCTAGTTAAGCTTTACCAAGGGTTGTTGTCTAATGGTGGGAATAAGCATCAAATGACATGTGTTTGGGAGTCGGCAGAACAGTCATGACAGATAGCCAACATGTCGTTAGCACTGATAAAAATCAAAAAGGGTGAGCAGCGGCTCCAATTGACATCTCAAGTTGGCTAATTTATTGTGTACTAGAAACTGCATTTACGCTTGATGACAAAATTTGAGTACGAGTTTACATAGTGATATAATGGCATTGCTTGTTAACTTGATGACATTGAGAATCAGATTGTAAGTCAACGTGGTGGTTGATCCTGTTCTTATGTTTACTTAGTGACAGGATTTCCTTGTAAGATTACGTGATCGCCGTATCTGATTGTTAGCAAACGTGTTGAAAAATCTATAATGACTAAGTATATAATGAAAGAACCTTATTTTATGTTTACACAAGGACAGATTCGCAAATAAATCAGAATCAGATTGTAAGTTTTCACAATGTAAATATCTGCAAACGTCAGAACAGCGAGACACGGGAACTCGAGACTCATGTGACAATCCCAAACATGAATGCAGTGGGGAGGCTGAGTAAAGAATTGTACATTTTGTAGACAACACCTCAGCATTTGCCCCTTTGCGATTCATAAGGCACTGTTAATCTCTAATTGACTGCAATGTCTACAATGATGCATTGCACTAAACTGTGCTATGACAGCTGGCCGAAACATCACATAGATCATAATGCGATCAAAAGATTCTCAATTCTAACTTCCATTAAGCAAGTCTTACCTAGTAACATAGACTATTATTAGCGGATGGTTGTTGACCTGTGCTGTGTTTTATAAGGACATCAGAGTTAATTGTGGCAATACGGTGGAATAATGATCGACTTCTCTGTCCTATTGTGCAATCATGATCCAAACTACATGTTGTATGTGAGGGATGAAAATGAATAACGTTTCATAGTTAAAAGCTAGCTATAATTAAAAGTGGTAGTGCATTGATACGATTAAACACGAAGCGATTCCAATGCCATATGACTCAAAACTCTTATGTTCTGGGGCCATATTAAAACTCCGTTCAAACTATCTATATAAACTTCTAACCGTGGGACTGTCTACACCACTGGATTAATCGATAACGATTCCAACTGAGAATACGAAGCTAACCATGGCCTCATACAATCTGATTCCACCGGGGGTTGTGACTGAAATGAAGCATACATTAACAGATTAGGCAAGCAGCGGTGTGGCAGTCAATGGACGGTTATTTCACCAACAACTAAACGATGCTAATATCATTTAGGACCATTAATTTGTGGATGTATGGGAGGTTCTGGTTCCGGTGACTGTCAACTTCTGCAAACTACCACCAAACGCTTAATGTTCGACCATGAAACCTCGGAGCCCTCAGCAAGTGGTTGTGTGATTTTCGAAGTGGCTTATGGTCGGCCCCTGCCTAATACTTACAATTTAAAGACGCCCTATATAAAGGCAACCTTTTCGAATAATTCAGATTGAGATGCATAATATTTCAAGCAAATAGAATCGTGTGATAGTCTACTCTTGTTCAACAAGTAAAGAGTGGGCATTGTCTGAATTTTAGTATGGTCCGAGCATTCAGCTTGGATTAACATCTATACATTGCTTACGGCAATTAAGTTAAGAAATACTATTTAGGGAAACAACTTCGTTTGCACAACCGTAAAACAAAAGCATACAAAAACGCAATCTTTTGTACATATTTTTGACATTAGGAATAACGCGATGACCAGAGTCGTTGTGTCTATGACCACACGAATAATGCTTGTGTCAGTGTGATTTTTTTTAATAGCTGCATAATGAACCTTGAACATAATATCGGCCTAAGAATAGGTGGAAAAAATTTTCTGTGACAAAGGTAAATGGATTCAGTTCAATGTTTAATTACAATTGAGTATTATGCACCGGGCGCAATTGCAACATAAAAAAGCAACGCATACCACTATCACAGATTGGGTTGTGCTGAAACAAGCCTCGTCTTCTTCGTCTCCATTCATATATACACACAATTATACATTCCAAATTACATTCTTACTCATACGGACGACAGTGGAAATATTTCTCACTTGTCACAGCACTTGAAAGTACTACGTAATGATGATATCACACAATCGCTTCAATTGATTGAACATACACCAGTGATCGATTCATTATCTATGTTCGAATGGCATTATTCCGACGACGGAAAATATTCAGTTTGTGGCCTATTCTTCGGCTGATACACTTTCTTTTAGATTTTAGCTCTGCACTTTGCTCTGCGTCACTGAAGTTCCTAGATACCACCTCGACGAACATATTTTGGATGTTTACATTGTCTCGTGCACTTGTCTCCACATACGGACATTGGTATTGGTTCGCAAGCAAACTAGCCTGCTCTCGCGAGATTTGGCGATTTTCATCCAAATCGCGCTTATTTCCGACTAGCACCACAGGAATTTTGCCAAATCCTGAAATCAAAGAAAATATATATATAATATATATGCAACTCCAAATTATGCTGGGGTGGGCTGCATCACACTCTTGTAGAGTATGGCCATACCATACACATCGCTCAATATATTTTGTTTATGTCTATTACAAAGTTAAAGGCCGATTATAAGATAATACACATGTTACGCTTCACTTAAGTATTGCTGCAACATCAAACTCGTGACATACCTCGAACTTCTCTTATTTGGCGCAGAAGCTCGCCAGCACGCAGATAAGAGTCGCGATCATCGATGGCAAAGACAACAACGAATGAATTGCCATTTCTTATACTTAAGTCTCGCATTGCAGGGAATTGATAGTAGCCGGCTGTGTCCACGATCTGAATCCCGTAAAATGTTCCATCTGCAAAACAATATAATGATATTTATTCGCTGACATTGCTTGTCCAATAAAGCTGTTACTCAATAGAACAGGTATGATATCGGAGACGATTAAGCCAAAAATGAGTTTGGCGTTTTGATCAAAGCTCACCTGGTAATTTGATGCGATGTCTATAGCTGTCCTCTACGGTAGGGTTGTAATGTGAGGAGAAGACTCCTGATAGATATTGGGTAAGAAGAGCTGATTTGCCCACGTTGCCTGCCCCCATCATCACAAGCTGACAGTCTTTGATCAACCCACCGCCACCACTACACGATAACGACGATGATGATGACGACGATGACGACGTCGTACTGCTGTTACTGTTTTGTCGGGAGATGCCTTCACTGGATCCATTACGCATCCTTGGTATGTTGCCCATGTCTAGTTCATGACGAAGTTTTAACTTAATTATGTTACTCAGCGAATATGCGCTTCGCTTATTGCGAATTGACTCGTGCGTCCGTAGATGGCGATCTGCAATATGCCTTCTCTTTATATAGCGCCAGAGAAGCGCACACGAGCCACAAGTTCAAAGACAGGCCACCCACGTTGGCAAAACACGCCCGGTGGTAATGCCGGCGGCATGACGTGGCTGCGGCATGTTGATGACAGATGCAATGCAACACACGGTCAACGTGGTGGCTGATCCTGTTCTTATGTTTACTTAGTGACAGGATTGTATTGTAAGATTACGTGATCACCGTATCTGATTGTTAGCAAACGTGATGAAAAATCGATGACAAAGTATATAATGACAGAATCTTATTTTATGTTTACACAAGGACAGATTCGCAATGTAATTTTACATTTTGACATAATCTGATTACAAGTTAACACAATAACCGAATCAGATTGTAAGGTTTCACAGTCTAAATATCTGCAAATATATTAACTGAGCAAAACTCTGTTGTGTATATCTAGATTTTCAACCTCATCAAATGTCACACATTATCACCATGTTGTTCTAAACAACAGGCACTCTTGGCAAGATTTAGTACCGTAGGAAGAAACATGGTAACAAGTGTAGACTCAAAGCAATCAAGCATTATGTTTTTACACGCCAACTATTTAACGGTATAACGAAACAACACGAAAGCAGCAAAATTATTCTTTTTACACCAAATTGACGTTTGTGCCATAAACACTACGTCGCATAGAAGTGGGGACCTTCATAAACTAGTTTTGAGCAACGACACATAGTGGAGTCAACTCCTGCAATATATTTTGTGACTAGTTACCAGCAATGTTTTATATTAGAGGATGGGACCTCAGAGCCTTCAGGCAGGTGGATATGTGATGTTCAAATTGGTTTGTGGCATGCCCCCCAGTAGATACTATTAAAAGGAGCAGTGTGGAGAGAAATTCTCTTGGAGAAAAATCTGGTCAAAAGTATCTGGCACGCCTCTAACGCCTAAGCCCCCACAGCGAGACACGGGAATCCGAGACTCATGTGACAATCCCCCACACAAATGCAGTAGGGAGGCTATGTAAAGAATTGCGCATTCCATTCTGTAGACAACACCTCAGCATTTGCCCATTTGCGATTCATAAGGCACTGTCAATCTCGTATTGACTGTAATGTCTACAATGATGCACTGCAGTAAACTGTGCTATGACGGCTGGACGCAACATCACGTAGATCATAATACGATCAAAAGATTCTCAATTCTAACTTCCATTAAGCAAGTCTTACCTAGTAAGATAGAGGATTATAAGCGGATGGTTGTTGCCCTGTGCTGTGTTTTATAAGGATATCAGAGTTAATTGTGGCTATACGTGGAATAATAATCGGCTTCTCTGTCCTATTGTGCAATCATGACTTATCCAATTCGAAAACTACATATTGTATGTCAGGGATAAAAACGAATAACGTTTCATACTTAAAAGCTACCTATAATTAAAAGTGATAGTGCATTGATATGATTAAACACGAAGCAATTCCAATGCTATATGACTCCAAACTCTTATGTTCTGGGGACATCTGTAAAAATCTGTTCAAACAATCTATATTTACTTCTAACCGTGGGACTGTTTACAACACTGGATTAATCGATAACAACGCCAACTGAGAACAGGAAGCTCACCATGGCGCCATACAATCTGAATCACCGAGGGTCGTGACTGAAATGAAGCAATTTGCAGACATTAACAGATTACACAAGCAGCGGTGTGGTTGTCAACGGACGGTTATTTCAACAACAACTTAAAGATGCTAATTATATTTAGGACCAATAAAGTGCGGATGTATGGGAGGTTCCGGTTCCTGGTACGGTCAACTTCTGCACACTACCACCGACAATTAATGTTCGACCATGGGACATCGGAGCCCTCAGCAGGTGGTTGTGATGTTTAAAATGGCTTGTGGTCGGCCCCTGTCTAATAGTTACAGTTTAAAGAAGCCCTATAGAAAGGCAACCTTTTCGAATAGCACAGCTTGAGATGTAAAATTTTTCAAGCAAATAGGATCGTGTGGTCGTATATTCCTATTCAATAAGTACAGAGTGGGCAATGTTTGAATTTTAGTATGGTCCGAGCATTCTCTTGAGGAGGGTACGAGGGGGTTGACTTGGATTCACAATTCTACATAGCTTACGACAATTAGGATATAAAATACTATCTAGGGAAACAACCTCGTTTGAAAAACCGTAAAACAGAAGCAGATAAACATGCAATCGTTTGTACATATTTTTGACATTAGGAATAACGCGATGACCAGAGTCGTTGTGTCTATGACCATACGAATAATGCTTGTGTCATTGTGGGGTTTTTTTGATAGCCATATAATGAACCTTGATCATAATAGTGCTCTTAGCAGAGCCGGAAGAAATTTTTCTGTGAAAAAGATAAACAGATTCAGTTCAATGTTTTATTACAAATCGAGTATTATGCTGTGGGCGCAATTGCATCATAAAAGCAACGCATATCGCTATCACAGATTAGGTTGTGCTGAAACAATTCTCGTCTTCTTCGTCACCATTCATATATACACACAATTACACATTCGGACATTGGTATTGGTTCGCAAACAAACAAGCCTCTTCCAGCGAGATTTGGCGATGTTCATCCAAATCGCGCTTATTTCCGACTAGCACCACAAGAAGTTTGCCAAATCCTGAAATCAAAGAAAATATATATAATATATATGCAACTCCCAATTAGGCTGGGGTGGGCTGCATCACACTCTTGAATAGTATGGCCATACCATGCACATCGGCACAATATCTTTTGTTCATGTTTATTACAAAGTAAAAAGATAATTAACATGTTACGCTTCACTTGATAATGGCTGCAGCATCAAACTCGTGACATACCTCGTGCTTCACCTATTTTGCGCAGAAGCTCACCAGCGTGCAGATAAGAGTCGCGATCATCGATGGCAAAGACAACAACGAATGAATTGCTATTCCTTATGCTTAAGTCTCGCATTGCAGGGAATTGATAGTAGCTGGCTGCGTCCACGATTTGAATCCCGTAAAATGTTCCATCTGCAAAACAATACAATGATATTAATCCGCTGTTATTATTTGTCCAATGAAGATGTCACGCAATAGAACATGTGTAATATCGGAGGCGATTAAGTCAAAAACGAGTTTGGCGTTTTGATAAAAGCTCACCTGGCAATTTGATGAGATGTCTGTGGCTGTCCTCTATGGTTGGCTTGCAATGCAATTTAAAGGCTCCTGACAGGTATTGAGAAAGAAGAGCTGATTTCCCCACGTTGCCTGCCCCCATCACAACGAGCTGACAGTATTTGATCCTACCACTGCCACCACTACGCGATGACGACGTCGTACTGCTGTCACTGTTCTGCCGGAAGATTTCACCGCTTGATCCATAGCGCAGCATTGTACGTTGTACATTTCGAAATCGTGACGAAGGTTCAATGAATACTTTGTTGTGTATGTCAGCGAATATGCTGTTTGTTTCCTTTGAATTAACTCGTGTTGTCTAAAATGTCGATCTGCTCTATGCCTTCTGTTTATATAGCGTCAGAGATGGCGACCGCGAGCCACCAGTCACTTCCTATGAAGGCTAACGAATTGGCAAACTTCATGCGAAACCTGGACAAAATGATCATTCCATATATGGCTGGCAATATGCTCAAAGGTACCGAAGAAGGGCTCTTCCAGTAAGTCGAGCATGAAGATGGTTTTTCTACATACAGTCGGCCCGCAGACAATAGAAGAGATGGGACCATCTGTAAATGTATATACATTGGAACGACTAGTAGATTGCGTTGACGAACCTGCCATCATTAATGTTAAGCATCCATTACAACATACATATAGACGTTCAATCCATCAGCCGCCTCTCACCAGGGGGTCGTCGTCCTCATGACGATCCACAGGACGTACTTGCCGGTTAGGTACTCTCCTTGGGACACATTCGTCAAAGGCAGGTCTTTTACAGCTATTGTCACACTCGGGTCTCATTAACTCATTGCTGCAAAGGCCTTCTTCGCCTCATCCCACTGCTGGTAGCTACGCATGCCCTGGGCATAGAGTTGGTTGGGGAAGCCCTCAATGGTCAACTAGACCTTCCTTATCTTTGGGGTGTAGAATGACTCTGTATCCCTTGCAAATGAGGCATTGGCTGGGTCTTCAAAGAGCAGTAGGATGCCCGTCATGCTGCGGGCCGGTACGTGTAGGTTGATGTTCCACAGTGTGTCACTCTTATTGTATGCAAGCTCTCTGTGTACACTCTCATACAGAATCGAGAGTTGACCTGTGTACTGGGTGCGAGTCATGCGGGCTAGCTCTGGTTGGGTAATCATGTCATACTCCAAGGAGATGCTATCAGTTGTGTAGCTGGCGTTGGTGTCACCTATTGCCTGAATCGCACGACTGTGGTCGTTGAATGTGAGCTCGTATTCCAGTCTGACACTAAGCGCATTCTCGAGGAGTTAAAACCACAGCGGGATTTAAAATAAGTTGCTATAGGCATTGGCTATTACCTTGTCCTCTACCACAGTCGCATCCTTGTCTCTTGCCCCCACTCGTATCTTAGTCATATTTCGGCATGTAATGTATCATTGTCCTGATACTGGGCGTTAGCTCTCTCCTGTGCACTTTTCCATAGGTCACTGTAACAGCTCTCAACGGTGGACATGACCAGAAATCTTGATTGTCGTTTTTTTTAACCACGGAATGCAATTTTTGTACAACGCTGCGGTTGGCGTCGGTCAAGAGTCAGTGTGATTGTAAAGGCCAGGCGGGCAGTCCCCATGACAATGAGGCCATCTGCACACAAGTTGGTGAAGCAGACCAGCAGTTGTTGGTTTTGGTCTATGGTGCTTGGGTTGTTTGTAATAACTACAGACTGCCTCGCGCTATTTACCCGAGGGGTTTGCGTATCTTGCTATTTAATTTTAGCTTGTGTCTGTAACTACCTCATGTTGACAGTTGAACTATGACAAATTTATCTTTAATACAGTCATATGGATTTTGGGAACCCAACATTTGACAATGAAGTCGCAGAGGAATGGGATACATGAGAGGAGGATGGGAATCCAGGGGGCATGGTTGATATCGGATCAAGGAGACGGAACGTCCGATGAACATTGAGATAGAATAGACTATACCAGAGGAAGTCCGGCTCATTAAAGGCACGGTCAATTACTATAACGATGCATTACCTGAACTTGGTCACGCATCACACTTGAGCGATTATAAAAATTCAATCTTGTCGAAGGAGAGTTACGTTTGAAGGACTACCCTGACACATATATCATAAATATCAATACCAGACGCCCACTTGCGATTTCGACAATATATAGGCTTGAAAGGGATGGATGCCGTCCATGATGGTTTGGGGTTCACCGAGTGGACGTCTAAAAAAGCAGAGTCAAAAAGCGATCGCTGCTTACTAGACATTGGTCATGCAGCAGCTGAGGCTGCAGAGAATTTAGAACTATAAATGATCAGCCCAAAATGTGCGATAGATCAAGATGGTAAGGCAGAAACAAACTTCATACAGGGCGTCCATAACGCCATAGAAGTTGGTACACAGACAGAAATGGATGTGAAGATAATCGGAGAGCTTAAAGGGCTTGACAAGGTTATGCAGACTCATAGGGGTGATCTGATCCACAACTTGGCGCAGCTTAGCGAAATAGGCAAGCATGTCTGTGGCTTGTGGGATGTCTGCGGTGTTTGGGTAATGTGATAAACAATTAAAGACATTGAGTGAGAGTGTTAGTATTGCTGGAATCAACATATGCTAATCCAGGCATGTGTCTTAATGCGGAATAACCTTTTCTCCTTCAAAATCTAAAGTCATTCATTTTTGTACCAATATGAAACATCAAAATCCCTACTTCCTTCATCAAAAACCAACCCATCCCTAACTTAACCTCTACTAAGTTCCTTGGAGTTATTTTATATAAAGGACTTACCTTAGGAAAACTCATCTCACAACGGTAACTAAGTGCCACAAAATCACTAACCTCATCAGATATATTAGTGGCACTTCCTGGTGTGCAAACGAACATATATCTTGCACAATACACTACTCGCACTCACTTCAACACATTGTCTATGGAGCCCCAGCCATAATCACTGAATCTAAAACAAACATTCGCATACTAGAAACTTCACAGTCAGCCGCTCTCAGAGCCATCACTGAAACACATCGCTCTACACTAATCAACTCTCTCCAGGTATCCACCAGCTACCCTCTATACCCCTTTAACTTTTAAAATGCACTCATAAATACCAAGCCAGAGCTAAAACGTTCAAACTCCCAACTCAAAGCATTTGTAATGAAACTAATTAAAACGTTCGAAAACATAAAAATACTAGTAGATAAACACTCACATATACCCAATCTCACCCAGAAGTATCCCAATTAAAAACATACCCATTTCCCCCCTGGCACCTGGTTAACCCTCTTCTTAACACACACTTAGCGAATAAAGTTATTAAAGACCATCGATCTTACAATAAATCCTTTGCACTACAACTTATTGATGAATTACCCTCTAACTCTATACATATATACACCGACGGTTAAATCTCATTACAAACTATAAACCCATTATCTTTGACAATAACATCTATTCAGATAAAATCCTAACTTCCATTGTATTAGATAACCTCCCCCCCCACTTCAATATTACAAAGCTGAACATAACCAAGTACAACTGCCACACTAACTGCCACACCTGTCACACCCCCGAAACCACACATCACTTTTCCAAGTTCAACAACCACCGGATCCCACTTTGTAAATTTAAATTACACAAATATAAAAGCAATATCCAAAATCTCTTTAAAAAATAAAACAAACGATCACTTACATTCATAGCACACGACGTTTTATCCCCAAATAATTCCCCACCCCCCACTCATCAAGTCTTTCACACGCATAACTCTTAACATACTCTGTGCACTTTTGTTTAGCCTTTCGTCTATCCCTCATTATTTTGATACTATCCAGACTGTAGGGCTATTTTTCGTATTGCTTTAATGCACTGGAGTAGCCCCCAGTAGGAGAAACCTCCTTATTTTGCACATTTGTACAATCTAGTTAGGTACACCTCATTTCATTTTCATTATAGTTATTTTTCTTCTCACGTTTTATTTTAAAAGAGCCACACATCCTCCAATAATAAACCGCATTTCTGTATTTCCTCAATCATTACTCTATCCTTTAACTCTTCTTAATGCCCAGGTGACATTTTACGTAATAAGAAGCACAACAAAACACATTGATAGTGGTGCATGGCCAAAGTGGCCTAATCTGGATAAACAACATTTCTCAATTCAGTGCTTATTCTTAGGCCGGATACATCACATGTACTCTATCCTTTAACTCCTCTTCTTAATGCCCAGGTGACATTTTACGTAATAAGAAGCACAACAAAACACATTGATAGTGGTGCATGGCCAAAGTGGCCTAATCTGGATAAACAACATTTCTCAATTCAGTGCTTATTCTTAGGCCGGATACATCACATGTACTCCTGACAATCCGTGCACAGACTACCAGTCGGGAGTAAACAGGCGTCCCCTACTGCGAATACAAATGCGTGCTCTTGAAAGAGCATTGTGCATTGTGTTGAAAGAAAAAAATAATCATTGCGGCTTGGCATGGGTCTCTTTTACAATTTGACAGACACACGCGCAATTGATTTGAGAGCAATGTGACTGCACCTAATGAAAATCTATTAGCTATAATGTTTTATTTGGACCATATGATATGTTTTCCATTTAATGAGAATTCGTGTGAATGACGCATAACGTTCGATAAATCAGTGTTTGTACACAGGATGACGGGAACAAAGAAAATTTTAAAAACAATATATAAGCGATAATTGTGTTAATATGGCTGGTAATCAAGGCATATCAGTAGATCGAAATATAGAAATGTGACAAAGAACAGAGTAGAAACGAAAACTAGCCCTGACGAATTGCACGTGCAATACGCATCGCGCCATGTTTGAACGACAACGAGCGCATCTGATAATGCGCTGATCCTATGCAAAGATTTCATTCAAACGAAAGTACACGCTTGGTGCATAAAGAGATGAGTCATTGAATGGTTAACTTCATTATTGCTAGCGCATCGTGCTGGTCAACTATACTGCCGTTATGGGTTGGGTAGGATGATTATGATGAGATGAGGCAGAGGAATGCGTTGGGTTATTTGTGTGGCGGGGAAGGTTGAGCAAGTGTTTTGCGAGCGTCGAGGCACCTAATCTTTTTAGAACAAGCGTCGTTGCGCACGTAGGCCTTGTATCGTGTACCGAGCGCATGTGATTACAATTCCTTTCAATGCGCGCCGAATACATATACTATTTATACAGCATATAATATATAATGACAATTTAACATTTTAACGATGTTTGAACATGCTCAACACGATTGATAGAAATCTCATTATCAATTTGTCGTTGATCAATATGGAACCCTCGATATATCCAGTGCATCCTTAACTTTTGGCTGGTACCCATGGACACTTGTAAAAATTTGGCGAGAGAGAGCCCTAATGCAACTCCCGTTTGTATTGGCTTAGATTAGTAATCATGGTTATAAGTTGCCCTAATATCATCCAATGAGGCCTCGATATCTTCATCACATTTGCTTGTCCACTACCGCTGGTGTCAATTGCGTTAGGATCAATCAGTCCGTATGAATCCAAGGAGCCCGCAGCCTCGCGACAAACTGATGCAAAATGGCTCATTAAAAATGACTTTGTGCTCTCTTATTGATGGCTTATCTTCTTGCTAGTGCAATAAATTACACGTGACTATTGCCTATGTGTTTGTCGTCCCCATTTGCAAACGTGTCGTAACAAAATGATAGAAACCGTTAAGAACAGGGTAAAGAAGTCCCCATTTGGTTGATGAGATTTATCAAAAATAGCATTGCGCATACGATTTCCTTCCTACACTCAATAAAAATCACCGTCAGACGAATGGCTATATAACGCCATGGTTACACGCAACGGAGATCAATGCAAACTTGACCACATTGATGCCCTGAACGAGAGACCAGACGATCAAATCCAGTTCAATTTAAAGCACCGTATCTGATTGTTAGCTAACGTGTTGAAATGAATGCAGTGGGGAGGCTGTGTCAAGAATTGCGCATTCTGTAGACAACACCTCAGCATTTGCCCCTTTGCGATTCATTAGGCAATGTCAATCTCTTATTGACTGTAATGTCTACAATGATGCAATGCACTAAACTGTGCTATGACGGCTGGACGCAGCATCACGTAGGTCATAATACGATCAAAATATTCTCAATTCTAACTTCCATTAAGCAAGTCTTACCTAGTAAGATAGACGATCATTAGCTGATGGTTGTTGCCCTGTGCTGTGTTAAGGACATCAGAGTTAATTCTGGTAATACGGTGAAATAATGATCGGATTCTCTGTCCTATTGTGCAATCATGGTTCAAACTACATGTTGTATGTCAGGGATGAAAACGAATAACGTTTCATTGTTAAAAGCTAGCTATAATTAAAAGTGGTAGTGCATAGATATGATTAAACACGAAGCGATTCCAATGACATATGACTCAAAACCCTTATGTTCTGGGGTCATATTAAAACTCAGATTACGCAAGCAGCGGTGTGGCAGTCAACGGATGGTTATTTTAACAACAGTTTCAAGATGCTAATATCATTTAGGACCAACAATCTGTGGATGTATGGGAGGTTCCGGTTCCTGGTACTGTCAACTTCTGCAAACTACCACCTAACGCTGTTAATTAAGTACAGAGTGGGCATTTTGTGAATTTTGTTTTGGTCCGAGCTTTCTCTTGAGGCGGGTACAAGGGGGTTAACTTGGATTAACATTTATACATTGCTTACGGCAATAAGGTTAAAAAATACTATCTAGGGAAACAACTTCGTTTGAACATGCATAAAACAAAACCAGACAAAAATGCAACCTTTATATATTTTTGGATAATAGGAATAACGCGATGACCAGAGTCGTTGTGTCTATGACCACACGAATAATGCTTGTGTCAGTGTGACTTTTTTTAATAGCCATATAATGAACCTTGAAAATAATAGTGATCTAAGCAGAGCCGGAAGAAATTTTTCTGTGACAAAGGTAAATGGATTCAGTTCAATGTTTTATTACAACCGAGTATTATGCAGTGGGCGCAATTGCATCATAAAAGCAACGCATACCTCTATCACAGATTAGGTTGTGCTTAAACAAGCCTCGTGTTCTTCATCTCCATTCATATATACACACAATTATACATTCCAAATTACATTCTTACTCATACGGACGAACGCGGAAATATTTCTCACTTGTCACAGCACTTGAAAGTACTACGTAATGATGATATCACACAATCGCTTCAATTGATTGAACATACACCAGTGATCGATTCATTATCTATGTTCGAATGGCACTATTCTGACGACGGAAAATATTCAGTTTGTGGCCTATTCTTCGGCACTTTCTTTTAGATTTTCGCTCCGCACTTTGCTCTGCGTCACTGAAGTTCCTAGATACCACATCGACGAACACATTCTTGACGTTTACATTGTCTCGTGCACTTGTCTCCACATACGGACATTGGTATTGGTTCGCAAGCAAACCAGCCTCTTCCAGTGAGATTTGGCGATTTTCATCCAAATCGAGCTTATTTCCGACTAGCACCACAGGAACTTGGCCAAATCCTGAAATCAAAGAAAATATATATATAATATATATATGCAAATCACAATTAAGCTGGGGTGGGCTGCATCACACTCTTGTAGAGTATGGCCATACCATACACATGGCTCAATATCTTTTGTTCATGTCTATTACAAAGTTAAAGGCCGATTATAAGATAATTAAAATGTTATGCTTAACCTCAGTATTGCTCCAACATCAAACACGTGACATACCTCGAATTTTTCTTATAAGGCGCAGAAGCTCGCCAGCCCGCAGATAAGAGTCGCGATCATCGATGGCAAAGACAACAACGAATGAATTGCCATTCCTTATGCTCAAGTCTCGCATTGCAGGGAATTGGTAGTAGCCGGCTGTGTCCACGATTTGAATCCCGTAAAATGTTCCATCTGCAAAACAATACAATGATATTAATCCGCTGTTATTAATTGTCCTATGAAGATGTTGCTCAATAGAACAGGCGTTATATCAGAGATGATTAAGTCAAAAACGAATTTGGCGTTTTGATATAAGCTCACCTGGTAATTTGATGCGATGTCTATAGCTGTCCTCTACGGTAGGGTTGTAACGTGAGGAGAAGGCTCCTGACAGATATTGAGTAAGAAGAGCTGATTTGCCCACGTTGCCTGCCCCCATCACCACAAGCTGACAGTCTTTGATCCACCAGCCGCCACAACTACACGATAACGACGCTGACGAGGACGACGAAGACGACGTCGTACTGCTGTTACTGTTTTGTCGGGAGATGCCCGAACTGGATCTATTACGCATCCTTGGTATGTTGTCCATGTCTAGTTCGTGACGAAGGTTTAACTTAATGTTGTAACTCAGCGATTATGCTCTTCGCTTCTTGTGAATTGACTCGTGCTTCTGAAGATGTCGATCTGCTCTATACCTTCTGTTTATATAGCGCCCGAGATGCCACCCACGAGCCACCAGTTCAAAGGCAGGCCACCCGCGTTGGCACAACACGCCCGGTGGTAATGCCGGCGGCATGACGTGGCTGCGGCATGTTGATGACAGATGCGATGCAACACCGGGTCAACGCGATCACAACATGCCAGGCTGGCAACCAACATACATGGAGTCACACGCACCAACGTGGCTGGCAAACATACGTAGACTGCCGACATCGATGGGTGTAGCGTGCGATTTGAGGAAGGTTACAGTCAGGTTTCACCCCCACCCCACCTCCCCCAAACAAAAGCATACATACACGCATACATTTACTTGTAGCATATTTTTCTACACTTTTAATTTTTCATTTTGGATGTAGTCTTCTATGCCTGTGCAGTGTACGATGTTTTCCGTACCTATTTTCTTCGTATGGGGCACCGCCGATTGTCTTGTTTTTGGAATTGAAAACTGTATCTTAGTGAAAACAGTTTCATTAAGGTTACATTTTTACCTTCGAAATTTTGCTGAATGCAGACAGTCTGAAGCAATATTGTCCTCTTTGCTTTCTATGCCTTGTTTACAACGAGAATTATTAGAAATATGAAGACAACGAAAATAGATAATTTAACTTGAAATGTGTACATGTTAATAGACGTGACTATTTGCATTGGAAGGACTTCATTAAGGAGATGTTGGTTGGTTTGTAAGTGTTGCCCTCTTGTTTAGCAAACTAATTATGAAAAATGTTAGACGGGCTACCTGTTAAACTAACAGGTACTTTTGACAAAATTCATTGTGATTATGTGTGAATTTGACGATATTGACGGCCCTGCAGGAACCAAATCACGATATCCCTGTGCATGCCGGTGACGTCACAATAGTGCACGATCAGTAAATAATTTTAAATGTCACCACCATTCCGATGCTACTGGAGCTATTGATTTACCATATCAATTCAGATTGCCCTTCTTTGCAGAAAGAAAGGGCGAGCTATTAAACTCTTTGAAAATCTAAAAGATAATTATTCATATCAAACCGTCCAAAATATTGCTATAAACTATTGCATCTTTTGTTCACATCAAATCCCTAAATAACCATGATTTGATCATTATTTTGATTAATGTTCTTGGTATGTTAGCAGTAAGTAGTGGCAACATTGGTACGTTGTACATTTCGAAATCGTGACGAAGGTGCAATGAATACTTCAACTTTGTTGTGTAAGTCAGCGAATATGCTGTTTGCTTCCTTTGAATTAACTCGTGTTGTCTAAAATGTCGATCTGCTCTATGCCTTCTGTTTATATAGCGTCAGAGATGGCGACCGCGAGCCACCAGTCACTTCCTATGAAACGAATTGGCAAACTTCATGCGAAACCTGGACAACATGATCATTCCATATAAGGCTGACAATATGCTCAAAGGACCCTTCCAGTAAGTCGAGCATGAAGATGGTTTTTCTGCATCCAGTCTGCCCGCAGACAATAGAAGAGAAGGGACCATCTGTAAATGTATATAAATGGGAACGACTAGTAGACTGCGTTGACGAACCTGCCATCATTAATGTTAAGCTGTGCATCCATTACAACATACATATAGACGTTCAATCCATCGGCCGCCTCTCACCAGCGGTCGTCGTCCTCATGTCGATTCACAGGACGTATCGTCAAAGGCAGGTCTTTTACAGCTATTGTCACACTGGGGTCTCATTAACTCATTGCTGCAAAGGCCTTCTTCGCCTCAACCCACTGCTGGTAGCTACGCATGCCCTGGGCATATAGTTGGTTGGAGAAGCCCTCAATGGTCAACTCGACCTTCCTAATCTTTGGGTTGTAGAATGACTCTGTATCCCTTGCAAATGAGGCATTGGCTGGGTCTTCAAAGAGCAGTAGGATGCCCGTCATGATGCGGGACGGTACGTGTAGGTTGATGTTCCACAGTGTGTCACTCTTATTGTATGCAAGCTCTCTGTGTACACTCTCATACAGAATCGAGAGCTGACCTGTGTACTGGGAGCGGGTCATGCGGGCTAGCTCTGGTTGGGTTACAATGTCATACTCCAAGGAGATGCTATCAGTTGTTTAGCTGGCGTTGGTGTCACCTATTGCGTGAATCGCACGACTGTGGTCGTTGAATGTGAGCTCGTATTCCAGTCTGACACTAAGCGCATTCTCGAGGAGTTCAAACCACAGCGGGATTTAAAATAAGTTGCTGTAGGCATTGGCTATTACCTTGTCCTCTACCACAGTCGCATCCTTGTCTCTTGCTTACTAGACATTGGTCATGCAACAGCTGAGGCTGCAGAGAATTTAGAACTACAAATGAGCAGCCCAAAATGTGCGATAGAGCAAGATAGTAAGACAGAAACAAACTTCATACAGGGCGTCCATAACGCCATAGAAGTGGGTACACAGACAGAAATGGATGTGAAGATAATCGGAGAGCTTATAGGGCTTGACAAGGTTATGCAGACTCATAGGGGTGATCTGATCCACAATTTGGCGCAGCTTAGCAAAATAGGCAAGCATGTCTGTGGCTTGTGGGATGTCTGCGGCGTTTGGGTAATGTGATAAACAATTAAAGACATTGAGTGAGAGTGTTAGTATTGCTGGAATCAACATGTGCTTATCCAGGCATGTGTCTTAATGCGGAATAACCTTTTCTCCTTCAAAATCTAAAGTCATTCATTTTTGTACCAATATGAAACATCAAAATCCCTACTTCCTTCATCAAAAACCAACCCATCCCTAACTTAACCTCTACTAAGTTCCTTGGAGTTATTTTAGATAAAGGACTTACCTTAGGAGAACTCATCTCACAACGGTAACTAAGTGCAACAAAATCACTAACCTCATCAGATATATTAGTGGCACTTCCTGGTGTGCAAACGAACATATATCTTGCAAAATACACTTCTCGCACTCACTTCAACACATTCTCTATGGAGCCCCAGCCATAATCACTGCATCTAAAACAAACATTCGCATACTAGAAACTTCACAGTCAGCCGCTCTCAGAGCCATCACTGAAACACATCGCTCTACACGAATCCACTCTCTCCAAGTATCCACCAGCTACCCTCTAAACCCCTTTAACTTTTAAAATTCACTCATAAATACCAAGCCAGAGCTAAAACCTTCAAACTCCCAACTCAAAACATTTGTAATGAAACTAATTAAAACGTTCGAAAACATAAAAATACTAAAAGATAAACACTCACATATACCCAATCTCACCCAGAAGTATCCCCATTAAAAACATACCCATTTTCCCCTTGGCACCTGGTTAACCCACTTCTTAACACACACTTAGCGAATAAAGCTATTAAAGACCATCGATCTTACAATAAATCCTTTGCACTACAACTTATTGATGAATTACCCTCTAACTCTATACATATATACACCGACGGTTAAATCTCATTACAAACTATAAACCCATTATCTTTGACAATAACATCTATTCAGATAAAATCCTTACTTCCATTGTATTAGATAACCTCCCCCACCCACTCCAATATTACAAAGCTGAACATAACCAAGTACAACTGCCACACTAACTGCCACACCTGTCACACCCCCGAAACCACACATCACTTTTTCTTTACCTGTTCCAAGTTCAACAACCACCGGATCCCACTTTGTAAATTTAAATTACACAAATATAAAAGCAATATCCAAAATCTCTTTAAAAAATAAAAAAACGATCGCTTACATTCATAGCACACGACGTTTTATCCCCAAATAATTCCCCACCCCCCACTCATCAAGTCTTTCACACACATAACTCTTAACATACTCTGTGCACTTTAGCCTTTCTTCTATCCCTCATTATTTTGATACTATCCAGACTGTAGGGCTATTTTTCGTATTGCTTTAATGCACTGGAGTAGCCCCCAGTAGGAGAAACCTCCTTATTTTGCACATTTGTACAATCTAGTTAGGTACACCTCATTTCATTTTCATTATAGTTATTTTTCTTCTCACGTTTTATTTTAAAAGAGCCACACATCCTCCAATAATAAACTGCATTTCTGTATTTCCTCAATCATTACTCTATCCTTTAACTCCTCTTCTTAATGCCCAGGTGACATTTTACGTAATAAGAAGCACAACAAAACACATTGATAGTGGTACATGGCCAAAGTGGACTAATCTGAATACACAACAACATGTCTCAAAGCAGTGGTTATTATTAGGGCGATACATCACATGTATTCCTGACAATCATAGAGCTATCACTCCAGTGCACAGGCTGACAGACGGGAGTAAATAGACGTCCCTTCTGCGAATACAAATGCGTGCTCTTGAAAGAGCATTGCGCATTAAGTTGAAAGAAAAAAATAATCATTGCGGCTTGGCATGGATCTCTTTTACAAATTGACAGACACACGCGCTATTGATTTGAGAGCAATGTGACAGTACTTAATGAAAATCTATTAGCTATAATGTTCGATTTGAACGATGTAATATGTTTTCCATTTAATGAGTATTCGTGTGAATGACGCATAACGTTTGATATATCAGTGTTTGTACACAGGATGACGGGGACAAATGAAATTCTAAAAACAATATATGAGCGATAATTGCGATAATATGGCTGGTCATCGAGGCATATCAGTAGATCTAAATATAGAAATATGACAAACAGCAGAGTCGAAAAAAAACTAATCAACCTAAACAGTTTTGTTCTGTTGATGTTGCAATCACGAATAAGAGGCTGGTAAGTCGTCGTGGACTCTAGCTATGGTTAAACGCATCGGAGATCAATGCAAACTAGACCATATTGATGCCCTGGACGAGAGACCAGACGATCAAATCTAGGTTAATTTAAAACGTACATTGTGCACTTTGAATTTAAGAGAGTAACAGATAGTGCAAATCAAAGGGTCAATAATGTGAACGGACAATGAATCACTGAAGATGTAATGCACCCTTATAATTATGACCTTAAATACGTGACTCAGATGAGATGACCATCATAAGACCATCCCACATCGTGGAATTGAGTTACGCCCGCGACACAGATTATTCATGAGGGTCGAGTCGACGGGAGCAGGCTCTTTCATTTATTGGAAATACAAGACAAGATAAAATCTGGTCCCTGACATTAAAATTATCATGGTGTTGTGGCTAAGTCCATTTCATTCATATTTCTGTATGTGATAAAATGTTACCTTAGACCGACTGGTACGGCTGATATCAATGGTTGTTAATCAAACGTCTACCTCCATTGTCGGCGACAACGCCTGCACTACAAAATCACCAAGCCTATAACGTCCACGCAATAATTTCCAGACAGGAAAATCCGAGACTCCAGTTAGACTCCCCTGCGTGAATGCAAAAGTTGGGCTGTAAAAAGCTGTGTGCAATTTGCAGAAAACGCCATAGTAATTAAAGTCGATTCATGCACTGTTGATCGTCTATTGACTACAATCGTCACGCAGGTAAAATAACATGGTCCATTCTATGTTAGGCAGCACAACTATCTCATGTGCTAGGCTTTCATCAAACAGGGCTCAATTCATTGTTTTACTTAAACAAGTCTTGTAAAAAAACTGGGATATGCTAGGCTCTACAATTAATTTATAGTGATTGCCACCGACATAGTTAGATAACGGTTGCTGCCACAAGCCAATTGTCCAATCATAGCAATCACATCACTTGAAATGCGGAGATGTGATAAAACACGAAGCGAATTGAATTCAATATGACTCGATGTTTTTATATCTTTGGGCATCTCCTGTACATGTTCTACTCCACACCATAGCAAAACACTCTCGTAGCATATTATTTTCCATTATGCTACTTACCTGTTGTCTAGACAACAAGTATTATCAATCCAAAAATAATAACCCGTGCAGACAGAAATATTACCAAGGAGCAGCTAGTTAAGCTTTACCAAGGATTGTTGTCTAATGGTGGGAATAAGCATCAAATGACATGCGTTTGGGAGTCGGCAGAACGGTCATGACAGATAACCAACACGTCGTTAGCACCAATTAAGATCACAAAGGTGAGCAGCGGCTTCAATTGACAGCTCCAGTCAACTAATTTATTGAGTACTTGAAACTGCACTTTCGCTTGATGACAGAATATGAGATTACATAGTGATATAATCGCATTGTTTGTTAACTTGATGACATAATCTGGTTTCAAGTTTACATTGAGAATCTGATTGTAGGTCAACGTGGTGGCTGATCCTTTTCATATGTTTATTTAGTGAAAGGATTTCATTATAAGATTACGTGATCCCCGTATCTGTTTGTTAGCAAACGTGTTGTAAAATCTATAATGACAAAGTTTATAATGACAGAATCTTATTTTGTGTTTACAGATTCGTAATGTAATTTTACATTTTGACATAATCTGATTACAAGTTAACACAATAACCTAATCAGATTGTAAGTTTTCACAATGTAAATATCTGCAAATATATTAACAGAGCAAAACACTCTTGTGTATAGCTAGATTTTCAACCTCATCAAATGTCACACATTATCACCATGCTGTTCTAAACAACAGGCACTCTTGGCAAGATTAAGTACTGTAGGAAGAAACATGGTAACAAGTGTAGACTCAAAGCAATCAAGTATTTACACGCCAACTCGTCAACGGTATAACGAAACAACACGAAAGGATCACAACTTTTCTTTGGATGAGACCTATGAGCCTTTGGGCAGGTGGATATGTTTTGTTCAAAGTAGTGGTATGTCTCCGCAACTCCCCCCCCCCCTCCACACACACACACACACACACTCATACACACTATTAAAAGAAGCAGTGTGGAGTCAAATCTGGAGCTGGACACGCCTCCAACGCCTACGTCAGAACAGCGAGATACGGGAATCCGAGACTCAGGTGACAAAACCCCACATGAATGCAATGGGGAGGCTGTGTAAAGAATTGCGCATTCTGTAGACAACACCTCAGCATTTGCCCATTTGCGGTTCATAAGGCACTGTCTATCTCTTATTGACTGTGATGTCTACGATGATGCACTGCACTAAACTGTGCTATGACGGCTGGCCGCAGCATCACGTAGATCATAATACGATCAAAAGATTCTCAATTCTAACTTTCATTAAGCAAGTCTTACCTTATTAGCGAATGGTTGTTGCCCTGTGCTGTGTTTTATAAGGACATCAGAGTTAATTCTGGCAATACGGTGAAATAATGATCGACTTCTCTGTCCTATTGTGCAATCATGATCCAAACCACATGTTGTATGTCAGGGATGAAAACGAATAACGTTTCATAGCTAAAAGCTAGCTATAATTAAAAGTGGTAGTGCATAGATATGATTAAACACGAAGCGATTCCAATGCCATATGACTCCAAACCCTTATGTTCTGGGGCCATATTAAAACTCCGTTTAAACTATCTATATTTACTTCTAACCAACGGACTGTCTACACCACTGGATTAATCGATAACCACTCCAACTGAGAACAGGAAGCTAACCATGGCGCCATACAATCTGATTCCACGGGGGTCGTCACTGAAATGAAGCATACATTAACAGATTACGCAAGCAGCGGTGTGGCAGTCCATAGACGGTTATTGCAACAACAACTTAAAGATGCCAATATCATTGAGGACCAATAATGTGTGGATGTATGCGAGGTTCCGGTTCCGGTTACTGTCAACTTCTGCAAACTACCACCAAACGCTTAATGTTTGACCATGGGACATAGGAGCCCTCGCCAGGTAGTTGTGATGTTCGAAGTGGCTTGTGGTCGGCCCCTGCCTAATAGTTACAATTTAAAAAGGCCCTATAGAAAGGCAACCTTTTCGAAAAGTACAGTTTGAGATGCATAATATTTCAAGCAAATAGAATCGTGTGATAGTCTACTCTTGTTCAATAAGTACAGAGTGGGCATTGTCTGAATTTTAGTATGGTCCGAGCATTCTCTTGAGGAGGGTACAAGGTGGTTAAGTTGGATTAACATTTATAACATTTTGCTTACCATAATTAGGTTAAAAAATATACTATCTAGGAAAATACTTCGTTTGAACAACCGTAAAACAAAACAAGACAACAATGCAATCTTTTGTACATATTTTTGACCATAAGAATAACGTGATGACCAGAGTCGTTGTGTCTATGACCACTCGAATAATGCTCGTGTCAGTAGGGATATTTTTTAATAGCCATATAATGAACCTCGAACACGTATGCGGTCTTATCAAAAACCAGAAGAAATTTTTCTGTGACAAAGGTAAATGGATTCAGTTCAATGTTTTATTAAAACAGAGTATTATGCAGTGGGCGCAATTGCATCATAAAAGCAACGCATACCGCTATCACAGATTAGGTTGTGCTTAAACAAGCCTCGTCTTCTTCATCTCCATTCATATATACACACAATTACACATTCCAAATTACATTCTCACTCATACCGACGACTTTTTACAGCACTCGGAAGTACTACGTAATGATGATATCACACAATCGCTACAAAATTTGAACATACACAAGTGATCGATTCATTATCTATGTTCGAATGGCATTATTCCGACGACGGAAAATATTCAGTTTGTGGCTTATTCTTCGGCTGATAAACTTTCTTTTAGATTTTAGCTCCGCACATTGCTCTGCGTCACTGAAGTTCCTAGATACCACCTCGACGAACATATTCTGGACGTTTACATTGTCTCGTGCACTTGTCTCCACATACGGACATTGGTATTGGTTCGCAAGCAAACCAGCATCTTCCCGCGAGATTTGGCGATTTTCATCCAAATCGCGCTTATTTCCGACTAGCAC
>CM067354.1:54290901-54318401 GCA_034190875.2 Urechis unicinctus | reverse complement strand
TCTAGGTATAAAACAGAACAATACCAGGTCATTATCAGTTGTGATTTTTAAGCCTTTTGTAGGTACTCCTGGCGTTTGAATCAGATCTGATCTATTTATATATTTGTGTACGCGACTGGCAAGCCCCTAAACTGATACTCTAAAGGTTTATGTATATTGGACAGCAATTAATCTGGTACGAGTGCCTAAATTGGTTTAGCTTTCATGTCCCGAGTGGCCGAAAAGTTGTGTATCGAATTGAACCTTTTGGGAGGGATAGATAGGTGGCGGGTGCATGTGCTCGTAAATGTATGCGTGTATGTATGCTTTTGTTTGGGGGAGGTGGGGGGGGTGAAACCTGACTGTAACCTTCCTTTTTACCCCACAAATCGCACGCTACACCCATCATTGTCGGCAGTCTACGTATGTTTGCCAGCCACGTTGGTGCGTGTGACTCCATGTATGTTGGCATGTTGTGATCGCGTTGACCCGGTGTTGCATCGCATCTGTCGTCAACATGCCGCAGCCACGTCATGCCGCCGGCATTACCACCGGGCGTGTTGTGCCAACGCGGGTGGCCTGTCTTTGAACTGGTGGCTCGTGTGCGCTTCTCTGGCGCTATATAAACAGAAGGCATATTGCAGATCGCCATCTACGGACGCACGAGTCAATTCGCAATAAGCGAAGAGCATAATCGCTGAGTTATAACATTAAGTTAAACCTTCGTCACGAACTAGACATGGACAACATTCCAAGTATGCGTAATGGATCCAGTTCGGGCATCTCCCGACAAAACAGTAACAGCAGTACGACGTCGTCTTCGTCGTCCTCGTCAGCGTCGTCATCGTGTAGTTGTGGCGGCTTGTGGATCAAAGACTGTCAGCTTGTGGTGATGGGGGCAGGCAACGTGGGCAAATCAGCTCTTCTTACTCAATATCTGTCAGGAGCCTTCTCCTCACGTTACAACCCTACCGTAGAGGACAGCTATAGACATCTCATCAAATTACCAGGTTAGCTTTTATCAAAACACCAAATCCGTTTTAAACTTAATCATCTCTGATATTACACCTGTTCTATTGAGTAACAGCTTTATTGGACAAGCAATGTCAGCGGATTAATATCATTGTATTGTTTTGCAGATGGAACATTTTACGGGATTCAAATCGTGGACACAGCCGGCTACTACCAATTCCCTGCAATGCGAGACTTAAGCATAAGGAATGGCAATTCATTCGTTGTTGTCTTTGCCATCGATGATCGCGACTCTTATCTGCGTGCTGGCGAGCTTCTGCGCCAAATAGGAGAAGTTCGAGGTATGTCACGTGTTTGATGTTGCAGCAATACTTAAGTTAAGCATTACATTTTAATTATCTTATAATCGGCCTTTAACTTTGTAATAGACATGAACAAAAGATATTGAGCAATGTGTATGGTATGGCCATACTCTACAAGAGTGTGATGCAGCCCACCCCAGCTTAATTGTGAGTTGCATATATATGATATATATATTTTCTTTGATTTCAGGATTTGGCAAAGTTCCTGTGGTACTAGTCGGAAATAAGCGTGATTTGGATGAAAATCGCCAAATCTCACTGGAAGAGGCTAGTTTGCTTGCGAACCAATACCAATGTCCGTATGTGGAGACAAGTGCACGAGACAATGTAAACGTCCAGAATATGTTCGTCGAGGTGGTATCTAGGAACTTCAGTGGCGCAGAGCAATGTGCAGAGCTAAAATCTAAAAGAAAGTGTATCAGCCGAAGAATAAGCCACAAACTGAATATTTTCCGTCGTCGGAATAATGGCATTCGAACATAGATAATGAATCGATCACTTGTGTATGTTCAAATTTTTGAAGCGATTGTGTGATATCATCATTACGTAGTACTTTCAAGTGCTGTAAAAAGTCGTCGGTATGAGTGAGAATGTAATTTGGAATGTGTAATTGTTGTCGTAACCTGATCTGTGGTGTAGAGATGCTCACGCTACGCACTTGTAGTAAGTAGAAGAATCGAACTCCAGATGTAGGGTTAATAACAACTTGAACTTTATTTGTCTGTTTTCAACTTTCGAATTTCAGATGTAACTTAACCTAAACTTAAGAGAGAGAAGTGTTGAGCTCGGAGGCCAGGAGAGAACTGATTTTGAAATATAAGTTGCTTCCCTCAACGACTAAGGCACGCCATCCCAATTCTCATGGGACATGCCGTAGCCAGGTCTGTGAGGGTTGGGGCTAACGGGTGTTGCCTGGGCAGGAAGGTCATGTGGCTCTGGAATATGGGGTATGTATGAGGAGAGGGGGGAAGTGGCAGGTGACATGTAGGTCACTTGTGGATCTGGGAAACTGGGGCGCATAATTAATATAAGCTGTTGGGGGTTACTCCATCAACTGATGACTGAGAGGGTACGTTATGATGAAGGGTAGGTTTGTAATGAATTTGGCACTCACCATATCCCTCTCCTTTTAAGTGGATGAATATCCACAAAAGAAACTAGGTCCCTTCATGGGAAAAAAAATAATCATGGGGATATTCTAAACTAAGGTTTGGTTGGTAAGGAAATGACTGTAGTGAGTCGGAATGTGAAATACACATTCCAGTGTACTTTATATCAGAATTAATAAATCTTATGGTAAAAAAATATTCTAGTCCGATTAATTATTTTTCAGTGAAATCAAAATATTTATGGTATTATTATTACATTGTTATATATCTTACTTTTATTACTATACTTATTGTTGAACATGTGAAATGTTGGTAAATGTCGTCGTGCAGGCTGGCCTATTTTCTAGAGTTTGGAATTCAACCATATTTTAATTTTATGTTGGGACATGGTGCAATATCTATGGCTAGGGCATCTAAATTACTCATAGATACCCCAGCTGTACTCGGAAACTGGCACTATTAATGCCGAAGCATCGATAGCGCCAGCAGGAGCATCGTGTGACACTCCTAACCCTTGTGAATCCGAGCCAAGCAGAGAGTTGGCCTCTCTGTGCACCTCAACGCTAAAACTAATTAACATTGGGGGCCTACCTGGCGTGGGATTTTAGGTGGAAAAGGGGAGAGAAGCAAGATTAGACATGCAACGGTAAACCTGACTATTCTAAAGGGGGAGAAAGTTATAACAATGGAATGTAAATATAGCCTGAGCAAGTCATGGTCGTTTTACTTGCATCTAAACATAGCAAAGCAGGGCTGATGGATGACAAGTCATGGTCGTTTCACTTGAGTATGCCCACTGCTTGCATTTAAGCTGGAACATTTACGTAAAAAAATTAAATGTGATTCAGTCATTTACACAATAAGAATTATTATTGACGTGAGCTTTCCGAACTGGTGGGTCCATTCAATCCAGGCAGCGACATGATACTTGAAGATCCTCGGCCGGTTGATCATGTCGTAGACAGGACTCGCGCGTCAACGCCTCCTCTCGCTGAAAGTGATCTGTCTCCTAGACCAAAGACGCTACTGAACAAGTACAAACTCTTGAATACTGTTAACAGAGCACGGCATGACAACCACACTGAGCATAAATACACTACTATAATAACTACACAACACCAAGTACACATGACCGTTGATGCGTAGTCTGCTTATAACCCGAAGCAGAACTCGACGGGATATCGACAGGGCATGCCGTTATTTGTCTATTCCTTCGACAACCTCGTGGCGTGAACTGTCGGCCCTCAGGAACATCAATTTGAGCCACTGACCTAGCGCGTTCCTGAGGATTAACTGCTGGCCCTAGAGAGAGGGGGTGTGGCGCATGTTGTACAAGGCAGATGCTATGTCCCCTCGTCGCCTTCCTGGCGCACGCCTGTAGTACGGGGAGGGTGTCTCTGATTGGCTAACAACATTTTACAGACAGCGCAAGCTCAACCTAGGCTTAGCTGTGATCTGGGACGGAATTGGTTCTAAACTCATTATACCAATCAGTAGGCCGTTCATCCTTATACGTCTGGGACAAGATCCTGCGGGTTACCTACCTGCTACCTGAAATGTTGACCATGATACTTACTGATCTCGTCAGATCTGTGATCCGTGGTTATGGTCACCATTCGAGCTTCACGTTAATAAAACCTAAATCACACAGACTTTCTCAAAGACGAATTAGTTTTTTTTCGAAAGCTAATGTGAACTGTTTAATTCTATAACCACTATCCACGGAACTCATATCATGAAATTTAAACGTAATTAAAATATAAAATATCGGGGAATTTGGTAAAAAATAAGTGGGTATTCGAATGAGACGCACTATATCCATAATATGGGGATTGTATAGATGAACCATTGAGGGGAAACAGTATATATCTAGGTCTAGACCCTATATCTAAATACATTCATACAATACTAGCTAAATATAGAAATCAGCGCGGCTAATTCACTAAACACTAAACTTAACGAAAGGGGTGGAATTTAAACAAAATGATTATTCTTTGCAGCAGAATCTGACCGCGGGGTTGGTGGTGTGTGAACCTCATGGAGCAAGCAGCCTCAGCTGACCTTGCCACAGAGGATGGTGGTGTGTGTGAACCTGATGGAGCAAGCAGCAGAAGCTGACCTTGCCAAAGAGGTTCGGTGTGGGTGTACTGATTAACACTATTGTCTTGAGCAGTTGCATTATGCGTTAGTTACGTTAGATTTTTTAAAAAAAAGGCACCTGCGTAGGTCGTCACTATGATACAACTTCTTGATTGATATCTACAGTTCCGGTGGGAGTGTTAAAAAAGCTGTTCAATTTCGCGCTTGACTACCGATGCACCGCAGCGCATTTTAGTGCGCAGAGAAAGGACGGACCAGGCAAATGCGGGGCGCATGCGCTAAGTTCTGTGATGCGCCAGTCAATGAGCTTATCGCAAGTGGTGGTCGCGAACGGGTCCGTTTATTTTTAACTTGGCGTAATCATAACGCCAAGTTACGTTGGTCAGTCGCGTTTGTCAGTATGTATGTATGTATGTATGTATGTATGTAAACAATTTTTTGATCCGCGATACAGGTCGCAATTTTTGATATTTTCAATTTATTTTTTCTTCAATCGCTAGGCATGATTAATGCGCAGAACCGAGAGGTTTTGTTTTGACCTTGACCCAAAACTAAGGTCAAGGTTATCGAATAAGTGAAAAACTAGTATCTCGTCTAACTCCGTTAATAATGGTCGGATCGTTACATAGTTTACACCATTGTGTAGCACATTCAAATTGCAAACTTTTTCGAAATACATATACGGCGATCCAACCAATGGTTTTCCCAAGCGTCTAAGGTCGAAAAAAAGTGGTATCGGTCCAAAATGGCAACAAAAGTTTCATGAATATTTTGAGCGCCTATAAAAAAACCGTCAATACATGTCCGATGGTAATAAAATTTGGTTCACATGTTCTCAGCGACATACCAAGACGTATCCTAAAATATCCTGAATGTCGATGACGTCACTTCCGGTCACGAAAGCATCAAAGTTTATAAAAAATGACACAAGTTCAATGCTCAATATGTCCATGCTTTACAATTAAATTTCAATACAGTCAACATATTCTGAAAGTGTAGTGTAATTGTAAACTTTTTCTAAATATACTTAGTTGTAAATAATGCATCATAAAAAAAATCGTAGCAGGTCGAAAATTTCTGGTAGCCAAAATCTCTAAACTTTTTAATTTCGCAATAGATTCATTAATTATGGTCCGATCGTAACAAAATTTACATTTTCTGAAAGCTGATGGAATTACCAAACTTTCATAATTGACATATGCAATCAATATATTTGTCCTTTTCAAAGCGCGTTGAGTTGAAAAAGCAAATTTCACTCAGTAAATTTTCGTCAAATTTTCGATTGCTAATAAAATCGTAAATATCAGATCAATGGTGATAAAAATTAAATCAGATGTTGACATCAACAGCGCGAATCTAATCCGCAAAATTTATTGATAACGGTTGCGTCACTTCCGGTTTCGAACGAATCAAAGCAAAAACGGTACTCAAATCTTAAGTTATAGCGTCGTTTGTCCGTCATGAATGGTCCCATTGTGAATTGGTTTGCTCGAGCAGGAAGCCCATTCAATTCTGAACAAAGTGTATAATTTTCTTCTCTAAATACCCAACAGTTTTCTCACAAAAGGTGTTCGAAGTACAGTGGGTGTCATTTCTGTAGCCGCCCTGTCGCGCAGAACAAAGGAATCCGCTGGGTGCGGCCACCTGCGAGAATCAGGTCAAGTCGCAGCGCCTCTCGCGCTACACAAGCAAGAGGCCCAAGGGAACTTGGGGGAACTTGGCGGACTGCATCAGGAAAATTTCAAAATCGGCCAGCTAATTCATCTTATAGTATATATTTGATTAAAATCCATATTATGGAAGCCTATCTCAATTGTTTACTCGAACAAATTGAAAGTTTCCCCATTCGTCCACAAAAAATTATAATCCATGATAACTTAGA
Source organism: Urechis unicinctus (assembly GCA_034190875.2). Lineage (NCBI taxonomy): Eukaryota > Metazoa > Annelida > Polychaeta > Xenopneusta > Urechidae > Urechis > Urechis unicinctus. Next base: position 54,311,997 of record CM067354.1, on the reverse strand, counting down.
TAATTTATTGCATGCCGCGCATATCATTAAATGGAAGTTCATCGCAGGTCAGCTAATGGGCCCAGTCGGCCGGAGTATTTTTATGACTTGTCCGGTCTTGCAGGCAAGTTAACCTCCTATCAATGTAACATCAGCTGTCCAAGTGTAAACTTTTGAATCAGCCGTGTCATTAATGGACTGGGCATTAGCAGGCCCGGGTATGAAGCCTACGATCTCAGTACCTAGTGAAGAGAATTTAAAAAAGGAGGTGGAATTGACGTCTGAACTTACACTACTTGAATCAGTATATAAGAAAGTACAGTATCTATATCTTAACTACAACTATGTTACACTACCAATAGTCTAAACCTGCTGTTGTGAATGCAAAGACGAATTCGGGTCATTAAATCAAATGAGGTCATCAACAGATAAGTGGCGAGGTCACTAACATAAGCAGATGTACTGACCATGTTAGCCAACTGGAGCATGACCTGTATAGCAATGCCGGGTCTTCCAGAATGCTGGGAGATAGCGGGAAGCGCCAGGGATAGGTGTTGGGGGGAAACTGTTGACAGATGTTCGTTGAGAAGTTGGGTCTCGCGAGAGTTGGGGATGCGACGCGAGGGCTGACAAGAAGCTTGTTTGAGGAGGTGATGTCAGCAAAGATTTGGATTGTGGAATGGGAGATTGCGGGAAAGACACGGGGTCGGTAGAGGGTAATCTGGGGTCGACAATTGATGGTTTATTTGGAGTTGGTGATGACAGGGCAGAAGCCAGTCTATGATCAAAGTCAGGAGGGACTGGTGATAGCGAGACAAAACTCGGTGTAGACTCAAAGCTTGGAGGAGTTAGTGATGGGTCGACTGATATAGACAGAGGAGAAGGGCGAAGAGGGGTTTGGGATATGTCGACTGAAGTCGGCAAAGGAGCGGGGCTGGTAGGGGTTGTAGACGGGTCGACTGTAGTCGGCAAAGGAGCGGGGCTGGAAAGGGTGGGGCACGGGGCAACTGTAGTCGGCAATGGAGCGGGGCTAGAATGGGTTGGGGACGGGACGACTGTAGTTCGTGGGCATTCAAACGATGCGACATTTGCATACTTTGCAATGGGAGCGACAACTGAGGCTTTGCTTTCTTCCTGAACTTCTCGCAACAGCATAATATATCTAATGCCTTCCCTGAATGCTACACGCAACCTCATCTCTTCTTCAGCATATTCAATACATTCACGGATGGCCGTCTCACGCCACTCTATGATATCAAGAGCAATTTGACGCTGAATTGCGTCTCCCACTCGACATCGCTGGTATTCCTGCGACAAGAATCGTTCCCGCAACCAGGCTTTTTCATAATTGTCATTAGCATTCTTCAAGGCCACCCTCAAGCATGTATTGCGGCGTTCAGCGTCGTTTAACAATTCGGGCAGCTCAATACATTCAGTATGCATTCTTTTAATGATACCTTCCATTTCACGCAGTTGAAATTGAAAATCTAACAGGATATCAAAGAAAATCTTAAATTATGTACTCACAATTTGGCAGCCGGAATCGAATGGGTTCTCCACCATGTGTCGTAACCTGATCTGTGGTGTAGACCCGGGGGGGGCACTTAATGGTATAGAGGTAATACATATGTGCCGCGCGACGGGGTATGTTTTTTCGGCCTCTTGACTTGTACGACGGGTTTTTTGGCCTCATACTTGTACGACGGGGTATGTTTTTCAGCTTCAATCTGTACGAGGGGTTATACATTCGCATAATACCTTGTACGACGGGGTATGCTTTTGGCCATTTTGACCTTGTACGACGGGTACGGGTTTTCGAGGTCCCGCGGCACACCCCTATCCAGAATAAGGCCAAGTGCCCCCCCCGGGGGTGTAGAGATGCTCACGCTACGCACTTGTAGTAAGTAGAAGAATCGAACTCCAGATGTAGTGTTAATAACAACTTGAACTTTATTTGTCTGTTTTCAACTTTCGAATTTCAGATGTAACTTAACCTAAACTTAAGAGAGAGAAGTGTTGAGCTCGGAGGCCAGGAGAGAACTGATTTTGAAATATAAGTTGCTTCCCTCAACGACTAAGGCACGCCATCCCAATTCTCATGGGACATGCCGTAGCCAGGTCTGTGAGGGTTGGGGCTAACGGGTGTTGCCTGGGCAGGAAGGTCATGTGGCTCTGGAATATGGGGTATGTATGAGGAGAGGGGGGAAGTGGCAGGTGACATGCAGGTCACTTGTGGATCTGGGAAACTGGGGCGTATAATTAATATTAGCTGTTGGGGGTTACTTCATCAACTGATGACTGAGAGGGTACGTTATGATGAAGGGTAGGTTTGTCATGAACTTGGCACTCAACATTGTGTGTTGTATGAATGGAGATGAAGAAGACGAGGCTTGTTTAAGCACAACCTAATCTGTGATAGCGGTATGCGTTGCTTTTATGATGCAATTGCGCCCACTGCATAATATTCTGTTGTAATAAAACATTGAACTAAATCCATTTACCTTTGTCACAGAAAAATTTCTTTCGGCTCTCCTAACACCGCTTATGTGTTCAAAGTTCATTATATGGCTATTAAAAAAATATCCCACTGACCCAAGCATTATTCGTATGGTCATAGACACAACGACCTCGGTCATCGCGTTATTCCTAATGTCAAAAATATGTACAAAAGATTGCATTTTTGTATGCTTTTATTTTACGGTTGTTCAAACAAAGTATTTTACCTAGATAGTATTTTTTAACCTAATTGTGGTAAGCAATGTATGAATGTTAATCCAAGTTAACCTCCTTGTACCCTCCTCAAGAGATTGCTCGGACCATACTAAAATTCAGACAATGCCCACTCTGTACTTATTGAACAGGAGTAGACTATCACACGATTCTATTTGCTTGAAATATTATGCATCTCAAACTGTACTATTCGAAAAGGTTGCCTTTCTATAGTGCTTTTTTAAATTGTAACTATTAGGCAGGGGCCGACCACAAGCCACTTCGAAAATCACAACCACCTGGCGAGGGCTCCGATGTCCCATGGTCGAACATTAAGCGTTTGGTGGTAGTTTGCAGAAGTTGACAGTAATCGGAACCGGATCCTCGCATACATCCACACATTATTAGTCCTAAATGATATTAGCATCTTTAAATTGTTGTTGAAATAACATTCTATTGACTGCCACACCGCTGCTAGCGTAATATGTAAATGTATGCTTTATTTCAGTGACGACCCCCGGTGGAATCAGATTGCACCGCGCCATGTTTAGCTTCCTGTTCTCAGTTGGAGTGGTTATCGATTAATCCAGTGGTGTAGACAGTCCGGTGGTTAGAAGTAAATATAGATAGTTTGAATGGAGTTTTAATATGGCCCCATAACATAAGAGTTAGGAGTCATATGGCATTGGAATCGCTTCGTGTGTAATCATATCTATGCACTACCACTTTTAATTATAGCTAGCTTTAAGCTATGAAACGTTATTCGTTTTTATACCTGACATACAACATGTGGGTTTGGATCATGATTGCACAATAGGACAGAGAAGCCGATCATTATTTCACCGTATTGCCACAATTAACTCTGATGTCCTTATAAAACACAGCAGGGCAACAACCATTCGCTAATAATCGCCTATCTTACTAGTTAAGACTTGCTTAATGGAAGTTAGTATTGAGAATCTTTCGATCGTATTATGATCTACGTGATGTTGCGGCCAGCCGTCATAGCACAGTTTAGTTCAGTGCATCATCGTAGACATTACAGTCAATAAGAGATTGCCTTATGAACCGCAAATGGGCAAATGCTGAGGTGTTGTCTACAGAATGCGCAATTCTTTACACAGCCTTCCCATTGCATTCATGTGGGGGATTGTCACCTGAGTCTCGGATTCCCGTATCTCGCTGTTCTGACGTAGGCGTTGGAGGCGTGTCCAGCTCCAGATTTGACTCCACACTGCTTCTTTTAATAGTGTGTATTAGTGTGTGTGGGGGGGGGGGGGGGGGGGGGGGGTGCTGAGACATACCACTAACCACTCTGAACAAAACATATCCACCTGCCCAAAGGCTCATAGGTCTCATCCAAAGAAAAATTGTGATCCTTTCGTGTTGTTTCGTTATACCGTTGAAGAGTTGGCGTGTAAATACTTGATTGCTTTGAGTCTACACTCGTTACCATTTTCCTTCCTACAGTACTTAATGTTGCCAAGAGTGCCTGTTGTTTAGAACAACATGGTGATAATGTGTGACATTTGATGAGGTTGAAAATCTAGTTTTGTTCTGTTAATATATTTGCAGATATTTACATTGTGAAAACTTACAATCTGATTCGGTTATTGTGTTAACTTGTAATCAGATTATGTCAAAATGTAAAATTACATTGCGAATCTGTAAACACAAAATAAGATTCTGTCATTATAAACTTTGTCATTATAGATTTCACAACACGTTTGCTAACAAACAGATACGGGGATCACGTAATCTTTCAATGAAATCCTTTCACTAAATAAACATATGAAAAGGATCAGCCACCACGTTGACCTACAATCAGATTCTCAATGTAAACTTGAAACCAGATTATGTCATCAAGTTAACAAACAATGCGATTATATCACTATGTAAACTCATATTCTGTCATCAAGCGAAAGTGCAGTTTCAAGTACTCAATAAATTAGTTAACTGGAGATGTCAATTGGAGCCGCTGCTCACCTTTGTGATCTTAATCGGTGCTAACGACCTGTTGGTTATCTGTCATGACCGTTCTGCCGACTCCCAAACGCATGTCATTTGATGCTTATTCCCACCATTAGACAACAATTCTTGGTAAAGCTTAACTAGCTGCTCCTTGGTAATATTTCTGTCTGCACGGGTTATTATTTTTGGATTGATAATACTTGTTGTCTAGACAACAGGTAAGTAGCATAATGGAAAATAATATGCTACGAGAGTGCTTTGCTATGGTGTGGAGTGGAACATGTACAGGAGATGCCCAAAGATATAAAAACATCGAGTCATATTGAATTCAATTCGCTTCGTGTTTTATCACATCTCCGCATTTCAAGTGATGTGATTGCTATGATTGGCCAATTGGCTTGTGGCAGCAACCGTTATCTAACTATGTCGGTGGCAATCACTATAAAGTAATTGTAGAGCCTAGCATATCCCAAAACCGTCGCTTAGTTTTTTTACAAGACTTAAGTAAAACAATGAATTGAGCCCTGTTTGATGAAAGCCTAGCACATGAGATAGTTGTGCTGCCTGACATAGAATGGACCATGTTATTTTACCTGCGTGACGATTGTAGTCAATAGACGATCGACAGTGCATGAATCGACTTTAATTACTATGGCGTTTTCTGCAAATTGCACACAGCTTTTTACAGCCCAACTTTTGCATTCACGCAGAGGAGTCTAACTGGAGTCTCGGATTTTCCTGTCTGGAAATTGTTGCGTGGACGTTATAGGCTTGGTGATTTTGTAGTGCAGGCGTTGTCGCCGACAATGGAGGTAGACGTTTGATTAACAACAATTGATATCAGCCGTACCAGTCGGTCTAAGGTAACATTTTATCACATACAGAAATATAAATGAAATGGACTTAGCCACAACACCATGATAATTTTAATGTCAGGGACCAGATTTTATCTTGTCTGGTATTTCCAATAAATGAAAGAGCCTGCTCCCGTCGACCCGACCCTCATGAATAATCTGTGTCGCGGGCGTAACTCAATTCCACGATGTGGGATGGTCTTATGATGGTCATCTCATCTGAGTCACGTATTTAAGGTCATAATTATAAGGGTGCGTTTCATCTTCAGTGATTCATTGTCCGTTCGCATTATTGACCCTTTGATTTGCACTATCTGTAACTCTCTTAAATTCAAAGTGCACAATGTACGTTTTAAATTAACCTAGATTTGATCGTCTGGTCTCTCGTCCAGGGCATCAATATGGTCTAGTTTGCATTGATCTCCGATGCGTTTAACCATAGCTAGAGTCCACGACGACTTACCAGCCTCTTATTCGTGATTGCAACATCAACAGAACAAAACTGTTTAGGTTGATTAGTTGTTGTTTCTACTCTGCTGTTTGTCATATTTCTATATATAGATCTACTGATATGCCTTGGTGACCAGCCATATTAAAGCAATTATCGCTCATATATTGTTTTTAGAATTTCCTTTGTCCCCGTCATCCTGTGTACAAACACTAATATATCAAACGTTATGCGTCATTCACACGAATACTCATTAAATGGAAAACATATTACATCGTTCAAATCGAACATTATAGCTAATAGATTTTCATTAAGTACTGTCACATTGCTCTCAAATCAATAGCGAGCGTGTCTGTCAATATGTAAAAAGAGATCCATGCCAAGCCGCAATGATTTTTTTTTTATTTCCACTGAATGCACAATGCTCTTTCAAGAGCACGCATTTGTATTCGCAGAAGGGACGTCTATTTACTCCCGTCTGACAGCCTGTGCACGGGAGGGATAGCTCTATGATTGTCAGGAATACATGTGATGTATCGCCCTAACAATAACCACTGCTTTGAGACATGTTGTTGTGTATTCAGATTAGTCCACTTTGGCCATGTACCTCTATCGATGTGTTTTGTTGTGCTTCTTATTACGTAAAATGTCACCTGGGCATTAAGAAGAGGAGTTAAAGGATAGAGTAATGATTGAGGAAATGCAGAAATGCAGTTTATTATTGGAGGATGTGTGGCTCTTTTAAAATAAAACGTGAGAAGAAAAATAACTATAATGAAAATGAAATGAGGTGTACCTAACTAGATTGTACGAATGTGCAAAATACGGAGGTCCCTCACACTGGGGGCTACCCCAGTGCATTAAAGTAAGAAGCCAAATAGCCCTACAGTACTCATGTCTTTATAAGGACAGGGGGCTTCCTAGATAGTATTAAAACTAGATTGGCACAAGCGCTAACGGCATGTCTTCCAAAGGCAAGGTGGACGACCAGCAATACGATATCAACAAGGTACTCTAAAACACATGTCATTAATCAAAGTACAAAAAGTGAAAACAAGTATTGTTTCCGCTTATTTCATGCTACGATAATTGCTTGTTAAAACCATGTATATATTCGTATGTTCGTAACTGCAGTAGTTATGGAGGAGATAGTTACAGAGAATTGGGAAAAAAATCGACGAAAAATCGATCCCATAAGCCTCCAACACTGCGCATGTGCGTTAATCTGGATCGGTAGTTGTGTCCCAACTTGATCTATCATTCCCCAAAATTTCATGTTGATATGACCAACCTTTCCGGAGAAAATCCCGAAAAACTTAGGCTGGAGAAAAAAAACCAATTAAAAATAGATATTATTCTGACTAGCGTTGAAAGACATAATGATGGGGGATTGAAGAAAAGCTAAAAAATAAGTGCACATAATATGTTAAGAGTTATGTGTGTGATAGACTTAATGAGTGGGGAGGAAAATTATTGGTGGATAAAACGTTGTGTGTTATGAATGTAAGTAATTGTTTGTTTTATTATTTCTTTTTTAAAGAGAGTTTGGATGTGGCTTTTATATTTATGTAATTTCAATTTATTGATTAGTGGGAAACGGTGGTTGTTGAACTTGGAACAGGTAAAGAAAAAATGATGTGTGGTTTTGGGGGTGTGACAGGTGTGGCATTTGGGATCAAAGTGTTGTACTTGGTTATGTTTAGCTTTGTAATATTGCAGAGGGGTGGGGGTGTGTGTTTATCTAATGCAATGGAAGTAAGGATTTTATCTAAGTAGATGTTATTATCAAAGATAATGGGTTTATAGTTTGTAATGAGTTTTAGTATTTTGAGGGTAGAGGTGGTGTTGTTCCGCTCTTCATGCCATGTTTGTAGAATATATTTAATTATCAAAGAGTAATAAGTGTTTAAATCTATTGAAATATCTGGAGTACGAGGAGTGTATTTTGCAAGATATATGTTTGTTTGCACACCAGGAAGTGCCACTATATATCTGATGAGGTTAGTGATTTTGTGGCACTTAGTTATCGTTGTGAAAGGTAAGTCATTTATCTAAAATGACTCCAAGGAACTAAGTAGAGGTTTGGTTAGTGATGGGCTGGTTTTTGATAAAGAAAGCAATGATTTTGTGTTTTTTATTTGTACTAAATTAATGACTTTAGGTTTTGAAGGAGAGCAGGTAATGCTGCATTGAGACACATGCCTGGATTAGCACATGTTGATTCCAGCAATACTTACACTCTCACTCAATGTCTTTAATTGTTTATCACAATACCCAAATGCCACAGACATGCTTGCCTATTTTGCTAAGCTGTGCCAAGTTGTTGATCAGATCACCCCTATGAGTCTCTGCATAACCTTGTCAAGCCCTATAAGCTCTCCGATTATCTTCACATCCATTTCTGTCTGTGTACCCACTTCTATGGCGTTATGGACGCCCTGTATGAAGTTTGTTTCTGTCTTACTACCTTGCTCTATCGCACATTTTGGGCTGCTCATTTGTAGTTCTAAATTCTCTGCAGCCTCAGCTGTTGCATGACCAATGTCTAGTAAGCAGCGACCGCTTTTTTGACTCCGCTTTTTAGACGTCCACTCGGTCAACCCCAAACCATCATGGACGGCATCCATCCCTTTCAAGCCTATATATTGTCGAAAGCGCAAGTGGGCATCTGGTATTGATATTTATGATATATGTCAGGGTAGTCCTTCAAACGTAACTCTCCTTCGACAAGATTGAATTTTTATAATCGCTCAAATGTGGTGCGCGACCACGTTCAGGTAATGCATCGTTATAGTAATTGACCGTGCCTTTAATGAGCCAGACTTCCTCTGGTATAGTCTGTTCCATCTCAATGATACCGGATGCTCCGTCTCCTTGATCCGATATCAAACATGCCCCCTGGATTCTCATCCTCCTCTCATGTATCCCATTCCTCTGCGACTTCATTGTCAAATGATGTGTTCCCAAAATCCAAATGACTGTATTAAAGATATATTTGTCATAGTTTCAACTGTCAACATGAGGTAATTACAGACACAAGCTAAAATTAAATAGCAAGATACGCAAACCCCTCGGGTAAATAGCGCGAGGCAGTCTGTAGTTATTACAAACAACCCAAGCACCATAGACCAAAACCAACAATTGCTGGTCTGCTTCCCCAACTTGTGTGCAGATGGCGTCATTGTCATGGGGACTGCCCACCTGGCCTTTACAATCACACTGACCCTTGACCGACGCCAACCGCAGCGTTGTACAAAAATTGCATTCCGTGGATAAAAAAAACGACAATCAAGATTTCTGGTCATGTCCACCGTTGAGAGCTTTTACAGCGACCTATGGAAAAGTGCACAGGAGAGAACTAACGCCCAGTATCAGGGCAATGATAAATTACATGCCGGAAATATGACTAAGATACGAGTGGGGGCAAGAGACAAGGATGCGTCTGTGGTAGAGGACAAGCTAATAGCCAATGCCTATAGCAACGTATTTTAAATCCCACTGTGGTTTGAACTCCTCGTGAATGCGCTTAGTGTCAGACTGGAATACGAGCTCACATTCAATGACCACAGTCGTGCGATTCACGAAATAGGTGACACCAACGCCAGCTAAACAACTGATAGCATCTCCTTGGAGTATGACATTGTTACCCAACCAGAGCTAGCCCGCATGACCCGCTCCCAGTACACAGGTCAACTCTCGATTCTGTATGAGAGTGTACACAGAGAGCATGCATACAATAAGAGTGACACACTGTGGAACATCAACCTACACGTACCGGCCCGCATCATGACGGGCATCCTACTGATCTTTGAAGACCCAGCCAATACCTCATTTGCAAGGGATACAGAGTCATTCTACAACCCAAAGATTAGGAAGGTCGAGTTGACCATTGAGGGCTTCCCCAACCAACTATATGCCCAGGGAATGCGTAGCTACCAGCAGTGGGTTGAGGCGAAAGGCCTTTGCAGCAATGAGTTAATGAGACCCGAGTGTGACAATAGCTGTAAAAGACCTGCCTTTGACGAACGTGTCCCAAGGAGAGTACCTAACCGGCAAGTACGTCCTGTGGATCGACATGAGGACGACGACCGCTGGTGAGAGGCGGCTGATGGATTGAACGTCTATATGTATGTTGTAATGGATGCACAGCTTAACATTAAGGATGGCAGGTTCGTCAACGCAGTCTACTAGTCGTTCCAATTTATATACATTTACAGATGGTCCCGTCTCTTCTATTATCTGCGGGCAGACTGGATGTAGAAAAACCATCTTCATGCTCGACTTACTGGAAGAGCCCTTCTTTGGTACCTTTGAGCATATTGCCAGCCATATATGGAATGATCATTTTGTCCAGGTTTCGCATCAAGTTTGCCAATTCGTTAGCCTTCATAGGAAGTGACTGGTGGCTCGCGGTCGCCATCTCTGACGCTATATAAACAGAAGGTTAGAGTAGATCGACATTTTAGACAACACGAGTTAATTCAAAGGAAGCAAACAGCATATTCGCTGACATACACAACAAAGTTGAAGTATTCATTGAACCTTCGTCACGATTTCGAAATGTACAACGTACAATGCTGCGCTATGGATCAAGCGGTGAAATCTTCCGGCAGAACAGTGACAGCAGTACGACGTCGTCATCGCGTAGTGGTGGCGGTGGTAGGATCAAATCCTGTCAGCTCGTTGTGATGGGGGCAGGCAACGTGGGGAAATCAGCTCTTCTTTCTCAATACCTGTCAGGAGCTTTTATATTGCATTGCAAGCCAACCATAGAGGACAGCCACAGACATCTCATCAAATTGTCAGGTGAGCTTTTATCAAAACGCCAAACTCGTTTTTGACTTAATCGCCTCCGATATTACACATGTTCTATTGAGTGACATCTTCATTAGACAATTAATAACAGCGGATTAATATTTGTATTGTTTTGCAGATGGAACATTTTACGGGATTCAAATCGTGGACGCATCCACGCAAGACGTGGATGCGAGACTTAAGCATAAGGAATGGCAATTCATTCGTTGTTGTCTTTGCCATCGATGATCGCGACTCTTATCTGCGCGCTGGTGAGCTTCTGCGCAAAATAGGAGAAGCACGAGGTATGTCACGAGTTGGATGCTGCAGCCATTATCAAGTGAAGCGTAACATGATCTTTTTACTTTGTTATAAACATGAACAAAAGATATTGTGCCGATGTGCATGGTATGGCCATACTATTCAAGAGTGTGATGCAGCCCACCCCAGCCTAATTGGGAGTTGCATATATATTATATATATATTTTCTTTGATTTTAGGAATTGGCAAACTTCTTGTAGTGCTAGTCGGAAATAAGCGCGATTTGGATGAAAATTGCCAAATCTCGCTGGAAGAGGCTTGTTTGTTTGCGAACCAATACCAATGTTCGAATGTGTAATTGTGTGTTTATATGAATGGTGACGAAGAAGACGAGACTTGTTTCAGCACAACCTAATCTGTGATAGCGATATGCGTTGCATTTATGATGCAATTGCGCCCACAGCATAATACTTGGTTTGTAATAAAACATTGAACTGAATCTGTTTACCTTTATCACAGAAAAATTTCTTCCGGCTCTGCTAAGACCACTATTATGTTCAAGGTTCATTATATGGCTATCAAAAAAACCCCACAATGACCCAAGCATTATTCGTATGGTCATAGACACAACGACTCTGGTCATCGCGTTATTCCTAATGTCAAAAATATGTACAAACGATTGCATGTTTATCTGCTTCTGTTTTACGGTTTTTCAAACGAGGTTGTTTCCCTAGATAGTATTTTATATCCTAATTGTCGTAAGCTATGTAGAATTGTTAATCCAAGTTAACCCCCTTGTACCCTCCTCAAGAGAATGCTCGGACCATACTAAAATTCAGACATTGCCCACTCTGTACTTATTGAATAGGAATATACGACCACACGATCCTATTTGCTTGAAAAATTTTACATCTCAAGCTGTGCTATTCGAAAAGGGTTGCCTTTCTATAGGGCTTCTTTAAACTGTAACTATTAGACAGGGGCCGACCACAAGCCATTTTAAACATCGCAACCACCTGCTGAGGGCTCCGATGTCCCATGGTCGAACATTAATTGTCGGTGTGGTAGTGTGCAAAGTTGACCGTCCGTTGACAACCTCCCATACATCCGCACTTTATTGGTCCTAAATATAATTAGCATCTTTAAGTTGTTGTGCAAATAACCGTCCGTTGACAGTCACGACCTGCTCGTAATCTGTTAATGTCTGCAAATTGCTTCATTTCAGTCACAACCCTCGGTGATTCAGATTGTATGGCGCCATGGTGAGTTGTTATCGATTAATCCAGTGGTGTAAACAGTCCCACGGTTAGAAGTAAATAAATATAGATTGTTTGAACAGATTTTAACAGATGTCCCCAGAACATAAGAGTTTGGAGTCATATGGCATTGGAATTGATTCGTGTTTAATCATATCAATGCACTATCACTTTTAATTATAGGTAGCTTTTAAGTATGAAACGTTATTCGTTTTTATCCATGACATACTATATGTAGTTTTCGAATTGGATAAGTCATGATTGCACAATAGGACAGAGAAGCCGATTATTATTCCACCGTATAGCCACAATTAACTCTGACGTCCTTATAAAACACAGCACAGGGCAACAACCATCCGCTAATAATCCTCTATCTTACTAGGTAAGACTTGCTTAATGGAAGTTAGAATTGAGAATCTTTTGATCGTATTATGATCTACGTGATGTTGCGTCCAGCAGTCATGGCATAGTTTACTGCAGTGCATCATTGTAGACATTACAGTCAATACGAGATTGACAGTGCCTTATGAATCGCAAATGGGCAAATGCTGAGGTGTTGTCTACAGAATGGAATGCGCAATTCTTTACATAGCCTCCCTACTGCATTTGTGTGGGGGATTGTCACATGAGTCTCGGATTCCCGTGTCTCGCTGTGGGGGCTTAGGCGTTAGAGACGTGCCAGATACTTTTGACCAGATTTTTCTCCAAGAGAATTTCTCTCCACACTGCTCCTTTTAATAGTATCTACTGGGGGGCATGCCACAAACCAATTTGAACATCACATATCCACCTGCCTGAAGGCTCTGAGGTCCCATCCTCGAATATAAAACATTTGCTGGTAACTAGTCACAAAATATATTGCAGGAGTAGACTCCACTATGTGTCGTTGCTCAAAACTAGTTTATGAAGGTCCCCACTTCTATGCGACGTAGTGTTTATGGCACAAACGTCAATTTGGTGTAAAAAGAATAATTTTGCTGCTTTCGTGTTGTTTCGTTATACCGTTAAATAGTTGGCGTGTAAAAACATAATGCTTGATTGCTTTGAGTCTACACTTGTTACCATGTTTCTTCCTACGGTACTAAATCTTGCCAAGAGTGCCTGTTATTTAGAACAACATGGTGATAATGTGTGACATTTGATGAGGTTGAAAATCTAGATATACACAACAGAGTTTTGCTCAGTTAATATATTTGCAGATATTTAGACTGTGAAACCTTACAATCTGATTCGGTTATTGTGTTAACTTGTAATCAGATTATGTCAAAATGTAAAATTACATTGCGAATCTGTCCTTGTGTAAACATAAAATAAGATTCTGTCATTATATACTTTGTCATTATAGATTTTTCAACACGTTTGCTAACAATCAGATACGGTGATCACGTAATCTTACAATACAATCCTGTCACTAAGTAAACATAAGAACAGGATCAGCCACCACGTTGACCGGGTGTTGCATTGCATCTGTCATCAACATGCCGCAGCCACGTCATGCCGCCGGCATTACCACCGGGCGTGTTTTGCCAACGTGGGTGGCCTGTCTTTGAACTTGTGGCTCGTGTGCGCTTCTCTGGCGCTATATAAACAGAAGGCATATTGCAGATCGCCATCTACGGACGCACGAGTCAATTCGCAATAAGCGAAGCGCATATTCACTGAGTAACAGAATTAAGTTAAAACTTCTTCACGAACTAGACATGGGCAACATACCAAGGATGCGTAATGGATCCAGTGAAGGCATCTCCCGACAAAACAGTAACAGCAGTACGACGTCGTCATCGTCGTCATCATCATCGTCGTTATCGTGTAGTGGTGGCGGTGGGTGGATCAAAGACTGTCAGCTTGTGATGATGGGGGCAGGCAACGTGGGCAAATCAGCTCTTCTTACCCAATATCTGTCAGGAGTCTTCTCCTCACATTACAACCCTACCGTAGAGGACAGCTATAGGCATCGCATCAAATTACCAGGTGAGCTTTGATCAAAACGCCAAACCCGTTTTTGGCTTAATCGTCTCCGATATCATACCTGTTCTATTGAGTAACAGCTTTATTGGACAAGCAATGTCAGCGAATAAATATCATTATATTGTTTTGCAGATGGAACATTTTACGGGATTCATATCGTGGACACAGCCGGCTACTATCAATTCCCTGCAATGCGAGACTTAAGTATAAGAAATGGCAATTCATTCGTTGTTGTCTTTGCCATCGATGATCGCGACTCTTATCTGCGTGCTGGCGAGCTTCTGCGCCAAATAAGAGAAGTTCGAGGTATGTCACGAGTTTGATGTTGCAGCAATACTTAAGTGAAGCGTAACATGTGTATTATCTTATAATCGGCCTTTAACTTTGTAATAGACATAAACAAAATATATTGAGCGATGTGTATGGTATGGCCATACTCAACAAGAGTGTGATGCAGCCCACCCCAGCATAATTTGGAGTTGCATATATATTATATATATATTTTCTTTGATTTCAGGATTTGGCAAAATTCCTGTGGTGCTAGTCGGAAATAAGCGCGATTTGGATGAAAATCGCCAAATCTCGCGAGAGCAGGCTAGTTTGCTTGCGAACCAATACCAATGTCCGTATGTGGAGACAAGTGCACGAGACAATGCAAACATCCAAAATATGTTCGTCGAGGTGGTATCTAGGAACTTCAGTGACGCAGAGCAAAGTGCAGAGCTAAAATCTAAAAGAAAGTGTATCAGCCGAAGAATAGGCCACAAACTGAATATTTTCCGTCGTCGGAATAATGCCATTCGAACATAGATAATGAATCGATCACTGGTGTATGTTCAATCAATTGAAGCGAATGTGTGATATCATCATTACGTAGTATTTTCAAGTGCTGTGACAAGTGAAAAATATTTCCACTGTCGTCCGTATGAGTAAGAATGTAATTTGGAATGTATAATTGTGTGTATATATGAATGGAGACGAAGAAGACGAGGCTTGTTTCAGCACAACCCAATCTGTGATAGTGGTATGCGTTGCTTTTTTATGATGCAATTGCGCCCGGTGCATAAAACTCAATTGTAATTAAACATTGAACTGAATCCATTTACCTTTGTCACAGAAAATTTTTTCCAGCGATTCTTAGGCCGATATTATGTTCAAGGTTCATTATACAGCTATTAAAAAAAATCACACTGACACAAGCATTATTCGTGTGGTCATTGACACAACGACTCTGGTCATCGCGTTATTCCTAATGTCAAAAATATGTACAAAAGATTGCGTTTTTGTATGCTTTTGTTTTACGGTTGTGCAAACGAAGTTGTTTCCCTAGATAGTATTTGTTAACCTAATTGCCGTAAGCAATGTATAAATGTTAATCCAAGCTGAATGCTCGGACCATACTAAAATTCAGACAATGCCCAATCTTTACTTGTTGAACAAGAGTAGACTATCACACGATTCTATTTGCTTGAAATATTATGCATCTCAATCTGAATTATTCGAAAAGGTTGCCTTTATATAGGGCTTCTTTTAATTGTAAGTATTAGGCAGGGGCCGACCATAAGCCACTTCAAAAATCACACAACCACTTGCTGAGGGCTCCGAGGTTTCATGGTCGAACATTAAGCGTTTGGTGGTAGTTTGCAGAAGTTGACAGTCACCGGAACCAGAACCTCCCATACATCCACAAATTAATGGTCCTAAATGATATTAGCATCGTTTAGTTTTTGGTGAAATAACCGTCCGTTGACTGCCACACCGCTGCTTGCGTAATCTGTTAATGTATGCTTCATTTCAGTCACAACCCCGGTGGAATCAGATTGTATGACGCCATGGTTAGCTTCGTATTCTCAGTGGTTATCGATTAATCCAGTGGTGTAGACAGTCCCACGGTTAGAAGTTTATATAGATAGTTTGAATGGAGTTTTAATATGGCCCCAGAACATAAGAGTTTGGAGTCATATGGCATTGGAATCACTTCGTGTTTAATCGTATCAATGCACTACCACTTTTAATTATAGCTAGCTTTTAACTATGAAACGTTATTCATTTTCATCCCTCACATACAACATGTAGTTTGGATCATGATGCACAATAGGACAGAGAAGTCGATCATTATTCCACCGTATTGCCACAATTAACTCTGATGTCCTTATAAAACACAGCACAGGTCAACAACCATCCGCTAATAATAGTCTATGTTACTAGGTAAGACTTGCTTAATGGAAGTTAGAATTGAGAATCTTTTGATCGCATTATGATCTATGTGATGTTTCGGCCAGCTGTCATAGCACAGTTTAGTGCAATGCATCATTGTAGACATTGCAGTCAATTAGAGATTAACAGTGCCTTATGAATCGCAAAGGGGCAAATGCTGAGGTGTCTACAAAATGTCTACAAAATGTACAATTCTTTACTCAGCCTCCCCACTGCATTCATGTTTGGGATTGTCACATGAGTCTCGAGTTTTTCCCGTGTCTCGCTGTTCTGACGTTTGCAGATATTTACATTGTGAAAACTTACAATCTGATTCTGATTTATTTGCGAATCTGTCCTTGTGTGAACATAAAATAAGGTTCTTTCATTATATACTTAGTCATTATAGATTTTTCAACACGTTTGCTAACAATCAGATACGGCGATCACGTAATCTTACAAGGAAATCCTGTCACTAAGTAAACATAAGAACAGGATCAACCACCACGTTGACTTACAATCTGATTCTCAATGTCATCAAGTTAACAAGCAATGCCATTATATCACTATGTAAACTCGTACTCAAATTTTGTCATCAAGCGTAAATGCAGTTTCTAGTACACAATAAATTAGCCAACTTGAGATGTCAATTGGAGCCGCTGCTCACCCTTTTTGATTTTTATCAGTGCTAACGACATGTTGGCTATCTGTCATGACTGTTCTGCCGACTCCCAAACACATGTCATTTGATGCTTATTCCCACCATTAGACAACAACCCTTGGTAAAGCTTAACTAGCTGCTCCTTGGTAATGTTTCTGTCTGCAAGGGCTATTATATTTGGATTGATATAGCTTGTTGTCTAGACAACAGGTAAGTAGCATTATGGAAAATAATTTGTTAGGAGAGTGCTTTGCGATGGAGTGGAGTAGAACTTGCAGGATATGCCCAAAGATATAAAAACATCGAGTCATATTGAATTCAATTCACTGCGTATTTTATTAAATCTCCGCATTTCAAGTGATGTGCTTGCTATGATATGTGCAATTGTTGCAATCACTTTAATTGTGCCAAACCGTCGCTTAGTTTTGTTACAAGACATGTTTAATTGGAGTGTTCAAGTAAAACAATGAATTGAGCCTTGTTGGACGAAAAGCCTAGCACATGAGATTGTTGTGCTGCCTGACATAGAATGGACCATGTAATTTTACCTGCGTGGTGATTTTAGTCAATAGACGATCGGCAGTGCATGAATCGATGTTAATTACTGTGGCGTTTTCTGCAAAATGCACACAGCTTTATACAGCCTCACTTTTGCATTCACGCAGGGGAGTCTTACTGGAGTCTCGGATTTTCCTGTCTGGAAATTGTTGCATGGGCGTTATAGGGCTTGGTGATTTTGTAGTGCAGGCGTTGTTGCCGACAATGGAGGTAAACGTTTGATTAACAACCATCGATTCCAGCCATACCAGTCGGTCTCAGCTAACATTTTACCACATACAGAAATAGAAATGAAATGGACTTAGCCCCAACACCGGGATAATTTTTAATGTCAGGGACCAGATTGTATCTTGTCTTGTTTTTCCAATAAAAGAAAGAGCCTTCTCCCGTCGACCCGACCCTCATGAATAATCTGTGTCGCGGGCGTAACTTAATTCCACGATGTGGGATGTTCTTATGATGGTCATCTCATCTGAGTCACGTATTTAAGGTCATAATTATAAGGGTGCGTTTCATCTTCAGTGATTCACTGTCCGTTCACATAATTGAACCTTTGATTTGCACTATCTGTACCTCGCCAAAATTCAAAGTGCACAATGTACATTTTAAATTGACCCAGATCTGGTCTCTCGTCCAGGGCATCAATATGGTCAAGGATGCATTGATCTCCGTTGCGTGTAACCATGGAGTTATATAGCCATCCGTCTGACTTTGATTTTTTTGAGTGTAGGAAGGAAATCATATGTGCAATGCTATTTTTAATAAATCTCATCAACCAAATGGGGACATATTAACCCTATTCTTAACGATGTTTTTTTATCATTTAGTTACGACACGTTTGTAAATGGGGACGACAAACACATAAGGCAATAGTCACGTGTAATTTATTGCACTCGCAAGAAGATAAGCCATCAATAAGAGAGCACAAAGTCATTTTTAATGAAGCATTTTGCATCAGTTTGTCGCGAGGCTGCGGGCTCCTTGGATTCATACGGGCTGCTTGATCCTAACGCAATTGACACCAGCGGAAGTGGACAAGCAAATGTGATGAAGATATCGAGGCCTCATTGGATGATATTAGGGCAACTTATAACCATGATTACTAATCTAAGCCAATACAAACGGGAGTTGCATTAGGGCTCTCTCTCGCCAAATTTTTACAAGTGTCCATGAGTACCAGCCAAAAGTTAAGGATGCACTGGCTATGTCGAGGGTTCCAACGACAAATTGATAATGAGATTTTTATCAATCGTGTTGAGCATGTTCCAATATCATTAAAATGCAAGTTCAGCTAATGCATCGTTATAGTCATTGACCGCGTGGTTTGAACTCCTCGAGAGTGAGCTTAGTGTCAGACTGGAATACGAGCTCACATTCAAAGACCACAGTCGTGGGATTTACGCAATAGGTGACACTAACGCCAGCTACACAACATCACCTTGGAGTATAACATGGTTACCCAACCAGAGCTAGCCCGCATGATCCGCACCAAGTACACAGGTCGCGATTCTGTATGAGCGTGTACACAGAGAGCTTGCATACACACTGTGGAACATCAACCTAAACGTACCGGCCCGCAGCATGAAGGGCATCCTACTGCTCTTTGAAGACCCAGCCAATGCCTCATTTGCTAGGAATACAGAGTCATTCTACAGCCCAAAGATTAGGCAGGTCGAGTTGACCATTGAGGGGCTCCCCCTACCTACTCTATGCCCAGGGCATGCGTAGCTACCAGCAGTGGGATGAGGCAAAGAAGGCCTTTGCAGCGACGAGTTAATGAGACCCGAGTGTGACAATAGCTGTAAAAGACCTGCCATATACAGACATGTCCCAAGGAGAGTACCTAACCGGCAAGTACGTCCTGTAGATCGACTTGAGGACGACGACTGCTGGTGAGAGGCGGCTGGTGAATTGAACGTCTATATTTATGTTGTAACGAATGCACAGCTTAACATTAAGGACGGCAGGTTGGTCAACGCAGTCTACTAGTCTTTCCAATTTATATAAATATCCAGAAGGTCTCTTCTCGGCTAATGTCTGCGGGCAGACTGGATGCAGAAAAACCATCTTCATGCTCAACTTACTGGAAAGGCCCTTCTTCGGTGCCTTTGAGCATATTGCCCTACCATCCTTTTCAACAAGGATTATCAATCGCGGTCATGAGTGTGGTCTGATTCAAAGGGGTACGTGTTTGATCCAGGGGAGCGGCTCCATGACTACTTGAGGGTTTTCTACCATATGTTAAAAGAGCGAGGCTACCTTGTACTGTAATGATGACTGCGCGACAACAAAGGTCCTAACCAAGAACAAAGATATGTTGTCTGAACTAGCCTTTAGAGGACTGCATGCGCAGCAGAGTGTATGCGTTTGAAGACGCCCTGTGTGAGTTCGATGTGATCACGACAAGGGAGGGTACGCCAGATACATGCAGAGACCAAGCAAACATAACTGCTGAAGACTGATCAATCTACCTCATATGCTGTTGTCCATGATTGTATCTATCTGCTCTCATCATTGATCAACTTTAAGAGTCTCAGAGCCCTGCTGCCCCAGCTGACAAACCCAGAGCGGACTCGAAAACTACTCATAAGAGAGATAGCCTGCTACGGTCATAGCCTATGGTCAGGCCCACAAGTGCCCGGGTGCGCATTTTGCAGGACGCCGGACAATTGACCAGCTTGAAGTAATGTCTGGCCAATAAAACAGTCTTTACAAAAATAAGCTCAACCATAGCTATTTTACGTTGCCTCGAAAGTTAGTAAATACTCTCTATTCCTGATCAAGTCACACCCCCCTCCCGCCAGCCCCCAATGGAATAATCATTAGTAATGTAATATTTCCAAATGCATATACTAATTGGCGATTCTAGTGAATATTGATTACAACATAATTGAATTTGGCGTATTTTTGCTATCACAATAGCGCCTAATAATGGGCTTGGTATCTCAATCAGTTTCAAAGTAAACTTGCCACTGCTCAATCGGTTGTCGATTTGTATGCATGACTAATAAAAGTACCGATGTACACCCATCGCTGTAGACGGCCGACCACGTTGGCCCGTATGAATCATTTTTACCAGGTACGCTGTTGCCAGCCATATATGGAATGATCATGTTGTCCCGGTTTCGCATGAAGTTTGCCAATTCGTTATATATATACCACACTACCGTCACAGCAAAGCTCAATTAAATTACCTTCCTTCCATAGTGGCAATGGGAAAGTGTACACTCTTGGGCGCGAAGAAGATCACCACCTTGTGGAATGATTCTATGCTTAAAGTCGGCTCAGACGGAGATACTCTGCCAATGTCTTTAAGAAGGTGTTTGCTTGTCACGGTAAGTTCCATTTCCTTGTGTGGCTTTGATCCTTAATAAATGAATATAAAATACAAGATACTGTGTTATATATAGCCATGTGTAAGGATGAAAGCCTAACAAACTA
>CM067354.1:54268401-54285901 GCA_034190875.2 Urechis unicinctus | reverse complement strand
TGACTGATCTTGTGACGTCACTGGCATGCACAGTGATAGCGTAATTTGGTTCCTGCAGGGCCGTCAATATCTTCAAATTCACACATAATCACAGTGAATTTTGTCAAAACTACCTGTTAGTCAAACAGGTAGCCCGTCTAACATGGCTTGATTTTTCATAATTAGTTTGCTAAACAAGAGGGAAACACTTACAAACCAAACAACAACTCATCAAGGAGCCAGTAAAGCTATTTTTGTTCATGGGAAGGACTACTCTAAGGGTTTTGCAGTGGTCAGTGTTTACTGTCCTGCCCATCCAACCAACCAACATCTTCTAAAAGTATTCCTTCCGATACAAATAGTCGTGTCTATTAACATGTATACATTTCAAGTTAAATGATCTATTTTCGTTGTCTTCATATTTCTTATTATTCTCGTTGAAACCAGGGCACAGAAAGCAAAGAGGACAATATTGATACAGGCTGTCTGCATTCAGCAGAAAATCAAAGGAAAAAAATGTAACTTCAATGAAACTGTTGTTACTAAGATACGCCCCGCATACAGTGCCGAAATTTCGTTTTAATTCGTAAAAAAGAAAATCGGCGGAGCCCCACACGAAGAAAATAGGTACGGAAAACATTGTACACTGCACACGCTCAGAAGACTTCGCACATCTCCAAATGAAAAATCAATACTGTAGAAAAATATGCAACAAATTATATTGGACGTTGCCCGGAATAACTGGACGTAACATGTTAGTTATACTGTGACGAACAACACTGCTTCAATCACCGACGTTTATCTATTTTCATTTAAATCACAATCAATTTAGTTAATATCACTTCTAATTAATTGAATAAAACTGGAGAAGTAACAGAAACCAAGAAATGGATAATTGGAGTAAAAAACTCGCTTAACTTTATTTAGCATTTTTTAGGTATACAATTCATGTTTGTTTTGTTTTGTATGGCGTCATACTGACGGGATATGTTGCTGCTTTCTTATCATTAGTACGCACATTCCTGAAAAGTCTAGATGTAATAGATCGAGCTCCGATGTCAGTTAATTAGATATAAAAAAATTCAATACTTGTTCGTTATTGTTCTGGAAATGGGCGGTGTATTGCTGGGTGGGGAGAGTGGGGGGGGGGGGGGGAAACCTGACTGGAATCTTCCTTTTTACCTCACAAATCGCCATCTACACCCATCGATGTCGGCCGTCTATGTATGTTGGCTAGCCACGTGGATGCGTGTGACTCATTTTCCCAGGTATATTGGTAACCAGCCAGGCATGTGGTGATCACGCTGTCCGGGTGTTGCATCGCATATGTCATCAACATGCCGCAGCCACGTCATGCCAGCGGGATTACCACCGGGCGTGTTATGCCAAGCCGGGTGGCCTGCCCTTGAACTTGTGGCTCGCTTCTCTGGTGCAAAATAAACAGAAGGCATAGAGCAGATCGCCATCTTCGGCAGCCCGAGTCAATTCACACGAAGCATATCCGCTGAGTAACATAATTAAGTTATACCTTCTTCACGAACTAGACATGGGCAACATACCAAGGATGCGCAATGGATCCAGTTCGGGCATCTCCCGACAAAACAGTGACAGCAGTACGATGTCGTCATCGTCGTCATCATCATCGTCGTCGTCATCGTGTAGTGGTGGCGGTGGGTGGATCAAAGACTGTCAGCTAGTGGTGATGGGGGCAGGCAACGTGGGCAAGTCAGCTCTTCTTACTCAATACCTGTCAGGAGCCTTCTCCTCACATTACAGCCCTACCGTAGAGGACAGATTTAGGCATCTCATCAAATTACCAGGTGAGCTTTATCAAAACGCCAAACCCGTTTTTGACTTAATCGTCTCTGATGTCACACCTGTTCTATTGAGTAACAGCTTTACTGGACAAGCAATAACAGCGGATTAATATCATTGTATTGTTTTGCAGATGGAACATTTTACGGGATTCATATCGTGGACACGGCCGGCTACCATCAGTTCCCTGCAATGCTAGACTTGAGCATAAGGAATGGCAATTCATTCGTTGTTGTCTTTGCCATCGATGATCGCGACTCTTATCTGCGCGCTGGTGAGCTTCTGCGCCAAATAAGAGAAGTTAGAGGTATGTCACGAGTTTGATGTTCTAAGTGAAGCGTAACATGTTAATTATCCTATAATCGGCCTTTAACCTTGTAATAGACATAAACAAAGATATTGAGCGATGTGTATCGTATGGCCATACTTTACAGTGAATGTGATGCAGCCCTCCCCAGCTTAATTGTAAATTGCATATATAATAAATATATTTCTGTGATTTCAGGATTTGGCAAAGTTCCTGTGGTGCTAGTCGGAAATAAGCGCGATTTGGATGAAAATCGCCAAATCTCGCGGGAAGATGCTGGTTTGCTTGCGAACCAATACCAATGTCCGTATGTGGAGACAAGTGCACGAGACAATGTAAACGTCCAGAATATGTTCGTCGAGGTGGTATCTAGGAACTTCAGTGACGCAGAGCAATGTGCGGAGCTAAAATCTAAAAGAAAGTTTATCAGCCGAAGAATAAGCCACAAACTGAATATTTTCCGTCGTCGGAATAATGCCATTCGAACATAGATAATGAATCGATCACTTGTGTATGTTCAAATTTTGTAGCGATTGTGTGATATCATCATTACGTAGTACTTCCGAGTGCTGTAAAAAGTCGTCGGTATGAGTGAGAATGTAATTTGGAATGTGTAATTGTGTGTATATATGAATGGAGATGAAGAAGACGAGGCTTGTTTAAGCACAACCTAATCTGTGATAGCGGTATGCGTTGCTTTTATGATGCAATTGCGCCCACTGCATAATACTCTGTTTTAATAAAACATTGAACTGAATCCATTTACCTTTGTCACAGAAAAATTTCTTCTGGTTTTTGATAAGACCGCATACGTGTTCGAGGTTCATTATATGGCTATTAAAAAATATCCCTACTGACACGAGCATTATTCGAGTGGTCATAGACACAACGACTCTGGTCATCACGTTATTCTTATGGTCAAAAATATGTACAAAAGATTGCATTGTTGTCTTGTTTTGTTTTACGGTTGTTCAAACGAAGTATTTTCCTAGATAGTATTTTTTAACCTAATTATGGTAAGCAAAATGTTATAAATGTTAATCCAACTTAACCACCTTGTACCCTCCTCAAGAGAATGCTCGGACCATACTAAAATTCAGACAATGCCCACTCTGTACTTATTGAACAAGAGTAGACTATCACACGATTCTATTTGCTTGAAATATTATGCATCTCAAACTGTACTTTTCGAAAAGGTTGCCTTTCTATAGGGCCTTTTTAAATTGTAACTATTAGGCAGGGGCCGACCACAAGCCACTTCGAACATCACAACTACCTGGCGAGGGCTCCTATGTCCCATGGTCAAACATTAAGCGTTTGGTGGTAGTTTGCAGAAGTTGACAGTAACCGTAACCGGAACCTCGCATACTTCCACACATTATTGGTCCTAAATGATATTATCATCTTTAAGTTGTTGTTGAAATAACCTTCTATTGACTGCCACACCGCTGCTTGCCTAATCTGTTAATGTATGCTTCATTTCAGTCACAACCCCCGGTGGAATCAGATTGTATGACGCCATGGTTAGCTTCGTATTCTCAGTGGTTATCGATTAATCCAGTGGTGTAGACAGTCCGACGGTTAGAAGTAAATATAGATAGTTTGAATGGAGTTTTAATATGGCCCCAGAACATAAGAGTTTTGAGTCATATGGCATTGGAATCGCTTCGTGTTTAATCATATCTATGCACTACCACTTTTAATTATAGCTAGCTCTTAGCTATGAAACGTTATTCGTTTTTATACCTGACATACAACATGTGTTTTGGATCATGATTGCACAATAGGACAGAGAAGCCGATCATTATTTCACCGTATTGCCACAATTAACTCTGATATCCTTATAAAACACAGCACAGGGCAACAATCATTCGCTAATAATCGCCTATCTTACTAGTTAAGACTTGCTTAATGGAAGTTAGAATTGAGAATATTTTGATCGTATTATGATCTACGTGATGTTGCGGCCAGCCGTCATAGCACAGTTTAGTGCAGTGCATCATCGTAGACATTACAGTCAATAAGAGATTGACAGTGCCTTATGAACCGCAAATGGGCAAATGCTGAGGAGTTGTCTACAGATTGCGCAATTCTTTACACAGCCTCCCCATTGCATTCATGTGGGGGATTGTCACCTAAGTCTCGGATTCCCGTATCTCGCTACTCCCCACACAGCCTCGTGCTCGATAAGCTCACGTAAATTGGAGCTTTCGAGCAGCAGGTAAGAATAGGAGACTGGGATATATGCGTCTTGCTATTTGTTTGTGACAAACATTTCCCCAAACGCTTGGATTTACAATAATTTAGTAGAATCGACCTTGACCTAAAGGAACATTGGTCTAACTTTCGCTTCCTGGTTCACTTATTGGTCAGATCCTCATCCCGCATTGGGTTAAATACCATGTATGCTTTCAATTACAGTGGTAGATAGTTAGAAAACGATTGCTGCCACAAGCCAATTGCACGATCATATCATGTACATCACTTGACATGCGTTTAGGAGTCAACAGAACGGTCATGACAGATAACCAACACATTGTTAGCACTGATTAAGATAAAACAGGTGAGCAGCGACTCCGATTTATATCTCCAGTTAACTAATTTATTAAATACTAGAAACTGCTTGATGACAGGATTTGAGTATGAGTTCACATAGCAATATAATGTCATTGCTTGTTAACTTGATGACATAATCTGGTTTCAAGTTTACATTGAGAATCTGATTGTAAGTCAACGCGGTGGCTGATCCTTTTCTTATGTTCACTTAGTGACAGGATTTGATTGTTAGCAAACGTGTTGTAAAATCTATAATGACAAAGTATATAATGACAGAATCTTATTTCATGTGTACACAAGGACAGATTTGCGAATCAGATTGTAAGTTATCACAATGTCAATATCTGAAAATATATTAACAGAGCTAGATTTTCAACCTCATCAAATGTCATACATTATCACCATGTTGTTCTAAGCAACAGGCACTCTTGGCAAGATTAAGTACGGTAGGAAGGAACATGGTAACGAGTGTAGACTCGAAGCAACCAAGCATTCTGTTTTTAGGCGTCAACTCTTTAACGGTATAACGAAGCAACACGAAAGCAGCACAGCTATTCCTTCAACTCCAAATTGACCGTTTGTGTTACAAACACTACGACGCATAGAATCGGGAACCTTCATATACTCTCGTGCCAGTGTTGAGCAATGACACATAGTTAATTATAGGCAATCGTGATGTAGAGTCAACTCCTGCAATATATTTTGTGAATAGTTACCAGCAAATGTTTTATATTCGAGGATTTAACCTCAAAGCCTTCGGGCAGGCGGATAATAGATGTTCAAATTGGTTAGTGGTATGTCCCCCAAATAGATACCATTAAAAGAAACAATGTGAAGATAAATTCTCTTGGAGTAAAATCTGGTCAAAAGTAGCTGGACATCCTAGCCTCTAACGCCTACGCCACTACAGCAAGACACAAGGCACTGTCAATCTCTTATTGACTGTAATGTCTACAATGATGCATTGCACTAAACTGTGCTATGACGGCTGGCCGCAGCATCACGTAGATCATGATGCGATCAAAATATTCTCAATTCTAACTTCCATTAAGCAAGTCTTACCTAGTAAGATAGGCGATCATTACCTGATGGTTGTTGCCCTGTGCTGTGTTTTATAAGGACGTCAGAGTTAATTGTGGTAATACGGTGGAATAATGATCGGCTTTTCTGTCCTATTGTGCAATCATGATCAAAACTACATATTGTATCTCAGGGATAAAAGCTAATACCGTTTCTTACATAAAAGCTAGCTATAATTAAAAGTGGAAGTGGATAGATATGATTAAACACGAAGCCAAACTCTTATGTTTGGGGCCATATTAAAACTCCGTTCAAGCTATTTATATTTACTTCTAACCACCGGACTGTCTACACCACTGGATTAATCGATAACCACTCCTACTGAGAATAGGAAGCTCACCATGCCGCCATGCAATCTGATTCCACCGGGGGTCGTGACTGAAATAAAGCAGTTAGAATACATTAACAGATTATGCAAGCAGCGTTGTGACAGTCAATAGTCGGTTATTTCAACAATAACTTAGAGATGCTTGTATAATTTAGGACCAATAATGTGTGGAAGTAGGCGATGTTCCCGTTCCTTGTACTGTCTACTTCTGCAAACTAACACCAAACACTAAATGTTCGACCATGGAACCTCGGAGCCCTCGCCAGATGGTTGTGTGATGTGCGACGTAGCTTGTGGTCGGTCCGTGCCTAATAGTTACAATTTAAAGAAGCCCTATAGAAACGCAACCTTTTCAAATAGTATAGCTTTAGATGCATTTTATTTGAAGCAAATAGAATCGTGTGATATTCCTATTCAATAAGTACAGAGTGGGCAGTGTCCTCTTGAGGAGAGTGGAAGGGGGTTAACTTGGATTAAAAATCTTACATTGTTTACGGCAATTAGGCCAAAAATACCATCTAGGGAAACAACTTCGTTTGAAAAACCGTAAAACAAAAGCAGAGCAAAATGCAACATTTTGTTCATATTTTTGACCATAAGAAACAGCAATTGACGAGGTCGTTGTGTCTATGACCATACGAATAATGTTTGTGTCAGTGTGATTTTGTTGATGCCTATATAATGAACCTTGAATAGCAAGCTTAGCGGAACCGGAAGAAATTTTTCTGTGACAAAAGTAAATGGATTCAAGTCAATGTTTTATTTCAACAGAGTATTATGCCGAGGGCGCAATTGCATCATAAAAGCAACACATATCGCTATCATAGATTAGGGTGTGCTGAAACAAGTGATCGAATCATTATCTATGTTTGAATGGCACTATTCCGACGACGGAAAATATTCAGTTTGTGGCTTATTCTTCCGCTGATACACTTTCTTTTAGATTTTAGCTTCGCACATTGCTCTGCGTCACTGAAGTTCCTAGATACCACCTCGACGAACATATTTTTGACGTTTCCATTGTCTCGTGCACTTGTCTCCACATACGGACATTGGTATTGGTTCGCAAGCAAACCAGCCTCTTCCCGCGAGATTTGGCGATTTTCATCCAAATCGCGCTTATTTCCGACTAGCACCACAGGAACTTTGCCAAATTCTGAAATCACAGAAGATATATATGCAACTCACAATTAAGCTGGTGTGGGCTGCATCACATTCACTGTAGAGTATGGCCATCCCATATACATCGCTCAATATCTTTTGCTTATGTATATTACAAAGTTAAAGGCCGATTATAGGATAATTAACATGTTACGCTTCACTTAGAACTGCTGCAACATCAAACTCGTGACATACCTCGAACTTCTCTTATTTGGCGCAAAAACTCGCCAGCCGCAGATAAGAGTCGCGATCATCGATGGCAAAGACAACAACGAATGAATTGCCATTCCTTATGCTTTAGTCTTGCATTGCAGGTAATTGATGGTAGCCTGTTGGGTCCACGATTTGAATCCCGTAAAATGTTCCATCTGCAAACCAATACAATGATATTAATCCGCTGTTATTGCTTGTCCAATAAAGTTGTTACTCAATAGAACAGGTGTAATATCGGAGACGATTAAGTCAAAAACGGGTTTGGCGTTTTGATAAAAGCTCACCTGGTAATTTGATGAGTTGTCTATAGCTGTCCTCTACGGTTGGCATGTAATGTAAGGTAAAGACTCATGACATGTATTGACTAGCAAGAGCTGATTTGCCCACATTACCTGCCCCCATCACAACGAGCTGACAGGATTTGATCCAACCACCGCCACCACTTTGCGATGACGACGTCAAACTGCTGTCGCTTTTCTGCCGGAAGATGTCACCACTTGATCCATTACGCATCATTGGTACGTTGTACTCTTAGAGATCCCGACGAAGGTTCAGTGAATACTTCAACTTTGTTGTGTAACTCAGCTAAGATTCTGTTTGCTTCCTTTGAATTAACTCGTGTTGGCTAAAATGTCGATCTGTTATATAGCGTTAGAGATGACGACCGCGAGCCACCAGTCACTCCCTAGGACCATTCCATATATGGCTGGCAACAGCCTACCTGGTAAAAATGATTCACACAGGCCAACGTGATCGCCGTCTACAGCGATGGATGTACATGAGTACTTTCATTAGTCATCCATAAAAAGCAAAAACCGATTGAGCAGTGGCAAGTATACGTTGAAACTGATGGAGATACCAAGCCCATTATTAAGCGCTATTGTGATAGCAGAATTCCGCCAAATTCAATTATTTTGTAATTAATATTCACTAGATTATCTAGAATCGCCAATTAGTACATGCCTTGGGAAATATTTCATAATTAAAGATTATTCCACTGGGGGCTGGCGGGAAGGGGTCAGGGATTTCGAGGCCACTTAAAATAGCTATGGTTGAGCATATTATTGTATAGTCTGTTTTATTGGCCTACGCCTTAAACAATCAAAGCACGCATTACCAGGATACAAAATTGGTAAAAAATCCACAGCTGATATGGAGGTTGCATATATATAAAAAAACCTATATGAACATTTATATATATATATATATATATATATTATATATATATATATATATATATATATATATATATATATATATATATATATATATATATAGATATATATATATATATATATATATATATAGAAACATATATCTATATATTTTATATGTAAATATATATATATATACATATGTATAAATATATATATATATATATATATGTATATATAAATATATATATATATTTACATATAAGTCTATATATATTTATATATGTATATAATATAAATATATACCAGTGTTTAAATTCTTCAATTTTTCCCAAACGGAACGAGAACGAAATCTAACAAGGTTAAAACGTTAGTAATAACCCGTTCCATGAATCATGACGTGACGTGCATATTTATATCCATATTTGTGTATATAGATGTATATATATCCTATATATATATATATATAATATATATATATATATAGATGTATATATATCCTTATATATATAAAATATCTATATATATATATGTATATACATACATATATTTATATATATATATATGGTATATATGCAATATAAATGTCTGTATATATTTATATACGCCAATATATATACAGATATATATGTAGATATTTATATATTTATTAATATATATATTTTTATAAATATGAACATTTATACATATATAATTATATGTATATTTATATGTACATAAATATATGTATATATATATATATTTAATTATGTATTCACAAACATGCATTTAAATATATATGTATATTTTTTTATATATACATATATTTATTTGGTTATGTATATGTACATCTACAAATATGTATATTTATCAATGATTATATTTTTATATATAATTATGTATATATAAATATATATATATATACGTATATATAGGGATATATATAGATATATATACATATATATTCATATACATTCGAATTTATATATATATATATTCATATATATATATATATATATATATATATATATATATATATATATATATATATATATATATATATATATATATATATATATATATATATATAAATATATATATATATATATATATATATATATATATATATATATATATATATATATATATATATATATATATATATATATATATATATATATATATATATATGTCCTTAGCTCGTGCCCAACAAAACGGTTTGGCCTCGAGGTGTGCGACTAGCTTTGGTCGGTTTTCTGGTGGGATCGGAAGAACTATACAAGCAATACCTGAGAACAGATGTAGAGCTGTCTGTTGAATGGTGCGCGTCATTCTATAAACTTGCAGTGCCTCGTTCTCAGAATCGATACGACTATATTTAAGATATACTTTTAATATTTCAACTGTTAGCATTGCGGTTACTTACCGACGCAAACTAAATACATATCGCTGGATACGAAACCCCCTCGGGGTTAAGGGCGTGCGGCAGTCTGTGGTTATTACAAACCACCCAAGCACTATTGACCAGGACCAGGTCATTTGTCCGGGGACAGCCCGGCTGGCCTTTACAACCACGCTTACCTCTACCGGCGCCATCCGCAGCGTTGTACAACAACTTTGGCATGCCCTGGTTAGAAAAATGACTATCAAGATTTATAACAGTGAGGTCCATTGATGACAGCGATGTGTACCACTGTTACGGCGACCTACAGAAAACTGCCCAGGATAGAGCTAACTCTCAATATCGATACTTTGACACATCAGGTGACAGAAATGTGACTAAGATACGAGTGTGGGCAGGATACAAGGATGGCTGCATACAAATCTTCTATAGAATCAAAAAATCTTTTTCTATCCGCAAGATTGGTATTCCTGTAGCATATTAGTAAAATTTTATCGGCCACCCAGGCGTTCGTACCAAGCCCATCTTGTATCTATACACGAGTATGTATATGTATGTATGCTTGTATGCACACATATTTTTAAAACGCCTATTCCATACGCTGTGGGTCGGTCTTCACTACAGGCACAGCAACAGTTTTAGGTGGGATTTTGCGAGGGTGGACAAACTGTACAGCGGTTTTTAAAACGCCTATTCCATACGCTGTGGGTAGGTCTTCACTACAGGCACAGCAACAGTTTTAGGTGGGATTTTGCGAGGGTGGACAAACTGTACAGCGGTTTTTTTTATCGGTACTAGTTGTGATATTCCCCACATGCCATGAATAGTAGCAATGTTACCATATATCCAGTTTGGTATACTCGATCCGCCCTTCCGCATTTCTTGTGTAGCATCCACGTGCTCTTGTCTCGCCAATATCTCTCCAAGCAAATTTGTAGTACATTCTATACCAGCCTCTATCCTACAAATAATGTCCTGTATATTTTCTTGCCTCCACCGCTATGGTGGCATGCTTCCATACTGAGTGGTATGGTTCTACACTGTTTCTATATGTAGCTTCCTGCTGGGCAAGTGCATCTTGCATCCACTCTAGCTGTATGGTATGGGTCTTGATACCGGAGGGCGCCTTTGTGCCAGTTCTGTGCTAAAGGGCGGTGGGGCTGCAAGGTTGCTTACTGATGGCCTCTGGACGGTGGTACATACTGCTGCGTGCTCTCCTCCTGTGACTTTCATAATTAGTATAGGTGGCTAGATCCTATACCATAGCGCTTCTTTGCTTCCACGGCTGGGATCTTTCACCGCGGATCATGCATTTGTTGTATTTGTTCCTCGGATAGGTTGTTGGCAAGCGGCATGATGTGGTACGTAGTATTTATGTGTGTATATGCATATAGAGTATATGCATATATGCTTATATATATAAGTTTATAGCTACGCTAAGCTGCGTGACGATTATGGAATTACACGAAAGATACAAAAGCACAAGAGACTGTTGATCCAACATCTTGTTGCTCAGCGCCTGTTTCAGGTATGGAGTCATCTGATTGGTCGAGACGACTACAGCTCCAAATTAAACAAACAATTACACGTGGTTTTAAGAGACGCTATGTAAAGACGCTATGACAATACGCTAGGTGGCATCTTCACATATTCCCTCTGGCGGAAGGCTTGAATGAGCGCTCTTAGCGAAGCTATAAACTCTTCGGTCCACAATGTCGATCTTGTAACGCTAATTTACCAGCAAGCTAATGTGGCGAAGTGGGGCTCTGTTGGGGACTGAACTGCCTTTTCCCCATTATCTTGAGTGAAGCCCTCACTAAGTGAGCAGGAAGCAAAATCTTGTATAAGCCGTAATCTTACGTGTAGTATGGATTATACTGGGGGTCACTCTAAAAACAACAAAAGCGAATTGATCATCCTTCCGGAGCTGACAGGGTGATCACACAATGATATAGAAAATTCTGTTGTGTAAGAGGTAATAGGGACCAAAAATGCCTACGCGCTTGCTGCGCCATAACCCCATTGTCTATGCTACCCCAGAGACATCCGCCTTCACTCTTGACAATCATTTGGCCTCTCTGGCCAACACACCAACTGCTGGATCGGAAATACAAGACTGCCGCTTGCCAGTACATGAGGTTGTACATTGCGCTGAAAATGACGGTAAATGGTTTGGTATAGATTTCCATTCCGATTCAAAAGTCACTGTCGCTGTAGTATAAGCTTAATATCTTCACAAATTCATTGAATACACGTCACACAAGCTGATTTATGTTTTGTGACATAGAATATATTTAAAACAACAGTTGCTACCACTTTGTCCTAGATTAACGTATCTATACTACGGACTTCAATAAGATCGGTCTTATTGACCCAAACAACGTTATGGCTTGCAATATGGTGAGAATATCGTCACCATTCGATGGCTATTTGTCTATAAATGGAATGAGATAACAAGAATGACGAGTCACACACTCTATTAGAATTGCGATGATTAAACACGAAGCTTGTGTTATGTTATGTGATGGCAACAAATGTCAATTTATACGAAGAGGATATCTAGTTATTGATTTCATCAAAGCAGTCAGGTAGTGGGTCATTTCCTAGCCCATATTTCCCATTTACCTGCTTATATGTGCTATGGCATGGCCACAGGCACTCAAGTCAATTCAACGAGCATGTTCGGCGGTTCGGTTTTGCCTGACTCGTATATATATATATATAAATATCATTTATACATGTCACTATCGCTCGCGGGTAATGACTTGAGTGCCTTTGGGCATGCAAACCTGAAACATGGCATTGGTTCTTCGGCTTTTTTACGGTACTTTATCTTTCAGTGCAAAACTTTAATGGCCACAAACGTCGGAAATGCATTAATGGTGCAGTATCCCGGGAAAAACACTGTATTTCTGCTTAATTGACATCTGCAGAAAACAAACTTAGTAACTTGGTTTGTGCGCCTCTGCTTAATAAATAAGATTAAAACGTCACTCCACCCAAAACCAGACGTGGTTTTTCAATCAGATTTGGTTGTGGAATCGATTTACAATCAGATTCTATCAATAAACACACTGTGTGCGTTTAAGTTCATAATCAAATACTCTCATCGAGTAAACCTACAGTTAAATTGTGCCATCGTGTTGGCTTAATTTACAGACCGATTCTGTCACCAAGTAACCTTCAATCTGATTCTGTGATCAAGTAAACTTCAAATGACTTACATCGACTATAACGAGAACAACATCGACCATTCTTGGTGCATCTGGCACACACGTGTTATCCTGCGACAACCCTTAGCGAGTTCCACTTACCTACGGACATTCCTTCTGAGAAAGACCCATGCCGACAGGAAGCTTACCTAGGAGCAACACGTTAAGACGGTCTGCGGGATGATGGTGTATTTACATAAATAGTATGAATGACGCATGCTTTGGACCAGCAATAAAATAATGGTGGCGCTACCGTGATATAAACAAAAACACATCGGAATACTGGGCTGACGTCACTGAGATTGATGAGAGCGGGACAAATGTCGTCTCGCAGGTCCTTTCCGCTACCAAAACACGTCGGTCACAGGTTTAAAATATCGAAAATAACAACTACCATATGAAATAAATGTCCCCTTGAAAAATTGCCCGGGTAGACCTATCGAAAACAGCTCGCCTCTTTCCGCGTCCGCGCTGTAGATCGTGATATTAGACTGTCAACTACCTCTAGAGCGGGGGAACTGGCCGGGGGTAGACTTAAAGATTTGTTGATTTGTGAAGACCTCTAGCCGTGCACGACGTCTTGTTGAAGTCGTGCGATGATCGCTACCCAACGCGCGATGATCGATACTCGAGTTCTTATCACACACGATGCTCACACAAATGTACATATGTTGAATGATTTTTACATATATGAATGTTTATGAACATGTTGAGTTAGTTAACGCGTGGGATTTCCTCAAAGGCGATATAATTCGCCCAGACAAATTTTGAAAAGTCCATATTTATTTTGACTGACAAGATCGGTTGCTGCTGCGCGCATGCGCAGACAAGATTCTTCGCAAGCGAACTCTTTCCGGATCTTATTATTTAAGTGCATGTGTCATTTTGTCAATGATTATCATTTGGCAATATCTACCGTTGATGGGGAGTATTTCTCATTTGTTGCAGCACTGGAACTAGTCCTACGTAATGATAATATCACAAAATCACGTAATCTTTTTCGGCTATACCACTTAAGCCGCTCTATAAGATGGAACATACGCCAGCATGCGATTCGTTAGTTATATTCGAAATGGCACAATTCCAACGGCAGAAATTATTCAGCTGGAGGCCTATTCTTCGGCTGATACTCTTTTTTTTAGATTTTAGTTTTGCACCACTTTGCTCTGCGTCACAACAATTCCTTGACACCACTTCATCGAACATATTCTGGACGTTTACATTACCTCGTGCACTTGTCTCTACATACGCACATTGGTATTGGTTTGCAAGCAAACAAGCCTCTTCCCGCGAGAATCGCGATTTTCATCCAAATCGCGCTTATTTCCGACTAGCACCACAGGAACCTTGCCAAATCCTGAAATCAAAGAAAAAATATATGCAACATACTCACAATAAGGCTAGAGTGGGCTGCATCACAATCATGTTGAGTATGGCCCCGTATATTTAGTATATATCTATTACGAATATAAAGGCCGATAAAAGGATAATTAACATATTACAATTTACTTGATAATGGCTGCAACATCAACCTCAAGACATACCCCTTCTCAATCCCACCAACACCTCAACCAGAGTATTCATACGGTGTTTGTAATCATACACTATGCCAATAAATGATAAGATGCGTTTTATTCGATATTGCCGCTGCCGGAAGCTTGTAACACACTGGGGAGTTTGATTAGTGTCCGCTTCTACTGTACTGTTTGTCACATTTCTATATATATAAGCAACCATATTAACGCATTTATCAAGTTCAAACATTGTTTTTCAAATTTATTTTACCCACGTCATCCTTTGCACCAACACTGATATATCTAACATAAAGCGTCATTCATACAAATATTTTCACGTCATCAAATGGATAACATATCATCAGGTTAAACACAACTAATTGATTTTCATTAGATTATGTCACAACTAACCAAAACAACTATTTTGTATGTGTTCGGAGCGCTGGTAAGCGTCATGTCCTTGTTACCAGGGTTACCTTAAGCATTGCAATTGTGATGATATTGCCCTCATGCATTTAGCAGTACTAACACTATCACTCAATGATGTGTTGATTTCATTTCCCAGACGCCACAGACCTATATATATATAAATATATAAATATATATAAATATATATATATATATATATATATATATATATATATATATATATATATATATATATATATGTATATATATATATATATGCATATATATATATATATATACATATATATATATTTATATATATATATATATATAAATAATTATGAATACATATATATATATGTATAATTATATATATATATATGTTTATTTCGTACTCAAGGTACCTGCATAAACAATAACTGTGATACATAAATTTAAACTATAGTGCTACATTCAACTGAAAAAGAGATAAAACTGTTACGATACTAAAATATCTTGTATCATCAAATAAATCATTTCATCGTCAAATTCATCAATCATAATTTCATTGTTTTTAACGCAAAACAATGTATTTAAGATACAGACCAAAGCATTCTGTTCATCTGTTAACGAATCTTTCTTGATAATCTGTGTGATATTGAACCCCACCTCATTATGTACATTAATGTTGTATTTGTGTCTAAGGTAAGCAATATTGCGACCCAAAGGTGAAAGGGCATTAGAACAAGCATGTTTGATCACATACTTAACTACTGCATTGTCACTGTGATTCATTTTAACAATCATTTTCAGCGTTTTAATGCATAAGGAAACGCTAATGTGTAGTTGGCCACTTAATGGCCCCAGTACCCAAGTATGCGAAGCAATTGGAAGGTTGAGTATTCGCCTAACAGCCTTATTCCACTGAACACATATTTTCCTATAAGCATCAGAATCAATGGTCCATAACTGGGAACCATAAAAACTGCAGCAATAGGAATTGAATAATTTACACAATGTGTTTTTATGCAACTCTCTAAAGTTCCCCATCATTTTGTTAAAAGCAACATTAAACATAGAACATTTTGATGTGGAATCACTAAAATCATTCAACTTGTTATCAATGACGTTCCCCAAGTGTTTAATAGTTGTAGCCCATTCAATAGTAGAGCCATACAATATCACCTTATCAAATTCATTGACTGCCCTGCCATATTTTATGCATTTTGTTTTCAAAGGATTAAAAACTACATTATATTCATTAGCAAATCGTTCACATATTTTCAACATATTGTTCAGTGCAATGAGACTTGGACTGAGTAAGGTAATGTCATCAGCATAACCAAGCGCACCAACATATTCGCTGCCTATATGACAGCCTAGTCCAGACTTTTTTAACCTTTGTATCAGCTCATCAATGTACACAGTAAATAATATCGGTGATATGACACCACCTTGCTTAACACCGTTTGATACATGACACTCTTTTGATAAGCAGCATTCCATTCAACAGATATAGTCTGTCTCGAATAGCTATCCATAAGAAACCTAACTATAAGCGGAGGCACTTTACGCTGCAACAGCAATTTGAATAATTTTCCATAATGTACCCTGTCAAAGGCTTTACTAGCATCTATCAGACAACTAAAAACATCACTATTTCTTTGTGTATAATAACTAATTGTTTCTTTATATACAGTCGTGCAAAGGATTGTAGAATGTCCCTTTTTGAAGACAAATTGAAGATCAGACGTACATCAAACATTGCCATACAGCTTAAGAATTATCATATCTAAAACTTTGCAAATTGAACTACTTAATGCAATTCCCCTGTAATTATCACTACAACTTAATGATGATCGCATATCTTTTGGTATCGAAACAATCGTTGAATTTAATAAATTATCAGCTGTATGGCCATGTGAAATCATAGCATTGAATAGTTTACATAGGAGACCAGCAAGTTTGGGCGTCCCGTTAATCAAATGGTCAGAATAAAGCTCACGATTGCCATCGCTTTTGTTACTCTTCAACTTTCCTATACATTCAGATAAAACAGATGATGTAATAACATCATATCTTGCACTGTCATAACTAATACCAGCATTAACCGCTTTCATCACATCACGCATTTCATTATCGTTTGTGGGAACACTATTGAATAACGCCGAGTATTTATCAGGAAAAAGGTTTGCAATAGGCACTGGTCCACTTGCATTATCTACCACAGTAGGTACACTCTTACAGTTTGGATTGATCTTTTTTAGTTCACGCCATAAGTCTGTATTACTACATGCGTTTTCAGCCAGTTTTGCCTTCTTTATATCGAACTCATTTTTTTGGGCTGCGCGTATGGCATAATGATATTTATGACGTGACTGCTTCATTATGTCATACACAGTGCCTTTGTTAG
>CM067354.1:54158401-54263401 GCA_034190875.2 Urechis unicinctus | reverse complement strand
TACTTGATCACAGAATCTGATTGAAGGTTACTTGGTGACAGAATCGGTCTGTAAATTTAGCCAATTACATCCTCGTTTTGATCTAACACGATGGCACAATTTAACTGTAGGTTTACTCGATATGAATATTCGATTATAACTTTAAACGCACATTGTGTTTATTGATAGAATCTGATTGTAAATCGATTCCACAACCAAATCTGATTGTAACACCACGTCTGGTTTTGGGTGGAGTAACGTTTTAATCTTATTTATTAAGCTGAGGCGCACAGGCCAAGTTACTAAGTTTGTGGCCATTACACTTTTGCACTAAAAGATAAAGTACCGTAAAAAAATATCTATATATATATATATAGAGATATATATATATATATATATATATATATATATATAGATATATATATATATATATATATATATATAGAGATATAGATATATATATATATATATATATATAAAAATATATATATATATAAACATATATATATATATATATATATATATATATATATATATATATATATATATATATATATATATATATATATATATATATATATATATATATATATATTCCGCCGAACACCGCCGAACGCGTCCGTTGAATTGACTTGAGTGCCTGTGGCCATGCCATAGCACATATAAGCAGGTAAATGGGAAATATAGGCTAGGGAATAACCAACTACCTGAATGCTTTCATGAAATCAATAAGTAGATATCCTATTCGTATATATTGACATTTGTTGATAATCGGCTGCCATCACATAACACAAGCTTCGTGTTTAATCACCGCAATTCTAATATAGTGTGTGACTCGTCATTCTTGTTATCTCATTCCATTTATAGACAAATAGCCACCGAATGGTGACGATATTCCCACCATATTGCAAACCATAACGTTGTGTGGGTCATTTGGACCAATCTAATTGAAGTCAGTAATATAGATACGTTAATCTAGAGCCTAGTGCTAGCAACTGTTGTTTTTACTATGTTCTATGTCACAAGGCACCAAGCAGCTTGTGTGCCGTGTAG
Organism: Urechis unicinctus; assembly: GCA_034190875.2. Classification (NCBI taxonomy): domain Eukaryota; kingdom Metazoa; phylum Annelida; class Polychaeta; order Xenopneusta; family Urechidae; genus Urechis; species Urechis unicinctus. The sequence continues at coordinate 54,262,369 of CM067354.1, read as the reverse complement.
TACTATGCATTGAATTTGTGTATATATTGAGCTAATACTACAGCGACAGTGACTTTTGATTCGGAATAACAGAAATCTTAACCAAGCCATTCACCGTCATTTTCAGCGTAATGCACAACCTCATAGTACTGGCAAATGGCAGTCCTGTATTTCCAATCCAGCAGTTGGTGTTTTTGCGAAAGAGGCCAAATGATTATCAAGAGTGAAGGCGATGTCTCTGGAGTAGTATAGACAATGTGGTTCTGGTGCATCAAGGGCATAGGCTTTTTTGGTCCCTATTACCTCTTACACAACAGAATTTTCCACATCATTTTGTGATCACCCTGTCCGCTCCGGAAGGATGATCAGTTCGCTGTTCTTGTTTTTACAGTGACCCCCAGTATAAGCCATACTAAACGTAAGATTACGGCTTATACAAGATTTTGCTCCCTGCTCACTTAGTGAGGGCTTCACTCAAGATAACGGGGAAAAGGCAGTTCAGCCCCCAACAGAGCCACACTCCGCCATGTTAGTTTGCTGGTAAATTAACGTTACAAGATCGCACATCTACAGTCAACTAAAGACCACAGGATAGCTCGCCCCAAAGAAACGTTATCTTTTATTTTTGCTTTGGTAGGGCGTTTTTTCGCTCTCCAAAGATTCTGCTAGTGCCTCTGTAGACATACCAAACTACAAATATTTTTCCATGGTGTCGATCTGTTAGAACGAGGTTGCCATCTTGTACACAGGATAGGTTTTCCCATTGCTTACGAAGCTGCTGTACAAGAAACAGTTGCCGGCTAGCAGGAGATACAAGTTCGAGGGCATCTTGCACAACTGTATTGGCTGTGTGTGTAGAGTACTCTTGGCTAGCACACACATACACTTCTATACGGTGCACCCTCCAGTCTGCACATCTGGATGCTGGAAGGTTTCCCATAGATTGATTTGGGGCAGTCGGCGTAGTCTGCTAGGTGACCGCCTTCCCCAGCCTCGAAGTTGGATACTAATTATTGTATAGTTTGGTGCGTACTGTGTACCTAACATTGCTATTGTGTTTCCAGGAACAGGCGTGTTTTCTCACACTGCTTGTGTTGGCTAGAATGGTAGAAGTATCTATGGACATAACCCCTGCAAGCTTTCCTTGCTCGCGGAAACCGTGTTGGTTACATTTACTAGTGCAGCCCTATCCAACACTCCAGAAAAATCCTTGGTGTAGTCTACAGAATGGAGACCATAACCGTAAACTAGTAGTTTTCACTTTGCTTTGGTAGGGCTTCTTGTAGGGTATCTACAGGTTTCTCGGAAACTTGTATCCTGGCTACAAAGTATCCGGCTATCTTGTGGGTTGGATAGATCTTTCCCAAGTTCTTTTTTGCTTCGCATTTTATGCGAGCTATAGTTTGTCGAAAGTTTCTTGGCTAGGATAGTGTGCACAAGTTTTGTGTCTGCTTTGGCCCCTAGACAATTGCGAGCAGCTAGCAAAACATAGGCCATAATGCTCTTGGCACTTCCCTCTTGCCAGTGATACAACATAACTGTCCTATCCTTTCTACAGATTTTTCTCCCCAGAGGTACCCATTACATATATTTCGTCGACAAACGCTTGTAGACCTGGTAGTGGCTGTAGGGTAATGGCGCCTAGGCTTCCAGCCAGGTAGTCTACATCTGCTATATCTGGAACAAGGTTGTTTATGGTAGGTATTCTCCAGCAGGATATCATATCTGGTACTACAGCCTTTTCAGTGTGGGTGCGGCGTTTCCGAATCTTTCAAGAAAGAAATCTTTCTAGTTTCTGTCATCGGTGATATATCCTTATGAGATCCAAGATTTTTAGTAACATAGATTACCGGAAATTGTTCAAATAGTTTGTTTGTTCCGGTAGTCTTGTTTTGGTAGACTTGTGTATATATAGAGCTGGTGTCCCTGGAACATCCCATCATTAACAATTATTTACACTACCAGAAATTGCTTTGTTACCTTTTTCTTTGTTAGAGCTCGTGCCTCTGGGGCATCCGCCTACTCTTGACACCCCACCCATCTTATATCAACGCCGACCTATATGTAGTAAACAACCGGATGGCTGTGGTTGCATCTAACGGTCTATGGTTTTAAGATACGGGTTCAGAATCAGCAATGTGGAATTACCGCATACAACTAACTATTACATTCACAATCGAGGTAAAAGACATATCCAAAGTAGCTATCACAATTCATTGTTTCGGACCTGAAGCACTGAAGAGTCAAACAAAAATGACGCCAGGAATAAAATCGATATAATGGTGATCTATTATCCCCTCCGATTGTCACGTATACCCTCAATAAGTTTTGTCGTTGCATACATTTACAATTATATTCGATCATCATGTAAACTTGCAATCAGATTCTGTCAAGGTTAAACATGCAAGCAATCTTTTTGATTATAATCAGATTCTGACATCGATAAAACCTACAGTTAGTTTCTGTAGTCATGCAAATATACAATCACATTCTGGCATAGTGTAAGTGTACTTTCGCATTCTGCCATAGTGTAAATTTACAATCACATTCTGCCATAGTGTAACTTTACAGTCACATTCTGCCATAGTGTAAACGTATAATCACATTCTGCGTAGGTGTAAATATACAATAACATTCTGCCATAGTGTTACTTTACAATCACGTACTGCCATAGTGCAAATTTACAATCACATTCTGCTGTAGTGTAAATATACAATCACATTCTGCCATATTGTACATTTTCAATCGGATCATAACTTGCGCTCTAATTCTGAATCCTTCGAGTTGAGGGATACAGTGATGTCCGGACAAGGCCAGTTCACAACTGTGTCCTTTACGATAAACACCTCTCTGTATCATTAGCATTTGAAACGGTGTCACATCAGAAATCATGGAAGTGTGGCACCGGTTGCCCTCAAATGTAAAAGCCTTATGTCACCAACTTTACTTCACCAATTTTAACCGATAATTTAGGTGGAATTATTACGAAATGTAATGCACCACACTGAAAGGAATTTGTTCCTCTCCAAATTTGTCTCCTGTTCTAACATTGTAAATCATCGTCTGGGTGTCATCAAGTAGTGTAGATTTTCGAAATAAATGAGACCCCCAACAAATAGATATCGAAACAATGTCGCCTTATCAAATGGTGGTCTTACCTTAGCGGCATTTCCTTTATATGATAATTTACGTGTTTAGCTGTTTATTCTAAGACCCTCTAAAACATCATATTTCATACGGAATAGCATATTTTAAAAGATACAAACAGCAGTAAAGTGCAATCGATACCTCAGGCTCCACAAACACCCAAGAATTGTATGTGTGTACGCCAACGTTAAATGTGAATGCGAGTATAATTATGAATGTGCGCACAGGATTAATCACTGGGTTAAAAGTAGATCTGATATCAGAGTCGTGACACAGCGTTATTGGCGACTGTCTGGAAGGATTCATTTCTGATTATAAAAGCGATAATGAACGATTACATTTCACATTCTGTTCTGTTATTGCTGTCGACCAATAACAAGACGATAATTTCAGTGTATGGTTTACAATTTTGCCAACCGACAATGGACAATATTAACCGAATCAATGTTCAATTTAAAACAAATCCCGCCCACTCTGACCCATCATCGAGTTCGGCATTCTATTATGACTTTGACACTTTGTTCGGCAAGCAGCCCATTGACACGAATCCCAGGCTTGAACAATAATATATATCATCTCTACCGATAAGCAGCTTATTGGTGAATCATTATTTTACACTTAATTAAAAGCCGAAGGGTGAATGATCCAGGCCCCATGCTGACAAATCACTGTGCCATGACGTAATTAGTTACTAAATACTACTGAGTATTACTGCGACATGCACGTTGACATTTTAATGTCCTTGACCTTTTGGTCAATAACAATCAACGCCTAGTTAAATCTATTTAGTAGCCATATTGACTTGTTCGAGCTTTCTTTTTGTTTAACAAGGCGTAGAGTTTACATTAGCTGGAATCTGCCTTTAACTCAGTTTTACTTGGCCGCTTGACATATCCGTTATCCCACAAGTATCACGCATTCAGCTCGCTCTGTTAGCTAAGACGTGTTATTAAGAGGTCTTCGTCGTATGAAGCAGGAGACAACCACAGCAAAGTCACTTCAACTTATGTCCAAATGAGATCTCAATGCCATTAGAGTGTGTAATGGGCAGAATTCATTTTCCCATTTTGCATCGCATTTCATGAGAAATTACGAATGTAGTTATGTCGCAGCGCTATCATCTAAATATAACCATGTAACGCGATTGTTGCCGAACGTGGTGCCACATATTTGAAAAATCAACTTCATATATTGATCAACGCCTTGAGCTAAGGAAGCGTGCATGTCAGCATTCTAAAGCTTATGCATATAGAACTCAGTCAATGATGAACTGTGCAATTTGGACAAAAGCATAGGTTTAAGTAGAGTTTGGCAGGTGAGAAAGAGCCCTTCTTCCGCATATTCCACTCCACCAATAACCTTCACCTAGGCAGCTGGATGCGGATAACGATCGCAGCTTATTTCGTGTAGAACCTTGCCGTTCGCCATTCCCACAAATACATATATAAAGCATGCCAGCCTACAGCTACGCTAAGAGACTCATTGTCTCGAATACCCTGAATAAATAATGTATTTGTATAAACATGCAAGCAATCTTGTTGATTATAATCAGGTTCTGTCATCGATAAAACCTACAGTTACTTTCTGTCATCATACTAATTTACATATCATAACTTGTGCCTGACAGCTTTCATTATCATTAGCATTTCATTTGAGGTCACATCACAAACCATGAGTAGCACCTTACGTCCCAAAAAGCAAAAACCTTATGTCAGCAACTTACAATCTAACCCGGAATTTAGGTGGAATTATGTAATGCACCGTGTTGAAACGAATTTGACTCCTGTTTTTTCCCTGTTAATAATCGTGCTCTACCAAGTTATATCATAATAACTGAGAAGTTCCACAAGGAAATAAAAAAAGACTTACCCGCAGAAATCGAACCTATGTCGCCTTATCTAATGATGGTCTTATCTGCGCGGCCTCTCCAATATTTGATAATTACCACAAATGCTTAGCTGTTTATTCTAAAACATTATAATTCATACTTATTAGTAGATTTTAAAAGATACACACAACAGTAAATAGCAATCAATAACCCACTTAAGTTACTTAACGCTAAAATATGATCGCGACCTGCACGTTCGCAGTGCAATACCCCTGACCTGTTGGTCAGTAAGAATTAACGCCTAGTTAAATCAAATTAGTAGCCAGATTGTCTTCGTTTTGTAAATTAAGGCGTATACCTTAGATCTGCTGGAATCTGCCTTAACATCCGTTTTAATTGACCACTAAGCATAGCCGCAATTACACAAGCATCATGCATTAACTATGCTTTAATAGCTGCATTAAGCACCTTGTTTAGTCTCTTACAATAGCTATCGTCAAGAGGTCTTATAAAGAGACCACAAGAAAACAAAGCAGTCTTCATCATGTGTAGCTAGAGAGAGCAAAAGCAAAATCACTTCAAATTATGGCCAAGAGAGATCCTAGTGCGATTAGTATGTGCACTGGCTTGACAAAATACATTGTCTATATTCCCTTTTGTACATCGCAATTCATGAGAAATTACGAAGGCAGAATGTCACAGCGCTATCATCTAAATATAACAATGTAACCCGATTGTTTCAGAACGTGGTGACCAAAATAGAAAACCTAATAAATATATTGATCGTGAATGTCAGTTTGCTAGGCGGCATATGCACATATAATTCGGTCATGGATAAACTGTGCAATTAGGGGCAACAGCATGAGAAATAAGTGGCTTGTCAGAAAAACAAGAACCCTGCTTACCTAGATTTTACCCCCATTATTAACCTTCACCAAGGCAGCTGGATGCGATAATGATCGCATCTTGGTTCATGAGGGGGGGGGGGGCGGTGGTATCCATTCGCCATTACCATACATTAATAGATAAGGCTTACCAGCAAAGAGCCTATGGCTACGCCAAGAGGCTCGCTCAGTCCACAACAAGCACGCTGCCATGCATCGTTAAGATACGTATTATCAAAAGTTGCACTCAAGGTGTCGGTTTTGTGTGTTTAATTACCTCTATATTGCAATGAAGAAACAAATAACGCACAACAAAAGTAGATAAATATAATGCCTAGGTAGTTGTATGTTAAGAGTTCACTGTAAAAAAGATAATTCTTTGAAGACGGTGCAGCTTTTCCAGCTAGATAGGAAAACTATTGTATGATTCACACCCGGTGAATAAATGTGTCTCGTGGTCGTTCTGCAACGATAGGACAGACATACTGCAAATATATTCATCAATATTGGCTCTCTCCAAGAAGATGTCGTGGTGATGACAACATAGGCTACCTCCACGAGACAAACATCGTTATATCTAAATTAGCGCCCCTGCAAATGACAGTCACCTGTCAGGCTACATACGCTACGTAGGCCATGGAATGAAAACCTGCAGCCGTCATTTGTAATATTTGAGACTTCGAAACCTAAAACCCTTTCCGGTACTTTTTCATATCAAGCCATGAGTGATAAATGATCATATGTCTCCTTTTCAATGATTTCGCCGCGTAATATGATTTCCCCTATCTTTGGCATATACATTCACAAATACAACCCCAATGTTATGCCGAGTCATTTAAGCTTGCCGGCCTATTTGTTATTTTTGATGTGAAAGTGGGTCTCTGAAATGACTGGCAATCATCGCAAATTTTCGTGTGGGTTGCTAAGTGCATAGCAAGTTGTCCTGGAAAACAATTTTAGCTCCTGTTTGGCAACATAATAATATAGAAGACCAATTAGCTACAGCATTTTATATCAGACGGTTTAAGCCTTAGATAAATATATATTTTGAAACGGATTATGGAAGCTAGAATATTGCGATATGAGTAGGAATACAAGTGGTATCACTCCGTCTGTTTATAAATAACTGCTTCCCTGCTTAGCATCAATGCATTTACTTTGAAAAAAATATGCCTGGATCAGATCTAAACATTATTGTACTTAGGGTACTATTGCTGCGGAAATATCTATATAACCTCCATCCCCATGACATCATTAAATGGGGATGGAGATTATTTGGTACATTATTAATTTGAAGAACTAGGTCTAGGCGTGCGTTGGTGGAGGGCTATTTCTGTAAACCCCATACGAGGATATATCTAATTCAGCACATGTATCAGTTGCTCATTAAATAGATACCCATTCAAGACCCCATGTTCGCAAAAAGTAATGTATCTGAAATCGCGTTCAGCACAGCTGCCGTACTGATAGAAATTACCCGCAGCACAATTCAAGGGGCTACTCGATTATCGATTATAACGAATAATTGACGGAGGCTTCTTGTTTCTTTATGAGACTGTGGTCGTTAGGCAAGTTCACATTCTGGGTCAGACTAATACCTTGAAACTTCAAATCGCAATAAGATTACGAAAAAGCACACTATCGAGGTGATATCAGCGAGGGATGGCGATATTCACTGACTTCAAAGTGGCACCGAGGTGAAAGCTTAAGCAAATATTTACTATGCCTCGTTGGGGCATTGGTGTAAACATAACTTGGCCGTATGATTTTATAACTAGAACAGCTAGTTTGCAGAAAGGTGCAAAAGATTATTGTTAAGTCAACGGTTTAAGCTAAAACTGGTCAATCGTCAAACTTTAAATTCAAAATTGCAGGGCAATTCCTTATAACGAAAGGTTATAATATATATATATATATATATATATATATATATATATATATATATATATATATATATATATATATATATATATAGAGAGGATAATATATATATATATATATATATAGATATATATATATAATAAATATATATATTCTATATATATATATATATATATACATATATATATATATATATATATATATATATATATATATATATATATATATATATATATATATATATATATATATATATATATAATATCAGCCTTTTGTCGTGCTCCGCATGGGGTTAAATTTTCTGCATTAGGCTACCTTTTCACGGCGCTCGCATATGACTTTGACCCATTCCTGATCATTTGACGTAAATAACTACGCGAAAGATGCATGTTCCCTTGCAGACATGACTGACAGCCAACGAGGTATCAAGTATGGTGTAGCTCATTTCTGTGGTAGCAAATACTTTATATCCACTGCCATTTTCTGCAGTTATGTATCTATCAAACTAGGGCAATTGATTTATTTCTACGATGATGGCAGTCGAGGACATCATGAACGAGGAGATCTAGATGTCACAATTGTACCAAACTCACTATCCTTTATTGTGTTAAACCCGATGTTTACAAGACTATTACACCTTAATGGTGGTGAAATTTGTTTTTTTCTAGGATCTGGGCTATCCGCACATTGCGAGTCACTGTATAGGCAACGCAATGTGAGGAAGAATGAATGGTGCGAGGGTGTTTTCTTACTGCTCTTGCTGATGTAGAAACGATATCAAATCTGTCTGTATGGGGGAGATTTATATTCATTGTTGCTCAAAACATTTCATTTCTGAATACATATATTTGCAAAATGAGACACTGGAAGGCTTCGTGATCAGCCTCGTTTAGTATGTTTTCAGCTTAGTCAGCATCATTACGAACAGGGTTGTTCTATATTGAGTAATGTTCATTGTAATCAAGTAGTATAACAACGCAAGGTTATTTGCAACGAGCGGTGTTGATTTATTAGCAGAGGTGTATCACAGCATGATTGGCGACAGTTGGAATGATTCCATTACCAATTATCGGAGGGATAATGGATGATTTCATTTCACATTAGACATAAATCCAAACTCGTCATTTGATGTTAACAAATAATGAACTAACAGGATGAAATTGTGCGTACTTGACAATGTAACCAATGAAGAACAATATTAACCAAAGTAAGGTGCATTGAAACAATTTCCACCCAGTCGATCGAATATTGGACATTTCATTGGTGGCAAAGATCATTTAATACGCGTCCATGGTGAGGCAGGATAGTGGGGGACCTGGTGAATGTTCCCATGACTGTGCAACTTCAGTATGGCTTCCCTGATCTCGTGAGTTATTTGTAGCCTTACAGCACCTACGCATCTTATTTAACTAGAATTGTGTGTGTAAGTTCCGGCTTGGTATTCTTCCACTTAATTGATACGCAGAAAACTGTTTGATATCGTCGCAACAGCTGGGTAGCTGATTGTTGACTTACATCGCACAGGGGGTTTACCTTAAAAGGTACTTGAGCAAGCATATTTCCATCATCTGCACGTAAACATTACTATTACCTGAAAAAATAAGCCTGACTTAGCATTAAACATGTTAAGACTCTACTTCTGCAACATAACGAATTACAATGTATAAATATATATGGGTATAATAAATATATTTATATATATACATACAAACATATATATATATATATATATATACATTTCCATTTATTTGGTTTGCAACATCTGTCGTACGAGAATCGATCAATTTGGCCGACAGATTGGGAAGTATCTCAAATGTTTCTTAGACTAGCGAATAACCCCGGTTCCTGGAACTGGGGAAATAGTTAGACATTGTACGATTTCTAGCATAACAACAGAAAACACCCGGACACAATTACACTGTTGCTAGACCCGTGTATAACAAGGGACACTTGATACAGTACCTTGGTCATGAAGACTTTAAAGGTGAAAACGCAATAATAAAATTGTCTGTCTTCTTGGGGTCGGTAATGGGCTTAAAGATGTCGACGTCAGCCTCATGGCTAAATTCTGCATTAAGTAGCTTTTTGAAAGAAGGACAACCTGAATTGATATGGTATACTACTAGATCTAATATCAACGGAAAAGTCTCTACAACTATATATGAACATTTCACGAAAAATCGTCTGAAGCCTTTATTTTCGTGGTGTATTTATTTCGTGAAAGGTCTACATATTTCAACTATTCTCGTCGTAACTAAGGCTTAGAAATCAAAGGTGATAATATCAAAGAATGCTGTCTGCGTTCAGCAAAAATTCGGAGAAGAAATTAAGGCTCCATTACTCTGTTTTTACTATGAAATGCCGCGATTGTAGTGCTGGGATTTTTCCCCATTAAATAGCGCCAAAAAGTGCTTATGGTAGGTGAAATTTACAAAAATAGCTCTTGAGAGGCGTTCTTCACTCTAGATGAAGAAATAAAACTGTAGAAATATGTAGAATATATCATGAGAGCCATAGAACGTAATAGATGGCCGTGAAATTTTGGTCATTACCACGAAATTACGTCTTACCGTGTGCCACCATATTTGTGGCAACATATAAGTATATGGGTCTGGTGGTACCCATCACGCTCCGTCACTTATGAGCTAATAATGTACCTCGTCCTTAAGGAAATACATAAATGGCCCATAGTTGTATGCTGAGAGGTTTCACACGCACCTACGACCGACCAAAATTGTGAGCAAGCCACCTGTGAGCAGCGTGGTGCTTTGTTTTAGCGTATCTGAAAATCACATGGAATTTATTGGGACACCATCACCTCGACCAATCGGAATACATATCTTTTATATTAACAGCCGGACGACGAGCTTCTACACGTGGGATCAACAATCCTTAGTGCTTTTGTTTCATGGTAGCTTTACCTGACGAGTGGCGCATACTCACCGCACACATAGTCGCACTAAGCTCTCTTAACATAGCTATAAGCTCTTTGATTACATCCATTAAGCACACACCCAAGGAGTTGAGGTGTTCCCGAGGTTTCGGAACTTACCGACTCCCACGCCCAACGCGCGCCTCCAAATCAATATTTGGCCAATAAATGGATAACTAATCATAATTAAATGTAGTTCCTAGCAATTGACCGCTGGGCATGCGTCAAATTTGCAAATTGGTGTTTGACAATAAATCAAGTAACATATTCACCCATTAACTCATCTCGGATCATAAGTGTTCTCCAATTCGTTTACAAACATGCATACCCCAACCACACAGATATTACTTAAGTGCTAAAAACTTATCAAATCCCCATGTCTAGTAGATTCTGGTATGTACGCAGCAGTTTAAGAGAGCCCCACACCACTTGAATTGTCGGGTCACTTTATAATCAGTAAAACATGTAGCGCATTTGAAGATGTCTGTTTTGCGAACGATGCATACGGCAGATAAGGCAATGTCGGGTTCAAATGATGGTACTAATTTGCTTTTACGCAACCGAAATAGTGCAGGAGGGAGGGGAAGGATGATATGTGCGAGGTGGAGAGGGTATATCAATATGACTTATACATACCAGTTTCGAAGGCGTCCTAGATTAATGAAACGGTGGTCGATGAATAAGGCGGTAAACACACAACGCGCACTTTTAGATCAAGCCTTTGAGCATCGCGCGAATAAGCAAAATTACTCTCTGACTCTTCAACTTAGCCGACGTGAGTGATAATGCAGCTTCTGCTGGTTGCATTTCTAATTTATTCCAGATGATCCGCTAATGTAACACTTATACAATGGAAAGTTCCTGCGTTATCACAGTGTTTTAGAAGCCATATTTACGCAGACTGTCCTTCCATTAATAAGCATCAAGATTTTCCTTCTGAAAACTACAACCAGTGCAAAAATCACCCGCATGAGGTTAACTGCGACGCACAATACGTTGATCTATTTTAATATAAATCAATTAAGTTAATATCAAATTTACTTAATCACAGTAATACTGCAAGGTGCATTTTATGTGATATAACAGAAATCATTATATGATTAATTCTTGTGCTATCACTAGCCGGTTAAGACCACAATACTGTTATTTCCAAACAGTATCTCCTTGAAAGTTGAAACTACTCTCCTCCGTTTGGGATCAGATTCCAGCCTTCTTATTCCGACGCGTCACTATGTTTAACTGTGAATCACATGGAAAAGCTACTCCTCGTAGATTAGCTTGTATTTTTTAAGGAAACGATTCCCATAAGGCGAACACGTTTCTTTTGTTCTTGTGTCGCGTCATACTGACGGGATATGGTGCTGCTGTCTAATCATTATGACATAACTTTCGAAAAATTCAACAAATTGGCATATTAACAACAAATTGAGCTCCGGCATCAATTATATGGATATGGTTACTCTGTCGTCTCTGGAAATGTCCGACGTGCTGAGCATAGCGATGATGAAGATGATACCAAATAACCCTCGTCTCAAGGCCAAGACAGAGCTTCCCACAAACACGTTTTAGTGAAACACGCGAAAGCGGTATCTGTGCATTCTGTGACATATATAAACATAAAATACCCGTATCCATAAACATACATACATAAATACATACATACAAACAAAAATACATACATACATGCATTTGTAACTACGTACGTATGTACATACATTTGTTCATTCATTCATGCATGCAAACATACATGCATGCACACATGCATACATACTCAGCTACATACGTACACTTATACTTAAATACGCCCGATGCCGGTATAAAAAGATTTCAGCGAAACGCGCATGTTCAGACCGGTTTCGTTCGACGAATCGGAATTTCTACTTTGATAGGCTGAAGTTGTCATATGATACAGTACGATCTTTTACAAACATCATAGGGCGTTTTTGTACCTTACTGTTATCTCCCCCTCCTCCCCAGACAGCATGCCATATTGCTTCCGTTACAGGTTTCGTTCCGTGTTATATAATGCAGTTAAGCTAGCCAATGACAAGAGCAGACGATATAATTAACGCTATGTGTTCCTACGATGATAACAAATTCTGAATTTGCGAGTTAAAGCACTTGTTTTCGGAACAAATTAATAGCTACTAAAAATGCATAATTTGTAAAGCGTATCGTTCATGTATTCATGGTGCAGAGCAAGGGAAGTTTTTCACACAAAGGATGCGTCAACAGCGTCCATGTAATCAGCGAACTTTTAACATCAAGCACGCTCCAGATAATGTGCGCAGGGTAATAAAGCAGATTATTACATTATAAGCGCAACCTCAGTTATTTCACATGCCATAACAGGCTGGGAAATAATAACTTTTCCTAATGAAAACTAATCCCCGCCTAATCGGATATTCGTCTAAACCTAAATAAAATAATATTCGCCAGGCATATACCGATTGGCCATACTAGATGATCCAGTGAATATTAATCACACGATAAACGAATTGGGCACATTTTGTCTATCACAACAGTGGTTAATAATGGGTTTTATATATATATCCTACCAGACATTGCTCAATCGCAAGACGCTTTGTATAGATGACTCACATGTCTAGGTCTGTTTGCCGGCCATGTTAGCCCGAGTGATTTGTTTTACCAGGTAATCAGGTTGCCAGCGTAGCATGGGAGGATCACGTTGTCGGGGTTTTGCAATGCATCTGTCATCAACGTGCCAACGCGCACCTGGCGTGGAGTTTTGTCAAAGCCGCCCGCCTGCGCTGGAACTGACAGGGGGCTCGCGGTTGGCATCTCTGGCGCTATATAAACAGGAGGCATAGTGCAGATCGACATCTTCACAAGAAGCGAAGAACATATTCGTTGAGTTACATAACAAATTTGAAGTATTATTTAAACCTTCGTCATCAATTCGACATGCACAACATACCAAGGATGCGTAATGGATCCAGTGAAGGCATCTCCCGACAAAACAGTGACGGCAGTACGACGTCGTCATCGTCGTCATCATCGTCGTCGTCGTCATCGTGTAGTGGTAGTGGTGGGTGGATCAAAGACTGTCAGCTTGTGGTGATGGGGGGAGGCAACGTGGGCAAGTCAGCTCTTCTTACTCAATACCTGTCAGGAGCCTTCTCCTCACATTACAACCCTACCATAGAGGACAGATTTAGGCACCTCTTCAAATTACCAGGTGAGCTTTTAATAAAACGCCGAACCCGTTTTTGACTTAATCGTCTCTGATATCACACCTGTTCTATTGAGTAACAGCTTTATTGGACAAGCAATAACAGCGGATTAATATCTTTGTATTGTTTTGCAGATGGAACATTTTACGGGATTCAGATCGTGGACACGGCCGGCTACCATCAATTCCCTGCAATGCTAGACTTGAGCATAAGGAATGGCAATTCATTCGTTGTTGTCTTTGCCATCGACGATCGCGACTCTTATCTGCGCGCTGGAGAGCTTCTGCGCCAGATAGGTGAAGTTCGAGGTATGTCACGAGGTTTATGTTGAAGCAATACTGAAGTTAAGCGAAACATGTTAATTATCACCCATAACTTTGTTTACTAACAAAGTATGCATGGCATGGCAATACTCCACCGAAGTGAATTGCGGCCTTAAGTAGCCTCATCCTTAAGTAAGCTGTATATACACTGTGTATATATATATATATATATATATATTTTCTTTGATTTTAGGATTTGGCAAAGTTCCTGTGGTGCTAGTCGGAAACAAGCGCGATTTGGACGAAAATCGGCAAATCACGCGAGAAGAGGCTTGTTTGCTTGCAAACCAATACCAATGTCCGTATGTGGAGACAAGTGCACGAGACAATGTAAACGTTCAGAATATGTTCGTCGATGTGGTATCTAGGAACTTCAGTGACGCAGACCAAAGTGCGGAGCTCGAATCTAAACGAAAGAGTTACAGCCGAAGAAGAGGCCTCAAGTCGAGTATTTTCCGTCGTCGGAACAGTGCCATTTCGAACATAAAGAATGAATCACACACTGGTGTATGTTCAATCTTATAGACTAGAAGTCTTTGTTGCCGAATGGGAATAGCCAACAAAGATTACGTGATTGTGTGTTGCCATTATTACGTAGGACTTAAAGTGCTGCAACTTGTGAGAACTATACCAGCTGTCGTCGGCAGGAGTGAGAATCGAACGCGCAATGTTTTGTTGCGTGTTCCTAGGAATGGATAAGCAGAAGAAGACGAGGCTGGTTTCAGTACAACTTAATCTGTGATAGCGGTATGCGTTGTTTCATGATGCGACTGCACCCCATGCATAATGTTCTGTTTCTTGAAGTAAAACATTGAACTACATCGTTTATCTTTGTCACAGCAAACTTTTTTCGGCTTTAGTGAAGTCTGCTCTTGTGATCAAGTTTCGTGGCATTGCTATTATGGCAAGAATACATACTGACAAAAGCATTATTTGTATGGTCAAAGAAACAGCGACCTTGATCTTAGGCGTTATTCCTATGGTTAAAAACATAAGTAGAATACTTTATTCCTATTGTCCCAGATACAACTACCTCGATCCCTATTTCAAATATTATTATTCCAATAGTCTCAGACACAAGAACTCGGTCGTAGACGTTATTCCTAACACAACGACCTTAGTCGTCAGGTTATTCCCATGGTCAAAGACACAACGACCTTAGTCGTCAGGTTATTCCTATGGTCAAAGACACAATGACCTTAGTCATAGACGTTATCCCAATTGTCAAAAGCACATTAACCTCGATCAACGACACCTATTTTGGTCCAAAACACAACGACAACCATATGAGAAATTATGTTAACAGTCAGAGACATAACAAGCACGATGAGAGTCATTATTCTTAGGTAAGAAATACAGTAACCACGGCGAGACACACTATTCTTATGCTCAGAAACACAACGACTACGGCCAGAGACATTTTATGGTCAAAATACAACTACGACTGCCAGATACATTCTTATTGTCAGAAACACAACTGCGAATGCCAGATACATTCCTATTGTCAGAAAAACAACTGCGACTGCCAGATACATTCCCATTGTCAGAAACACCACTGCGACTGCCAGATACATTCTTATTGCCCGGAACACAACTGCGACTGCCAGATACATTCTCATGGTCAGAAACACAACTGCAGCTACCAGATACATTCTTATGGTCAGAAACATAACTGCGACTGCTTGATATATTCTTATTGTCAGAAACACAACTGCGACTGCTAGATACATTCTTATTGTCAGAAACACAACTGCGACTGCTAGATACATTCTTATTGTCAGAAACACAACTGCGACGGTCACATACATTCGTATTGTCAGAAACACAGCTACAACTGCCATAAACATACTTATTCTCAGAAAAACAACTGCGACTGCCAGATACATTCTTTTGTCAGAAACACAACTGCGACTGCCAGATACATTCTTTTGTCAGAAACACAACTGCGACTGCCAGATACATTCTTATTGTCAGAAACACAACTACGGCTGCCAGAGACCTTCCTATTGCTAGAAACACAACGACCACAGTTACAGACATTATTCGTTAGGCAAGAAGCACAATGTCCATGGTCGGATACATTATTGTTATGGAAGGACACACCGGCAAAGGTCAGAGTTATTATTCATATGGAAGGACACAACAGCCACGACCAGAGACATTTTTTATGTGGAAGGCAAAACGGCCACGACCAGAGACATTATTCCTATGGAAGGACAAAACGGCCAAGGTAAGAGTCATTATTTCTACGGAAGGACTCACGGCCACGATAAGAGACATTATCCCGTGAGTGCGGTCTATTACCATATTCAAACATCCATAAAAAAATTCGACCACTTACTTTTGAAGTACACTTGATAATATTGTGCAGTGATATATGTACTATGAACAGAATTTAAAAAAATGATAGGTCCGTGTAGTCTATGGGAAGCCACAATGGATTTTCTGTTGCATCCCGTGAGTGCGGTCTATGACAATATTCAAACCTCTATAAAAACAATTTGAACACTGACTTTTGAATTAAACTTGGTAATATGGTGCAGTGATATATGTACTATCAACAGAATTGGGAAAAATGATAACAAAACTGACACAAAAATAACTTTTAAAAATGACATACAATGACTGCTATGAATTATTATCAAATATATATGTTTATTTGTATAACACATAACTTTGAAATTGATGTACAAAATATTATATCATTGCCATATACATAGCAAACAACATAACGGCTCGTAAGTTAGAACGACACTATCAATTCCCGAACAGTATAAATTCCAAAAGATATACCATCTACACTCAATGACTCATAGCCAGAAACATACACTAACATTGTTGACACAGGTAACTCGCAACAGATGAAATTACTCTTTTACTTTTAGTAACTCTTACGTGCCCATTTATATCTTTGTCACCAAAAAGCGAACCACTTGCAGCTATCTTTCATACCATTGCAGCACCACACATTTTGTTCCTAATCAAAACTTCGAGAGAACCTTCATTTTGTGACCTCGCCATGTTTTCTCTCTTTTTTCTGAAAAACTACAGAGACTGAAAATCTTTGCGCAATCAAATCTTTCTTGGTCCTCCTGCTGGCTTCAGCAACTTCCTGCAAACTTTTGCGTCCTCGATTGCATTATGAGCATCATGTTCCTTCTTCAATATTTCTCTAACAACCGTAGTTTGATTAAAATCCGTAAACCGTCCCTTGTACAACAACCTGAATATTGGCAGAGTATCTGCAAAACCTGCAACTACTTGTGGAAATTCTTCTACAATGGGACTTGCTACCACATGCCGCACCAATCTACTTGCATCGAAAGCTTTACAATTATGAGCTACTAGTATAACTTTTGCTTCAATAACATTTTGAAGCCATCTAACAAACTCAAAAATGCAATCATTTATTTGTACAGTTTCTACCTCGCTACCCTTGTGGTACATTTTCCCTTATCAATTCGAATTTGTGTGAGATCAGATACTTTGTCTTGAATTGGCACTGTAGGCATAATAAATCTATTGAATGTCTCCACGCCGCACACTGCCGCTGGATGATATCACACAATTTGCTACCTGAAGTTGTTTCCAGGTCAAAATATACTAATTAACAGCCATCTGCTATGCTGCAATCAACTGCTGTGTACACTGGCAAACTAACAGTAGCCGGAATCACTTCTACGTCGTCCTGACTAATCGGCATAGCTTCTATCTGTGACTGATTGCTTTTACCTTCTCGTAACTCGTTTGTTCGTTGTTCTGTGGTCTTTATCCTATCAAAGTTGAGCTTTCTTTTCTTCTGACTAACAGCACAAGCTACATTAGAATTTAGACTTCCGGAGCTGCTCAGATGTCTGGCCTTTGGTGCCTTCGATGCAACCATGTTGTTTACACTCTCACACACTCTAGTGCTTGCACAGGGAGCTATTTTATTGGCATTATCTGCCAAATCCTGAAATATTTTCAAAAGACCACAAATTTTATCAAACTCCACCACACAGATCTTTGCCGTTTGTAAGATAACTATGCTGGTAATTTTCCGTTTCACTTTCGAACCGACACCAGCTACCGCACAGTGAGTGATCTCCAAAAGCATGCGGAACTATGGCTGACAGAGCCTGTCGTTCTTCCTCTACATTACCTTTGTTTTGATATATTGCATATGTGAAACATTTATGATGGCTCTGACCTCTCTGTCGACAAGTCAGCCATTTGTTGTTCGTTCACGGGTGACGCAATTTTCTGCATGTGACACAGGACTTTATGACTTCAGCTACAGCCTTTGATCCATGTACAATCCAGAAGCCTCTGTATCTTATCTCATTCGAGGTTTGTCCCCTTCCTTGATGGCGTGTTCTCTCCTGGCAGTTGCGTATGATCAGCTTGGTGATATGACCCTTTCTTGGAAGAACAAGCGGGTTCTTCACATTCTCGGGCAAAGAGGAATCCCCTAAAAGTCCTCCAACCCTGATTATACCATTCCGATCATGTTATGGACAAAGTTGGTGTAAATGGCTAGGGATGGGCAGTCCTTTACCTGTCTCCGACTTTTTCAGTTCATCAGGGAATGCATCCTGCTGAGTTATTCTTGTGATCCAAGATTTGGTAAGTTCCCTTAGAAATAAAAGCGGGGCTCGCGAGCCTTTTGAGACGTGCTAGACCAGAGATCATGCAATTCTAGGAAGAATATCTAGTCAGTCTATCGATAATGCTTTCATCAGCCGTGTGAGTGGTCAGTACCGTTGTCTTCACTTCAGGATCATCGTCCCGGAGATCTGTAGTCACATCTGGAAAAATGAGTTCTGGTTCCCAGAGGAAACATGGACCGTTGAAACATCTGGATGACACGAGTTCGTCTGAAGTGATACCTCTGGATGCGTAGTCAGCCGGATTTTCGTCTGATGCAATGTGGTGCCACTGTTTGGTAGACGTAGTGTCATGGATGATTTGGACCCTATTTGCCACAAACGTGTTGTATAGTCGGGACTCATTCCTTAAGTAGCCAAGGACGTTCATAGAGTCTGTCCAGAAGTATTCAGTGATCCTCTCGTAGTCTAGGTGTTTCCTAAGCAGATGACTGACCCTTACTGAAATCACGGCAGCTGTCAGTTTAAGCCTGAGAATCGTGGTGATCTTGGTTGGCGCAACACGGGCCTTAGCAAAAACAAGTGAGCAGTGCACAAGACCAGTCTTGCTCACGAAGCGTAGATACGAGCACTGACCATAACCACTTTCAGATGCATCAGACAAGTGATGCAGTTCCACTGACTCAGGCTCAAAATTTGGTGGATGGTAACACCTTGGTAGGTCAATCTTTACTAGTTGATACAGATTTGCTAACCATTGTTCCCATTGGGGCTTTACGCTACAGGAAGTGGGTCGTCCCATCTCAGCTTTGCCCTGAACATTTTCTGAAACACCTTCTTTCCTATCAGCACGACTGGAGCCAAGAGGCCAAGCGGATCAAAGAGGGAAGCAGCTGTGGAAAGGATGGTTCTTCTTGTCTTTGGGTTGCCCTTAATTAACACCGAAATGCAATGCATCTGCGCTAGTGTTCCATCTGATGCCTAGCGCAGTTTTACAGGGAACATCTGTAAAATGCAGATCATGGTCGGTTGCACTTGAGGACATTTCTGAAGGAGAGATAGCCTTCATTACAACCTCTTGATTGCTGACAAATTTATTAAGTCTAACTCTTTCTAAGCTGCAGAGCTCCCTCGCTTCCATCACAATTTTGATTGCCTCTATATGCTCGGTGCAATCATCACTCCGTCATCAACGTAGAAGTCTCTCTCGATGAACTTTGCAGCTAGAGGATAGCTTTGACTGTTTCTTTTCTTGCCAGGTACTTCAGAGCGTAATTCGCACAGGCAGGGGATGATGAGGCGATGAGGAGGCACCCAATGAGCTGTCATTCTATACGCCTTATGCTCAGATAAACTGTCCCCGTTTTCCCACCAGAGAAAACGAAGGTAGTCTCTGTATTCCTCTGCCACACTAAACTGAAAGAACATCTTCTCTATGTCGCATAGGATAGCTACCTCGTGTTGTCTGGAGCGACAAAGCACTCCAACCAGACTATTGGTTATGTCAGAACCCTTTAGGAGGTGATCGTTTAGAGGGGTTCCGGCAAATTTTGCAGAACAGTCGAATACAACTCGCAGTTTGCCCTTTCGCACATGGACTACATCATGGTGGGATATGTAGTTAATTCAACCGGGTACAGCCTCTTCTGGAGCTGGCTCAGCATACCCATCGATGATTAGCCCATTCATGTGAGTGCAGTACTTGCCTTTCAGAGCTGAATCGTTTGCAAGTCTCCTTGATAGGTGGTTCAGCCTTACTTTAGCCAGCCTTTCATTTTGCGGCATTGTTGGTCTTGATTTGAAGGGAAGTGGCAGTTGTACGCGACCATCCTCACATTGTTTGATGCCAAACTGAAGAGTTTGCATGAACCTGCGATCCTCACATGATTCTGGTTGGCTGCTTATCTCTATATCTCTAAAATCTTTCTCAAGTACTTGGAGGCCTTCCTGCTGACAAAGTAGAGGATATTCTTGCACACGCGTTCGTCCACAATGCTATTCTGGATTGTGGAGCAATTCATCATAGTGGACAATCTGAGACTCATGGGTCTTGCGTTGACTGAAAATGAATCGGACCGTGATTTCTCAATGAAGGAGGAGTCACGGGGATGAACTCTCTGGTGTTGCATTTATTAAGCCTTATTGATGCATCTGATAGTGATCTCGTCCACAATGCTACTCTGGATTGTAGAGCAATTCGTCATAGTGGACAGTCTGAGACTCATGGGTCTTGCGTTGACTGATAATGAATCGAGCCGTGATTTCTGAATGAAGGAGGAGTCACTTTGTGTATCCTGAAGAGCGTAAGTGAGGATCTCGGAAGATGGAGATTCTTTAGTGGACACCCAAACTGGAACTTTCATTGATGTACTGCTCGAACTCGTATATAGGTGGGCTGTGGCAATTTTGGTCGATTGTATCTGAGGCGTATGATGAGGATTTTCAGGCTTGTGGTACTTTCTCGCGAACTGGTGCAGGAGGGATGGGTGCTTACGGCCACAAATCTCGTAAGTCAGTCTTTTCCTGCATTCAGCATTTCTATGACCTCCGTTTAGGCAACCGAAGCAAATGTTGTTGTGCCGCACGGAAAGTCTACGCTGTTCAGGAGAGATCGCCTTGAACTTGAAGCACTTCTCAAGCGTTTGTCTACCTTGACAGTGAGGACAAAGTTTAGTATAGACCTTGCGCTCGAGAGCTGGCTTGAGTTTTCTGGCCTCCCTTTGGCAGTTGCGTGGTTCCTTCATGTTTCAGTGGGAACATGCATCTGGTCTTCGCAAACCTCTTTCAGTTTCAGCCTTTTCGCTGCTGCTCTCCTCGCTGCAGCTCTGCAAGTCCGCGTTTTTGAAGGAAGAGATGGGGTTGTTTAGCCACTCTGGATTGCTTCCTTTGTCGGAGTGTGGGCTTCTTCTGTCGAACTGCCATAGAAGAAGCCCTTTACTGCCTCTGTCGCTGGTCCAGCCAGATACTGCTTGAGATTTTTCGTTTGGTGGTATGCCACGATTATCCACTTGAATCCTGAAGCTCCGTTCAAAGTCGGTAAATTCTAACGGGTTGCCATTAAAGACCTGGCACTGGGAAAGTATTTGCTAATAGCTACAGCTAGTGCTCCGTGTTGTGAGGATTCCTTTGAAGTGTGGCTCATTGGTGGAGTTGGTTGGGGTTCGCTAGCAGACGATTTTGCCGCAGGTTTGCTGTGGTGTGAAGTGGATAGGGCTTCAACATGTTCAACTGAAGGAGTCACGGAGGCACTGTCAGAATGGCGTATTTCAATTGGCACAGGGATACCAACTGCAAGCATGCTAGCACTGTAACTCATTAACTCTGTTCTCCTGTAAGTCTGTAGCCTAGCACGAAGTGTCTCAACATCCTTGACAGCTTCAAGCACTCTGAGCTTATGTCGCTGTTTCTCGATCTGTGCATTGCACTTCGTCTCTGTTACCTTAGCTGCAACTTCAGCCTCAAGCCTCAGCCTTTCATGTTTGATCCTGCTTTCATTTCCGGCTGAGCTAAATGAAGCCACAGTACCGAATACAGAGTTGGCATAGCTTCTGTTAAGAAGCTCCCTGGTGACATATTCTCTATCAGCAAGACTGAGGGGTCCCTGTAGAGAGCCAGTTATTTCCTCAATAGCATTGACGATGTCACGCACCATGTTTGTTGCCCGATCCATCTTCCCTTTTATGTGTTGAGGAGGGGGAGCATTGCTGGGGATGTCCTCATAAATGGAGATAAACTTACGTTCCTCGTCTTGCACAGAGGAGATAAGTTACTAAGTTTGCTATCATCAGTCTCAGTCTTAGCGATTATCCTAGCTCGCCTCACCTCAGACTTAACGGCACCATAACCTTTGAAGAATTTACTTTCCCTTTTTCGTGACTCCTAGAGTTGGTATTCCGCCATCTTGGATGTCTGTTGACGCGGTCTACTAGACGTGCGACCAGAATGCTACTGCTTTCCGGTAGTATTCAACGGTAATTTCCAAGATGGCGTCCGTCGACTTGCAGTATAGTTGTTGACTGTAAGTGCAGACCCCAAAACTGCGTTGATTACGGACTGGTTTATTCGTTGTCAACTTTGTAACAAAAGCCAGACACAAATATGAGCTTTGGAAACAGGCACACAACTACAAAATATGTGCTCTTAATATAATGCGAGTTACATCTAGAAAAACAAATCATTCTAACTAAGTCAATTACAACGAAAGTTACGATACAGGAATATAAGGGATCTAGCATCAACATACGAGCTTGTACAATACAATATAAAACAAATTAGATAAGATTTAATTAATTAGACAGCAAAAGCTATGTTCAGTTAAGGAAAAAAGACAGAAATGGTACTCCTTTCACAGCTTCTATACAGCGCGTTAGAACCGTTAAATACAAGAACAACAAATGAGAAAGTAAACGGCCAAACAGCCTAATTATAATATGAATAGAGGTTGTTAGTTGCTTACCAATGTAGCAATATCGCCTCTGTTCTGTCTCTTTACCATAACGTTATGTTGTTTTGTCTCTAGCCTGGTTGGCTTGCTGTACAATAAAACTGTCACCTCACATGCCCAAACGTCTATTGTTTCATGGTGTCAGAAGTCATTCACAGAACCCAGGAGAGTTGTCAACAGCTGATATGTGAACTATTTATATGTGTTACATATATAGAAGCTGTCAACATCCAATTTGAGAATATTTCTATGATTTGAACTGTAGTTACAATTTTTAAAGGTGGGCGAAAATAGGGAGCCATGTGACAAGGCTTCTCAGAACTGTCACCCAAGTACTTTCATACTAACTTACCTTCAGTGTGTGCCAAAGGACACCTCCATAAGTGCTGTGAAGTGTATTTTTCTCAACTTCAAGATACTTTATGACAGCAATCTACAATCATGGCTTTGTCAGGCCTGCCAGCCTCCAGCCCAATGCAAACCACTGTTGACATTGTCAATAATTGGGCTCACTTTCGCAAGTCTTTTGAGAATTATTCCATTGCTGCAGACTTAAACAAAAAGGGCATGGAAGTTCAAGTATCAACCTTGCTCACAGTCATGGGCAGAGAGTGTAATAACATCCTAGAAAGCCTCAAAATGAGTGAAGATGACCTGAAAGACTCCAAGAATATTCTTGATGAACTTGAGAAACATTTCAAGCCACAGGTCAACACTGTCTATGAGAGATATGTGTTTGGCACAGCAGTTCAGAACTCAGATGAACCCATCTCAAGCTTCATCACTCGTCTCAGAAAGCTAGCTAGGTCATGCAGTTTTGATGACCTTGAGGATGAACTCATCAGGGACCGTCTTGTTATTGGAGTAACAAACAACAACCTCAGACTTCGACTCCTGCGAGAAAAAAAAGTTAACTCTCAAAACAGCCACAGACTTGTGTGTCACTAGTAAATTGGCAGCTCAGCAGTTCAGCAAGCTCAGTTCTACCGTCACTTTTGAACATGTAAACTACTCGCGGTCTGACAACAACGCCACCAAAGAGGTGAGGAATTGCAAATACTGTGATGGCAAGCACAAATATGACAGAAATGCATGTCCAGCATTTGGCACTACCTGCAGTAAGTGCCATGGACCAAACCACTATGCTTCAAAATGAGGAGTCCAGACGAGCGCTTCCGCATCGCGTGGCAAATGTCGCAGTCAAGGTCGTGGCAAAGGTCGCAACCAAGGCCGCGGCAGAGGTCGGGGTCAACACAAGCACAGTACAGTCCATCAACTTGATGCAGGTGAAGACTTTGAAGATGTTTTCATGCTCTCCAGTCAAGGTCTAGGTCGACGTCAATATCACACTAACCTGGAGTTTAAGCAGCCGGATGGTGGTAACAGTTCAATTCGCTGCCAGCTCGATTCAGGTGCCAGCTACAACATCATCTCATATGAGACTTTGTACAAAATCACAAGTAGTGATGCTCCAGTGATGTCCAGGACAAGTGTTCGACTGAAAATATACAACGGTACTTCAGAGACTCCCATGGACTCTACAGACTTAAATGTGCTGAACAAAGGTACTTCTCACAAGCTTCATTTTCAAGTCCTCAGTAGCGCACCTGTCACTCTGTTATCAGGCGCGAGTTGCGAGACACTAGGACTTCTAACTTTCGACTATGACAGACTGGTGTACAGTGTCTCACGTGGTGTACAAGAACTCACAGTTGATTCAATATTTCGCAACTACCACGATGTCTTTGAAGGGCTTGGAATTATTGGAAGTTACCATATTGACATTGACAAGTAAGTTCCAAGCGTCGAAAATCACCCACGGAGAGTTCCCGTTCCACTGCGAAAAGAACTCGAGCAGTAACTCGACTCTATGGAAAGGGATGGTGTCATCACTAAGGTTACAACACCAACAGACTGGATCAGCAACATGGTCGCAGTCAAGAAGCCCAACAAGTTGCGGGTATGCATCGACCCACAACACCTGAACGGGGCTATCAGGCGCCCTCATTTTCCAACTAAGACAATAGAAGATATCACTCCACAGCTTAGTGAAGCAAAAGTGTTCAGCGTACTTGACGCGAAAGATGGTTTTCTGCAGGTGAAACTTTGATGAGGAATCCAGTTACCTCACCACCTTCTGGACCCCACAGGGAGCCGTTTGACATTTGCTCCGCCCCTGAAGAGTTCTCACGTCAAATCACCCAAGTACTTGAAGGACTTTCAAATGTAGAAGTCATTGCAGATGACATTCTGATCTATGGGTGCGGTGACACTCAGGAGGAAGCGGAACGTGACCACGATGCTGCTTTCATCCGCTTGCTTGAGAGAGCACGAGCACGTTGCCTCAAACTCAACAAAAACAAACTCAAGTTCAAGCTGACCTGTGTATCATACATGGGGCACGTTCTGACCAGTGAAGGGCTCCGTGTGGATCCCGAGAAGACAGCTGCAATCACCAACATGGCTAGACCAACCTGTGTTTCAGATGTACAACGGCTGATTGGTCTTGTGAACTATCTTTCTAAGTTCCTGGAAAAGCTGTCCGAGGTTTGGAAGCCGTTGAGGCGTCTTTGTGACAAGGATCGCCCATTCAACTGGCTTCCACAACATGAGGAGGCATTCACAAAGATCAAGGAAATGATCGTCTCCACTCCGGTGCTCAAATTCTATGACATCTCTAAGCCAGTAACAGTAGAATGTGATGCCAGCTCGGTGGGACTAGCCGAAGTCCTGCTGTAGGAAGGGCAGCCAGTCTGCTTCGCTAGCTGGGCGCTGAGCACAACAGAGCAGAACTACTGCCAAATTGAAAAGGAGTGCCTAGCAATCTGTTTCGCTATGGAAAAATTTGAAAACTACTTGCTTGGAAAAGAGGTTACTGTGCTCAGTGACCACAAGCCCCTGGAAACAATCTTCAAAAAATCTATACTCTCAGCTCCCAAAAGACTGCAACGGCTCCGTCTCAGGCTTCAAAAATACAACTTCACTGTGTATTATAAGAGAGGGCCAGACATGATCATATCAGATACCCTCAGTCGCGCATCCCCAAACACTGATATGGAATCAGAATGTGTCATCTACAACATCGCCTCAGTGGAAGATACACAGAAAGAAGTGGAAGATATCGATCTCGAGTGTGATCTGGCCATAAATGACGAACGACTCCAGAGAGTTCGAGCTCAGACAGCACGTGATGCCACTATGATGCTGTTATCCAATGCCATACAAACTGGCTGGCCAGTGGACAAACTGATGGTCCAAGAGTCAGTTCGAAAATATTGGCCTTATCGTGACGAGATGGCCGTAGTCAATTGACACATGCATACACACATACATTAATACATAAATACATACATACATACATACATACATACATACATACATACATACATACATACATACATACATACATACATACATACATACATACATACATACATACATACATACATACATACAAACATACATACATACATACATACATACATACATACACACATACATACATACATACATACATACATACATACATACATACATACATACATACATACATACATACATACATACATACATACATACATACATACATACATACATACATACATACATACATACATACATACATACATACATACATACATACATACATACATACATACATACATACATACATACATGCATACTATCATTCATGCTTACATTCATACGTATAAACGTTCATATTGACATATATATATATATACACCCACACATGCATAACTACATTCATACATACACATAGATACAAAAAAACATACCTTCATGCATACAAACATACATACGTACATACCTTTATGCATACATACATTAACTAATATATGTATGCTTTTATGCGTACATACATATATGTATTTATACCCAAATATATATATATATATATGGTTTTGATTCTTTTCAAAACTACATTGCTCAAAACAAAGTGTCGTTTGTAGAATCGAGCCATAACAAAATGGCATTGTGGGGCCGTTTTCATGTCTGAAATATTATAATAATCATAGTTGAATTTCTTCCCCCAGAACCTTCGATCAGCAATGCCAAGACAACGGGCACCACAAGCATAAGACTAAATCTTATAGAAGACTTGTATTTCCATGTGATGTGCTAGACATGTCAGGTTTAGAATGTAATGATAACAAACCAAGTCATCAAGGTATACATCAGGTCCACAATGGCTGAGAGAATGATTGTTGCAACAGATTAACACATGGCACCAACTACTCGATAACGAACTTCATCAGTTGACAATTGGAAACATAAGGGGAGAATATTTATGTCATTTTAACTTAATTTGGAGATTTATCTCACAGAATGACAACTTAGCTAAGTGTACATTGTTTAAATATTCATATTTGTATGAGCCCCATTTATAACAAACCAAAATCAAGATGTATACAATTAACAACTTTTGTCACCACTCGCAAAGCCAACTCATACATATCAAAACTGTTGATTGGCATTTGATCAAATTATTACCGGTGAAATGAAGAATTGATTAAATGTCATTAATAATGAAACAATGAACAGTTGACGAACCATTTCTCCAACCTTTGATGCCACCTTCTATCACTGTCACTGGTGGACTGAGCCATCGGATCCGACGGATCTCCTTGCTGCCTCCTAGTTATGGTGAGGATGAATATGTCTACAATGACTGTCGAGACCGATCCTAGACCGACATCTTCTCTGGCAGTCAGGGCAGACGAAGTCGTCTTCTGGCGGAGGCGGGTTCTCTGCCACTCTTTCTTCCGGTCAGTGAAGTGTTGCTCAAAGTAGACAAGGCCGTCGTGGCAGGTCTTCCGCCACGAATTTATGTTCCTGGGGTGTCTCTCCAAGATGGCAATGCCGATGTAACAGGACTCCAGCGTCACCTTAAGGACGTCTTTGTACTTCTTGTACTAGCCGCCCTAGGGGCGGCGGCCATCTGCCAGCTCGCCGTACAATAGAGCCTTATTAATTCTGTTGCCTTCCATACGCATCAGATGACTTGACCAGAAGACCTCAATCCCGGTGATGCCATACCTCTCCAGTACCTCTGTGTTCGGTACACGGTCCTTCCACGAGATGTCGCCAGTAACATGCAAACGTACAGCAGTGAGGATAGCACAGCAGCACGGTACACGCCCACCTTTGTGCGGGGCCTGATGCCACTATCCGACCACAGCTTATGCTGTAGACGTCTGAAGTTGGCACTGGTTTTACCGAGTTAGTTTTGCTATTCGAACAAATCACGGGTAGCTGCTGGACAAATACATCAAGATATCAGCGACAGGCTAATGACGATGTGTCTAAAACACGATATGTCTTTCGGTCCACGCCCTGCTCACTGATTCATCATTATTAAGAGGACGCATGCATTATGTGTAGGTGAGCGTCTTGGTTTCGACACCTATGAGCATTAATGACCAAATATCTGTTCAGGACATTTGTGATGGCTTGCATCACCATTGGACAAACACGTTCCCACCTGACAGTATGACCAGAATGTAATCACTGCGCAATATGTTCGCCCTGTGGTGTAACTAAAGTATATTCACCTTACTGAATAACGGAAATATATCACCCTTACCGCAGTATATTTATCCTACTGCATAATGCCACTTTACTTACCTTACTACTTAACCAGAGTATATTATTATCTTATTGCATATCAGCGGTATATTTATTTCACTGCATAACTTTATTTCACCTTACTGTACAGATAGAAAACATTCACCTAATTGTTTGACTAATAGTACTGATATCGACCGCCGATATTCCTTATGTTGGTGGCTTAAATGGCGTGTGCCCATCGTTATTTAAGCAGAATATAACATGGGCCTGAGAACTTCGCCGCGTACAAGCATCTAGAAGCATTCTTAACTCATTAATATCAGCTCAATGAATCACCCTCACCAGCAAAATATTAAGACACACATAATGAGAATGTATACTATCTATGAGAGACCTCGAGTTTTAATCCGCTACGCGGCGCCACGGAGCAATGCGGTCCCTCGCCCGCTTCCGGTATTCGAATACACACAATTAACCATAGAAGGTTGCGCAACATCGTTATTTTTGATGGAAACCTTTCGAGTTATATCGTTGGTAACATTGGAACAAATCATTACTGATGGATAAGTACGCCGTCTGACCTTACAGCAATTGAAAATAGAGCTGAAGAAGCAAAATGCGATACTTAGCGGGCAAAAAATTGAACTCGCAGTTTGGCAGGATATGCAAAGCAACTATCAAAACAGACTTGGTCCGTATGGTGAAGTCGCTGACCCGCGTCAACCAGATTCTGGCCAAAGCATTCGACCACGGTATCCGTAATGAGCCTGTGGCTCTGAGGAATATTCAGAGTTGACTGGGACCGAAGTCAAGCCATGTGGGATTGTAGTGTCCCATACACACCCCTACCTCGCATGCTCACCTGATGGGGCTGTGTCTGATGACATGATTGTTGAGATCAAGCGTCCCTACAGTACCAGGGACAAACCTGTCACTCCTGTCTCAGTGCCATACCTGGTCAATGAGAACAATCAGCTCACCTTTAAAGCCAACATGACTTCTATTACCAAATTCAGGGCCAGTTGTTTTGCACGAACAGTCAACTTTGTCATCTTGTGGTCTTAACGTCTCAGAGTATGGAGATTGTTCAAGTTACCCGTGACGATGAGTTTATTACTACTATGATTTCAAAGTTAGAGGTGTTTTTCAGGGACTATTTCAAAGATGCTATACTTGATTCAATGTTTTTTTACAATTTCTCTTACTGAGTAATCTTGTGCACTGATTTCTTTTTTCTTTATGGAATCATTTACCTGCATATTGAAACTTGAAAAGTACAAAGTGTTTTAATTGAATTATAAACAATTAACCCATTAGGGGGTTCCACAGGACGTGGTTGTGGTTTTGTATTCAATTAAAGGGACAAACATGAATAGGGAGATTTTTTTCATCAACAGTATTCACGTGTAGGGTTATTATAGATTACATTATAAGGCACATGGTAAAAAAAACGACTACTGCATATCACCTTTCATTGAGATTCATATAATATCACACCCTGAATGGGATAGACTTAAAAACATACACAGTCACTTTTCACAAAACTAAACTTCACCTTAGGCAGTTGTGGGGACGATGCACTGCCGAAAGTTACATAACATATAACAAACAAAGAATATGTCAGAGGAAATTTGGACCTCACAGTGGATCATAGGTTCCACCAAGATTTTGAAGGTTTTTCCCCACCCTATTGTCCGCTCAATGTGCACCCTCTTGCTGGAGATTTTCCGGTCTCTCTACACCACTTTCCCTGTCAGCTGATTCTTCTTACTGAAAAAGGTTGGATTATTTACGGTGACATCATAAGGAGCAAATAAGTCCTGCATGACAAAGCCATTACCTAGTCACCCTGGTCACACATTTCTGGTAGTTTGCTCCTTTCCATCACCTGCCTGTCACTGGTTGCGCTGCCATATGACCTCCTGGTGTAGCGCCCACCATCACCTTCATTGTGTTACGGTTCTTGTACGTAGAAAAAGTGGCCTAGAAGACTATATACCTGGGTCTCCTTGATCTTGACTTGGCCAGTTGTCCGTCGCAGGTCGGCTCGTTTCACAGCGTTTCGGAAATGATGCTCGTCCGCTACGCACAGCGCATTGACAGTGACAGATTTACCCTAAATTTCGTCACCATCAAATATCTCATGACCGTGTGACGTAGAGCGAGAAATTTTATTCGTCGAAGTGAAGCAAAATGGAAATGAATCTCTTGTATTTACGCGTAAACCGCGATGTAAGCGCATAACCTGATAACTTCCGGTTGAGCTTGGGACCGCATTGCTCTGTGCCGCCACCTCTCAGAGAAAACCGCAACGCGGTCTCCCATTACAATGTTAAGATTGTGATGCATATGTTGTGATCGTAACCATATCCGCTTGAGTTATTTCTCCCTTTTGGAGGTTTTATATCACTCGCTTTACATATATTATCCCATTCTCAGGCACCTTCATGGCAATCGTGCGACAGATGGCATATATAGCTCAAATTAGGTACCCTCTTACGTTGATGCCAACGGAGCTAATATTTCCACTTACCATGATAATACTGACTGAGCCTATATTTAAAATGACCTTACCGGTGTAACATGTGCAGACTCTTCACATCAGGTTTCGTTCTTCCCATCACGGCCTCGTCTGTCAAAATTGAAAAGATGGCATGTTATTCCAACACCTGCTGCTGAGTACCTAAACATGGTGTTATTTTGAAGTAGAATTACAAATGCTTGATCAAATCAACGATTAGAGGTACAGGAGTGCTGTAAAAGATCGTGCATATTGTAATCTTTTAAAAAAACCTTTCAAATGCACTGCTGCATATGACAACTACTGGTGAACGAGGGAACTCGACGTCATTATGGTGCCGTCATTGTACATGTGTAATTGTATACAACACCCAGACAAAATATCAAATCGTACCTTAGTCATAAAAACAATAAAGACGAAAGAAAATTGTCTTGTTGGGTAGTACAGGCCTTAAAAATGTTGACGTCAGCCGCATTGCTGTAAGAAGAATCAAATTGCTTATTTACCTTATCAGTGCCGCGTTTGCTCGTAGCAGAATGATTCCGAATGATACACATAGATATATGAGTATGATGCTGCATAAGGAGAGACCTCAACAAACATAAGAACAGAATACGTAACACCATTCACTGTCGAATTTATTTAAGCCTCATTATATTGAAGTTTTATGGTTCGTACAGACAGATGTATTACAACGTGAGGCAGCAGATACCATGAAACCAAGGTGGCTTGCCCTAATGATTTTGCCATCTCATAATGCTGTGGATAAGCACCTATTTTGCAAATGTCAAGGAACTTCCTATGCTTGGTTTTTGTTTTTAATCATTATTACAGCTGACCTCCGTTTAGATATTCTCATATGCCTTTTTTTGGGGCATTCCATTATATTATCTGTCACTATTCCATTTTTCATTGTGCTCCCAATTACTTAATATATATTGGTCAGGGATACGGGCGGGTGCTGATAGATACGGGTATTTGCTGAAAGATATGGACACCTGCTGATCGATTTGATTGCATGGTAAATGTGCGGGTGCTTATTGACAGACGCAGGTGCTTGTTGACGGATATGGCCGCTTGTTGATCGCTACTGTTGACGGTATGAGGCACGATTTGTCAAGGTTAGTCATTTGCTAATGCTACCATTAAAAGGAAATGCGTATTGTTAAAACATAAATCTGTAGGGAAAATGGATATGTGGCTCAAGCTCTATCGTCGTAAATGACATTTATTCTAGCTCTTATCTCATTACAGATAAATATAACTTACTACTAGATTACCTAGTAACACAGCGAATTACCTCGCCATTTATATTCATGATGAATATGCACAATTTTATTTAATTGTGAAAATCGAATAGATGTTAAGATACCACTGCTAAGCGGCACATTAACGTTTGCCATATTTGCATACTCTAATTACGCACCAACGTACGATATAATATTACAGAAGGGTATTGTGAGTAAAATCCAGCTGTTGATGGAGCGTGGGTGCCTTGGTGGTATGATTACGATTATGATTCTAGGGTAGACTATGAGGAGAGCTAATTCTATATTATGCTCCGAGTTTATGGATATTAATGCTTTGGTTGCCATTCACTTAGCCTTGGCTAAGAGTTCGTGTAAAGGACAGTTTCCTAAAATATTCCCGTCCTATCGTGAAGAAAATCTGGCAGACATTTTGACATAATGTGAATGTTGATATCAGAACAATAGTTCATAGCTGCTTAGGGAAGCAGGTAGCACTGTACTGAATACGAACCATACAGTAAATAGCTGCCACATACGCATTTTATAAATATCAGCTGTCAAATAAATGTCATTCATTTCTATTGTGTCCTGTAATGTGAAGCTTGCAGCTGCATGAATACCTGATGATGCTAGGTGTTTATATTATTGGTGCGGAAAACGATAAATTAATCTGCACTAAACTGACGATAGGAATGCCTATGGCTTAACAAAGCTGTTGCACAAAGACTGCATCAGGAAAGTTTCTCTTCGCTTGTGTAGTGGATGAATTAAGCACGTTGTTAGCATTATTAAAAAAAATATTCACGTGCAGTCTGGGGTGTTAATCATTATCAAGTTAACATCCAGGCATAAAACTAAGCGGTAATGACGTATTGCATTTAGCAGATTGTTGACATGACAGGATTACAGGACTATTCCTTTTGTTTAACCATTCAAATGTACGACATGATATAACGCAAGTGCTAAAAACAAATACAATCTCCATGTCTAGGTGATTCTGGTATCTCTCAATTTAAGAGAGCCCGATTCCGCTTAAATACCCGGATTTCTTTATAATCAGTAAAAAAGTGCACACATTTGAAAATGTCTGTTTTGCGAACAATGTGTACGGTAGATAAGGTAATGTCGGGTTCAAATGATGGCACTTATTTGCTTTTACAAAACCGAAATCGTACTGGAGGGAGGGAGAAGGGTGATATGAGATAGGTGGAGAGGGTATATCAATATGACTTATACATACCAGTTTCGAAGGCGTCCTAGATTAATGAAACGGTGGTCGATGAATAAGGCGGTAAACACACAACGCCCACTTTTAGATCAAGCCTTTGAGCATCGCGCGAATAAGCAAAATTACTCTCTGACTCTTCAACTTAGCTGACGTGAGTGATAATGCAGCTTCTGCTGGGTGTATGTCTAATTTATTCCAGATGATCCGCTAATGTAACACTTATACAATGGCAAGTTTCTGCGTTATCACAGTGTTTTAGAAGCCATATTTACGCAGACTGTCCTTCCATTAATAAGCATCAAGATTTTCCTTCTGAAAACTACAACCAGTGCAAAAATCACCCGCATGAGGTTAACTGCGACGCACAATACGTTGATCTATTTTAATATAAATCAATTAAGTTAATATCAAATTTACTTAATCACAGTAATACTGCAAGGTGCATTTTATGTGATATAACAGAAATCATTATATGATTAATTCTTGTGCTATCACTAGCCGGTTAAGACCACAATACTGTTATTTCCAAACAGTATCTCCTTGAAAGTTGAAACTACTCTCCTCCGTTTGGGATCAGATTCCAGCCTTCTTATTCCGACGCGTCACTATGTTTAACTGTGAATCACATGGAAAAGCTACTCCTCGTAGATTAGCTTGTATTTTTTAAGGAAACGATTCCCATAAGGCGAACACGTTTCTTTTGTTCTTGTGTCGCGTCATACTGACGGGATATGTTGCTGCTGTCTAATCATTATGACATAACTTTCGAAAAATTCAACAAATTGGCATATTAACAACAAATTGAGCTCCGGCATCAATTATATGGATATGGTTACTCTGTCGTCTCTAGAAATGACCGACGTGCTGAGCATAGCGATGATGAAGATGATACCAAATAACCCTCGTCTCAAGGCCAAGACAGAGCTTCCCACAAACACGTTTTAGTGAAACACGCGAAAGCGGTATCTGTGCATTCTGTGACAGCTGCCGCAGATACCTTGACAAGTTAATGGGGTAAAGCGTCACGTAGGACACACAATCAAAATTGTGCTGGCGACAAAATGCAGTTACCTAAAGGCGCTCATTATTATTCCAAGTGTAAGAGTAGTTATTCGGGCTGCAGGAAATCATCGACTTTACGTAAGAAAACTTGGCTTTTTTTAAATCGGATATTACACGACGGAGGGAAATATGGTTCCTCAATGTATAAAAAAAAACAGACATATATATATATATTTATTTATATATATATATATTTGAATATATAAACATAAAATACCCGTATCCATAAACACATACATACATAAATACATACATACAAACAAAAATACATACATACATGCATTTGTAACTACGTACGCATGTACATACATTTGTTCATTCATTCATTCATGCATGCAAACATACGTGCATGCACACATGCATACATACTCAGCTACATACGTACACTTATACTTAAATACGCCCGATGCCTGTATAAAAAGATTTCAGCGAAACGCGCATGTTCAGACCGGTTTCGTTCGACGAATCGGAATTTCTACTTTGATAGGCTGAAGTTGTCATATGATACAGTACGATCTTTTACAAACATCATAGGGCGTTTTTGTACCTTACTGTAATCTCCCCCTCCTCCCCAGACAGCATGCCATATTGCTTCCGTTACAGGTTTCGTTCCGTGTTATATAATGCAGTTAAGCTAGCCAATGACAAGAGCAGACGATAATTAACGCTATGTGTTCCTACGATGATAACAAATTCTGAATTTGCGAGTTAAAGCACTTGTTTTCGAAACAAATTAATAGCTACTAAATGCATAATTTGTAAAGCGTATCGTTCGTGTATTCATGGTGCAGAGCAAGGGAAGTTTTTCACACAAAGGATGCGTCAACAGCGTCCATGTAATCTGCGAACTTTTAACATCAAGCACGCTCCAGATAATGTGCGCAGGGTAATAAAGCAGATTATTACATTATAAGCGCAACCTCAGTTATTTCACATGCCATAACAGGCTGGGAAATAATAACTTTTCCTAATGAAAACTAATCCCCGCCTAATCGGATATTCGTCTAAACCTAAATAAAATAATATTCTCCCGGCATATACCGATTGGCCATACTAGATGATCCAGTGAATATTAATCACACGATAAACGAATTGGGCACATTTTGTCTATCACAACAGTGGTTAATAATGTGTTTTATATATCTATCCTACCAGACATTGCTCAATCGCAAGACGCTTTGTATAGATGACTCACATGTCTAGGTCTGTTTGCCGGCCATGTTAGCCCGAGTGATTTGTTTTCCCAGGTAATCAGGTTGCCAGCGTAGCATGAGAGGATCACGTTGTCGGGGTTTTGCATTGCATCTGCAACGTGCCAACGCGCACCTGGCGTGGAGTTTTGTCAACGCCGCCCGCCTGCGCTGGAACTGACTGGGGGCTCGCGGTTGGCATCTCTGGCGCTATATAAACAGGAGGCATAGAGCAGATCGACATCTTCACAAGAAGCGAAGAACATATTCGTTGAGTTACATAACAAATTTGAAGTATTATTTAAACCTTCGTCATCAATTCGACATGCACAACATACCAAGGATGCGTAATGGATCCAGTGAAGGCATCTCCCGACAAAACAGTGACAGCAGTACGACGTCGTCATCGTCGTCATCATCGTCGTCGTCGTCATCGTGTAGTGGTAGTGGTGGGTGGATCAAAGACTGTCAGCTTGTGGTGATGGGGGGAGGCAACGTGGGCAAGTCAGCTCTTCTTACTCAATACCTGTCAGGAGCCTTCTCCTCACATTACAACCCTACCATAGAGGACAGATTTAGGCATCTCTTCAAATTACCAGGTGCGCTTTTAATAAAACGCCGAACCCGTTTTTGACTTAATCGTCTCTGATATCACACCTGTTCTATTTAGTAACAGCTTTATTGGACAAGCATTAACAGCGGATTAATATCTTTGTATTGTTTTGCAGATGGAACATTTTACGGGATTCAGATCGTGGACACGGCCGGCTACCATCAATTCCCTGCAATGCTAGACTTGAGCATAAGGAATGGCAATTCATTCGTTGTTGTCTTTGCCATCGACGATCGCGACTCTTATCTGCGCGCTGGAGAGCTTCTGCGCCAGATAGGTGAAGTTCGAGGTATGTCACGACGTTAATGTTGGAGCAATACTGAAGTTAAGCGAAACGTTAATTATCACCCATAACTTTGTTTACTAACAAAGTATGTATGGCATGGCAATACTCCACCGAAGTGAATTGCGGCCTTAAGTAGCCTCATCCTAAAGTAAGCTGTATAAACACTGTGTATATATATATAATATATATATATATTTTCTTTGATTTTAGGATTTGGCAAAGTTCCTGTGGTGCTAGTCGGAAACAAGCGCGATTTGGACGAAAATCGGCAAATCACGCGAGAAGAAGCTTGTTTGCTTGCAAACCAATACCAATGTCCGTATGTGGAGACAAGTGCACGAGACAATGTAAACGTTCAGAATATGTTCGTCGATGTGGTATCTAGGAACTTCAGTGACGCAGACCAAAGTGCGGAGCTCGAATCTAAACGAAAGAGTTACAGCCGAAGAATAGGCCTCAAGCCGAGTATTTTCCGTCGTCGGAACAGTGCCATTTCGAACATAAAGAATGAATCGCACACTGGTGTATGTTCAATCTTATAGACCAGAAGTCTTTGTTGCCGAATGGGAATAGCCAACAAAGATTACGTGATTGTGTGTTGCCATTATTACGTAGGACTTAAAGTGCTGCAACTTGTGAGAACTATACCAGCTGTCGTCGGAAGGAGTGAGAATCGAACTTGCAATGTTTTGTTGCGTGTTCCTAGGAATGGATAAGCAGAAGAAGACGAGGCTGGTTTCAGTACAACTTAATCTGTGATAGCGGTATGCGTTGTTTTCATGATGCGACTGCACCCCATGCATAATGTTCTGTTTCTTGAAGTAAAACATTGAACTACATCGTTTACCTTTGTCACAGCAAACTTTTTTCGGCTTTAGTGAAGTCTGCTCTTGTGGTCAAGTTTCGTAGCATTGCTATTATGGCAAGAATACATACTGACAAAAGCATTATTTGTATGGTCAAAGAAACAGCGACCTTGATCTTAGGCGTTATTCCTATGGTTAAAACATAAGTAGAATACTTTATTCCTATTGTCCCAGATACAACTACCTCGATCCCTATTTCAAATATTATTATTCTAATAGTCTTAGACACAAGAACTCGGTCGTAGACGTTATTCCTAACACAACGACCTAAGTCGTCAGGTTATTCCCATGGTCAAAGACACAACTACCTTAGTCGTCAGGTTATTCCTATGGTCAAAGACACAACTACCTTAGTCGTCAGGTTATTCCTATGGTCAAAGACACAATGACCTTAGTCATAGACGTTATCTCAATGGTCAAAAGCACATTAACCTCGGTCAACGACACCTATTTTGGTCCAAAACATAACGACAACCATATGAGAAATTATGTTAACAGTCAGAGACATAACAAGCACGATGGGAGTCATTATTCTTACGGTAAGAAATACAGTAACCACGGCGAGACACACTATTCTTAAGCTCAGAAACACAAAGGCTACGGCCAGAGACATTTTATGGTCAAAATACAACTACGACTGCCAGATACATTCTTATTGTCAGAAACACAACTGCGAATGCCAGATACATTTTTATTGTCAGAAACACAACTGCGACTGCCAGATACATTCTTATTGTCAGAAAAACAACTGCGATTGCCAGATACATTCCTATTGTCAGAAACACAACTGCGACTGCCAGATACAGTCTTACTGTCCAGAACACGACTGCGACTGCCAGATACATTCTCATGGTCAGAAACACAACTGCAGCTACCAGATACATTCTTATGGTCAGAAACATAACTGCGACTGCTTGATATATTCTTATTGTCAGAAACACAACTGCGACTGCTAGATACATTCTTATTGTCAGAAACACAACTGCGACTGCCAGATACATTCTTATTGTCAGAAACAACTGCGACTGTCAGATACATTCGTATTGTCAGAAACACAGCTACAACTGCCATAAATATTCTTATTCTCAGAAAAACAACTGTGACTGCCAGATACATTCTTTTTGTCAGAAACACAACTACGGCTGCCAGAGACCTTCCTATTGCTAGAAACACAACGACCACAGTTACAGACATTATTTGTTAGACAAGAAGCACAACGTCCATGGTCGGATACATTATTGTTACGGAAGGACACACCGGCAAAGGTCAGAGTTATTATTCATATGGAAGGACACAACAGCCACGACCAGAGACATGTTTTATGTGGAAGGCAAAACGGCCACGACCAGAGACATTATTCCTATGGAAGGACAAAACGGCCAAGGTAAGAGTCATTATTTCTACGGAAGGACTCACGGCCACGATAAGAGACATTATCCCGTGAGTGCGGTCTATTACAATATTCAAAAATCCATAAAAAAATTGACCACTGACTTTTGAAGTCAACTTGATAATATTGTGCAGTGATATATGTAATATGAAGAGAATTTAAAAAAATTATAGGTCCGTGTAGTCTATGGGAAGCCACAATGGATTTTCTGTTGAATCCCGTGAGTGCGGTCTATGACAATATTCAAACCTCCATAAAAACAATTTGAACACTGACTTTTGAATTAAACTTGGTAATATGGTGCAGTGATATATGTACTATCAACAGAATAGGGAAAAATGATAACAAAACTGATAAAAAAATAACTTTTAAAAATGACATACAATGACTGCTATGAATTATTATCAAATATATATGTTTATTTGTATAACACATAACTTTGAAAATGATTACAAAATATTATTATATTATTGCCATATACATAGCAAACAACATAACGGCTCGTAAGTTAGAACGACACTATCAATTTCCGAACAGTATAAATTCCAAAAGATATAACATTTACACTCAATGACTCATAGCCAGAAACATACACTAACATAGTTGACACAGGTAACTCGCAACAGATGAAATTACTCTTTTACTTTTAGTAACTCTTACGTGCCCATTTATATCTTTGTCATCAAAAAGCGACACCAACCCTTGTAAGCCTTTTTT
Source organism: Urechis unicinctus (assembly GCA_034190875.2). NCBI lineage: Eukaryota > Metazoa > Annelida > Polychaeta > Xenopneusta > Urechidae > Urechis > Urechis unicinctus. The sequence continues at coordinate 54,222,459 of CM067354.1, read as the reverse complement.
TCTGTATGCTAATAGTAGATGCCGGAGTTGCAAACCACTTGCATACCATTGCCGCGCCACACATTTTGTTCCTGATCAAAACTTCGAGAGAACCTTCATTTTGTGACCTCGCCATGTTTCTCCCTTTTTTCTGAAAAACTACAGAGACTGAAAATCTTTGCGCAATCAAATCTTTCTTGGTCCTCCTGCTGCCTTCAACAACTTCCTGCAAACTTTTGCGTCCTCGATTGCATTATGAGCATCATATTCCTTCTTCAATATTTCGCTAACAACCGTAGTTTGCTTAAACTCCCTAAACCGTCCCTTGTACAACAACCTGAACATTGGCAGAGTATCTGCAAACCCTGCAACTAATTGTGAAAATTCTTCTACAATGGGACTTGCTACCACATGCCGCACCAATCTACTTGCATCGAAAGCTTTACAATTATGACCTACTAGTATAACGTTTGCTTCAATAACATTTTGAAGCCATCTAACAAACTCAAGCATGTAATCATTTATTTGTACAGTTTCTACCTCGCTACCCTTGTGGTAAATTTCCCTTATCAATTCGAATTTGTGTGAGATCAGATACTTTGTCTTGAATTGGCACTGTAGGCATAATAAATCTACTGAATGTCTCCACGCCGCACACTGCCGCTGGATGATATAACACAATTTTCTACCTGAAGTTGTTTCCAGGTCAAAATATACTAATTAACAGCCATCTGCTATGCTGCAATCAACTGCTGTGTACACTGGCAAACTAACAGTAGCCGGAATCACTTCTACGTCGTCCTGACTAATCGGCATAGCTTCTATCTGTGACTGATTGCTTTTACCTTCTCGTAACTCGTTTGTTCGTTGTTCTGTGGTCTTTATCCTATCAAAGTTGAGCTTTCTTTTCTTCTGACTAACAGCACAAGCTACATTAGAATTTAGACTTCCGGAGCTGCTCAGATGTCTGGCCTTTGGTGCCTTCGATGCAACCATGTTGTTTACACTCTCACACACTCTAGTGCTTGCACAGGGAGCTATTTTATTGGCATTATCTGCCAAATCCTGAAATATTTTCAAAAGACCACAATTTTATCAAACTCCACACAGATCTTTGCCGTTTGTAAGATAACTATGCTGGTAATTTTCCGTTTCACTTTAGAACCGACACCAGCTACCGCACAGTGAGTGATCTCCAAAAGCATGCGGAACTATGGCTGACAGAGCCTGTCGTTCTTCCTCTACATTACCTTTGTTTTGATATATTGCATATGTGAAACATTTATGATGGCTCTGACCTCTCTGTCGGCAAGTCAGCCATTTGTTGTTCGTTCACGGGTGACGCAATTTTCTGCATGTGACACAGGACTTTATGACTTCAGCTACAGCCTTTGATCCATGTACAATCCAGAAGCCTCTGTATCTTATCTCATTCGAGGTTTGTCCCCTTCCTTGATGGCGTGTTCTCTCCTGGCAGTTGCGTATGATCAGCTTGGTGATATGACCCTTTCTTGGAAGAACAAGCGGGTTCTTCACATTCTCGGGCAAAGAGGAATCCCCTAAAAGTCCTCCAACCCTGATTATACCATTCCGATCATGTTATGGACAAAGTTGGTGTAAATGGCTAGGGATGGGCAGTCCTTTACCTGTCTCCGACTTTTTCAGTTCATCAGGGAATGCATCCTGCTGAGTTATTCTTGTGATCCAAGATTTGGTAAGTTCCCTTAGAAATAAAAGCGGGGCTCGCGAGCCTTTTGAGACGTGCTAGACCAGAGATCATGCAATTCTAGGAAGAATATCTAGTCAGTCTATCGATAATACTTTCATCAGCCGTGTGAGTGGTCAGTACCGTTGTCTTCACTTCAGGATCATCGTCCCGGAGATCTGTAGTCACATCTGGAAAAATGAGTTCTGGTTCCCAGAGGAAACATGGACCGTTGAAACATCTGGATGACACGAGTTCGTCTGAAGTGATACCTCTGGATGCGTAGTCAGCCGGATTTTCGTCTGATGCAATGTGGTGCCACTGTTTGGGATATGTAGTGTCATGGATGATTTGGACCCTATTTGCCACGAACGTGTGGTACAGTCAGGACTCATTCCTTATGTAGCCAAAGACGATCATAGAGTCTGTCCAGAAGTATTCAGTGATCCTCTCGTAGTCTAGGTGCTTCCTAAGCAGATGACTTACCTTTACTGAAATCACGGCAGCTGTCAGTTTAAGCCTGAGAATCGTGGTGATCTTGGTTGGCGCAACACTGGCCTTAGCAAAAACAAGTGAGCTGTGCACAAGACCTTTCTTGCTCACGAAGCGTAGATACGAGCACTGACCATAGCCACTTTCAGATGCATCAGAGAAGTGATGCAGTTCCACTGACTCAGGCTCGAAATTTGGTGGATGGTAACACCTTGGTCATGTCAGGGCCCTTTAGGAGGTGGTCGTTTAGAGAGGTTCCGGCAAATTTTGCAGAACAGTCGAATACATCTCGCAGTTTGCCCTTTCGCACATGGACTACATCATGGTGGGATATATAGTTAATTCGACGGGTACAGCCTCTTCTGGAGCTGGCTCAGCATACCCATCGATGATTAGCCCATTCATGTGAGTGCAATACTTGCCTTTCAGAGCTGAATCGTTTGCAAGTCTCCTTGATAGGTGGTTCAGCCTTACTTTAGCCAGCCTTTCATTTTGCGGCATTGTTGGTCTTGATTTGATGCCTTCCTGAAGAGTTTGCATGAACCTGCGATCCTCACATGATTCTGGTTGGCTGCTTATCTCTATATCTCTAAAATCTTTCTCAAGTACGTGGAGGCCTTCCTGCTGACAAAGTAGAGGAGATTCTTGCACACGCGTTCGTCCACAATGCTACTCTGGATTGTAGAGCAATTCGTCATAGTGGACAATTTGAGACTCATGGGTCTTGCGTTGACTGATAATGAATCGGACCGTGATTTCTGAATGAAGGAGGAGTCACTTTGTGTATCCAGAAGAGCGTAAGTGAGGATCTCGGACAATGGAAATTCTTTAGTGGACACCCAAACTGGAACTTTCATTGATGTACTGCTCGAACTCGTTGATAGGTGGGCTGTGGCAAAATTGGTCGATTGTAACTGAGGCGTATGATAAGGATTTTCAGCCTTGTGGTACTTTCTCACGAACTGGTGCAGGAGGCCACAAATCTCGTAAGTCAGTCTTTTCCTGCATTCAGCATTTCTATGACCTCCGTTTAGGCAACCGAAGCAAATGTTGTTGTGCCGCACGAAAAGTCTACGCTGTTCAAGAGAGATCGCCTTGAAATTGAAGCACTTCTCAAGCGTTTGTTTACCTTGAGAGTGAAGACAAAGTTTAGTATAACCTTGCGCTCGAGAGCTGGCTTGAGTTTTCTGGCCTCCCTTTGGCAGTTGCGTGGTTAATGTTGTGGCATGCCTCTTTCCCCCTTGTTTGCCTTCGCTGCTGCTCTCCTGCCTCTGCAACGCGTTTAAGGAAGAGATGGGGTTGTTGGCCACTCTGGCTTCCTTCAAGACGAATGCTGCGAATTCAGAAAAGGATGGGAACAGGCCTGTAGCATCAATGGTCTCGGTCGCAAACCTATTCCACCTGGCAGTGAGACAATCAGGAAGTTTCAGCAGCATTTTCCGATTCTCAGAACAGTCGCTAAGTATACTCAGACCTTGAACAAATGGGAGGGCCTCGCTGCAGCTCTTTAGGAAGTCCGCGAACGTTTGAAGGCCTGGCGCATCCTTTGAGCTGATCTTAGGCCAACATTCAATCTTCTTTCTAAGAGATTGCTGTATGATGAATAGATGGCCGTACCTTTGTCGGAGTGTGCCCCAGGCACCCTGGTAGGCTTCTGTCGAACTGCCATAGAAGAAGCCCTCTACTGCCTCTGTTGCTGGTCCAGCCAGATACTGCTTGAGATTTTTGGTTTGGTGGTATGCCACGATTATCCACGACAATCCTGAAGCTCCATTCAAAGTCGGTAAATTCTAACGGGTTTCCATTAAAGACCTGGCACTGGGAAAGTATTTGCTAATAGCTACAGCTAGTGCTCCGTGTTGTGAGGATTCCTGTGAAGTGTGGTTCATTGGTGGAGTTGTTTGGGGTTCGCTAGCAGACGATTTTGCCGCAGGTTTGCTGTGGTGTGAAGTGAATAGGGCTTCAACTTGTTCAACTGAAGGAGTCACGGAGGCACTGTCAGAATGGCGTATTTCAATTGGCACAAGTGTCTCTACATCCTTTTTAGCTTCAAGCTCTCTGAGCTTACTTCGCTGTTTCTCGATCTGTGCATTGCACTTCGTCTCTGTTACCTTAGCTGCAACTTCAGCCTCAAGCCTCCCCCTTTCATGTTTGATCCTGTTTTCATTTCCGGCTGAGCTAAATGAAGCCACAGAACCGAATACAGAGTTGGCATAGCTTCTGTTAAGAAGCTCCCTGGTGACATCTTCTCTATCAGCAAGACTGAGGGGTCCCTGCAGAGAGCCAGTTATTTCCTCATTAGCATTGACGATGTCACGCACCATGTTTGTTGCCCGATCCATCTTCCCTTTTATGTGTCGAGGAGGGGGAGCATTGCTGGGGATGTCCTCATAAATGGAGATAAACTTACGTTCCTCGTCTTGCAGAGAGGGAGATAAGTTATTAAGTTTGCTATCATCAGTCTCAGTCTTAGCGATTATCCTAGCTCACCTCACCTCAGACTTAACGGCACCATAACCTTTGAAGAATTTACTTTCCCTTTTTCGCGACTCCTAGAGTTGGTATTCCGCCATCTTGGATGTCTGTTGACGCGGTCTACTAGACGTGCAACCAGAATGCTACTGCTTTCCGGTAGTATTCAACGGTAATTTCCAAGATGGCGTCCGTCGACTTGCAGTATAGTTGTTGACTGTAAGTGCAGACCCCAAAACTGCGTTGATTACGGACTGGTTTATTCGTCGTCAACTTTGTAACAAAAGCCAGACACAAATATAAGCTTTGGAAACAGGCACGCAACTACAAAATATGTGCTCTTAATACAATGCGAGTTACATCTAGAAAAACAAATCATTCTAACTAAGTCAATTACAACGAAAGTTACGATACAGGAATATAAGGGATCTAAAATCAACATACGAGCTTGTACAATACAATATAAAACAAATTAGATAAGATTTAATTAATTAGACGGCAAAAGCTATGTTCAGTTAAGGAAAAAAGACAGAAATGGTACTCCTTTCACAGCTTCTGTACAGCGCGTTAGAACCGTTAAATACAAGAACAACAAATGAGAAAGTAAACGACCAAACGGTCTAATTATAATAGGAATAGAAGTTGTTAGTTGCTTACCAACGTTAGTCTGCTTTGGGGACAAGCACTTATATAACTTTCTAGCCATGTAAAAAAAAACTTCAAGGCAGGCAGACTGAACCGTGTTACTTCTTCACAGCGCAGAGACGAATGAAAATATATATACATATAAGACATTCATTCATACACACTCACATATCTACAAACATGCATACATACATACATGTATACATTCATACATACATACATACACATGCAAACATACATAAATTAATACATAAATACATACATACATATATACATGCATACTATCATTCATGCTTACATTCATCGTATAAACGTACATATTGACATATATATATATATATACACCCACACATGCATAACTACATTCATACATACACATAGATACAAAAAAACATACCTTCATGCATACAAACATACATATGTACATACCTTTATTCATACATACATTAACTAATATATGTATGCTTTTATGCGTACATACATATATGTATTTATACCTAAATATATATATATATATATATATATATATGGTTTTGTTTCTTTTCAAAAGTGCATCGTTCAAAACAAAATGTCGTTTGTAGAATCGAGCCATAACAAAATGGCATTGTGGGGCCGTTTTCATGTCTGAAATATTATAATAATCATAGTTGAATTTCTTCCCCAGAACCTTCGATCAGCAATGCCAAGACAACGGGCACCACAAGCAAAAGACTAAATCTTATAGAAGACTTGTATTTCCATGTGATGTGCTAGACATGTCAGGTTTAGAATGTAATAATAACAAACCAAGTCATCAAGGTATACATCAGGTCCACAATGGCTGAGAGAATGATTGTAGCAACAAATTAACACATGGCACCAACTACTCAATAACGAACTTCATCAGTTGACAATTGGAAACATAAGGGGAGAATATTTATGTCATTTGTTACATAGTGAACTTAATTTGGAGATTTATCTCACAGAACGACTACTTATCCAAGTGAAGATTGTTTAAATATTCATATTTGCATGAACCCCATTTTTAACAAACCAATATCAAGATGTATACAATTAACAACTCACCACTCGCAAAGCCAACTCATACATATCAACTGTTGATTGGCATTTGCTTCAAATTATTACTGGTGAAAGTTGTACTTTCCACAAGGAGAAGTGATTACATGTCATTAATAATGAAACAATGAACAGTTAACGAACCATTTTTCCAATCTTTAATGCCACCTTCTATCACTGTCACTGGTGGACTGAGCCATGGGGTCCGACGGATCTCCTTGCTGCCTCCTAGTTATGGTGAGGATGAATATGTCTACAATGACTGTCGAGACCGATCCTAGACCGACATCTTCTCTGGCAGTCAGGGCAGACGAAGTCGTCGTCTGGCGGAGGTGGGTTCTCTGCCACTCTTTCTTCCGGTCAGTGAAGTGTTGCTCAAAGTAGACATGGCCGTCGTTGCAGGTCTTCCGCCACGAATTTCTGTTCCTGGGGTGTCTCTCCCAGATGGCAATGCCGATGTAACAGGACTCCAGCGTCACCTTAAGGACGTCTTTGTACTTCTTGTACTAGCCGCCCTAGTTTACTGAATAACGAGAATATATCACCCTTACCGCAGTATATTCATCCACCTTCGCCGTACAATAGAGCCTTATTAATTCTGTTGCCTTCTATACGCATCAGATGACTTGACCAGAATACCTCATTCCCGGTGATGCCATACCTCTCCAGTACCTCTGTGTCCGGTACACGGTCCTTCCACGAGATGTCACCAGCTACATGCAAACGTACAGCAGTGAGGATAGCACAGCAGCACGGTACACGCCAACCTTTGTGCGGGGCCTGATGCCACTATCCGACCACAGCTTATGCTGTTGACGTCTGAAGTTGGCACTGGTTTTGCCGAGTTAGTTTTGCTATTCGAACCAATCACCATCAAGATATCAGCGACAGACTAAGTATCTAAAGCACGATATGTCTTTCGGACCACCACCTGCTCACTGATTCATCATTATTAAGAGGACGCATGCATTATGTGTAGGTAAGCGTCTTGGCTTCGACACCTATGAGCATTTATGAACAAATATTTGTTCAGGACATTTGTGATGGCTTACATCACCATTGGACAAACACGCTCCTACCTGACAGTATGACCAGAATGTAATCACTGCACAATATGTTCGCCCTGTGGTGTAACTAAAGTATATTCACCTTACTGAATAACGAGAATATATCACCCTTACCTCAGTATATTCATCCTACTGCATAATGCCACTTTACTTACCTTACTACTTAACCAGAGTATATTATTATCTTATTGCATATCAGCGGTATATTTATCTCACTGCATAATGAGACTTTATTCACCTTACTGTACAGATAGAAAACATTCACCAAATTGTTTGACTAATAGTACTGATATCTGCCCGCCGATATTCCTTCTGTTGGTGGCTTTAATGGCGTGTGCCCATCGTTATTTAAGCAGAATATACCATGGGCCTGAGAACATCGCCGCGTACAAACATCTTGAAGAATTCTTAACTGCTTAATATCCGCTCAAGGAATCACGCTTACCAACAAAATATTAAGACACACATAATGGAAATGTATACCATCTATTACAATGTTAAGATTGTGCTGCATATGTTGTGATCGTAACCATATCCGCTTGGGTTATTTCTCCCTTTTTGAGGTTTTTTATCACTTGCTTTACATATATTATCCCATACTCAGCCGCCTTCATGGCAATCGTGCGACAAATGGCATATAGAGCTCGAATTAGGTACCCTCTTACGTTGATGCCAACGGAGATAATATTTCCACTAACCATGATAATTCTGACTGAGCATATACGTACAATGACCTTACCGGCGTAACATGTGCAGGTTTCTTTCTTTCCATCACGGCCTCGTCTGTCAAAATTGAAAAAAAACATGGCATGTTATTCCAACACCTTCTGCTGAGTACCTAAACATGGTGTTATTTTGAAGTAGAATTACAAATGCTTGATCAAATCAACGATGTGAGGTAAAGGAGTGCTGTACAATATCGTGCATATTGTAATCTTTTAAAAACAAACTTGTACAAATACACTGCTGCATATGATAACTACTATGAACGAGGGAACTCGTCAATATGGTGCCGTCATTGTACATGTGTAATTGTATACAACACCCAGACAAAATATCAAATCGTACCTTAGTCATGAAAACAATAAAGACGAAAGAAAATTGTCTTGTTGGGGTAAACATGTACCCTTAAACATGTTGACGTCAGGCGCATGGCTGTAAGAAGAATCAAATTGTTTATTTATCGTATCGGTGCCGCGTTTGCTCGTAGAAGAATGATTCCGAATGATAGAAATTGAGAAGAATATATGAATATGATACTGCATTAGGAGAGACCTCAACAAACATAAGAACAGAATACGTAACACCATTCACTGTCGAATCTATTTAAGCCTCATTAAATTGACGTTTTATGGTTCGTACAGACAGATGTATTACAACGTGAGGCAGCAGATACCATGTTTTGGGTAAGCAAGTTGAGCAAGAACCATGAAACCAAGGTGGCTTGCCCTAATGATTTTGCCATCTGATAATGCTGTGGATAAGCACCTATTTTGCAAATGTCAAGGAACTTCCTATGCTTGGTTTTTGTTTTTAATCATTATTACAGCTGACCTCCTTTTAGATATTCTCATATGCCATATTTTTGGGCATTACATTATATTATCTGTCGTTATGCTTTCAATTACTTAATATATATTGGTTAGGGATACGGGCGGGTGCTGATAGATACGGTATTTGCTGAAAGATATGGACACCTGCTGATCGATTTGATTGCATGCTAAATGTGCGGGTGCTTATTGACAGATGCAGGTGCTTGTTGACGGATATAGCCGCTTGTTGACCGCTACTGGTGACTGGCACGATTTGTCAGGGTTAGTCATTTGGTAATGCTACCATTAAAAGGAAATGCATATTGTTAAAACATAAATCTGTAGGGAAAATGAATATATGGCTCAAGCTCTATTGTCGTAAATGACATTTATTCTAATGCAGCTTCTGCTGGTTGTATTTCTAATTTATTCCAGATGATCCGCTAATGTAACACTTATACAATTGTTTCTGCGTTATCACAGAGTTTTAGAAGCCATATTTACGCAGACTGTCCTTTCATTAGTAAGCATCAAGATTTTCCTTCTCAAAACAAAAACCAGTAACATCATTATTCCCAGGTACATAATACTGCAAAAATCACGCGCATGAGGTTAACTGCGACGCACAATACGTTGATCTATTTTAATATAAATTTAGTTAATATCAAATTTACTTAATCACAGTAATACTGCAAGGCGCATTTTAAGTGAGCTAACAGATATCTATATATCAATAATTCATGTGCTATCACTAGCCGGTTGAGACCACAATACTGTTATTTCCAAACAGTATCTCCTTGAAAGATGAAAATACTCTCCCCCTTTAAGATCAGATGCCAACCATCTAATTCTGACGCGTCACTATGTGTAACTGTGAATCACATGAAGTCCTCGTATATATCTATGTCACTGTCTGTCTTTCTGTCAGTCTGTCTGTCTATCTCTCTGTCCGAGTGCCAAAATGAAGCCTCCTTCTCGGTTACGTTGATTTACCTCAACTGCTTTTTCTCATTAGTAAAAGGGCTTGTGAGGTGCGTGCACAGATTTTTTTCCATATATCACATCTGAATCAAACGGTGGGAGTGTCAACACGTGGTGAACAAGTCGACTGAAATTCAACTGCAAATGACTTTCGAAGCCGTAATTACACGTAGTTTCATGCGAAAGAGCACTTGGCACTCGTCAACATTGGCTCGCGATTATATTCTGTGACAATTAATCTACTAACATACTCACCTAATAACTTAAAAGTTTCCCCATGCTCCCCCATATACACAGATATACCGCAAGTGTTGATACGGTTTATAGTCCTCATATCTATGTTATTCGGGTATACATGTAATAGTTTAAGCGACACTTAACCGCTCGCATAATTGGATCACTTTGCACTCCATGAGAAAATTAACGAATGTGAAAAAGGCTGATTTTCGAACGACGCTTACGATAAAAGCGCACCTGGTAATTTGATGAGATGCCTAAATCTGTCCTCTACGGTAGGGCTGTAATGTGAGGAGAAGGCTCCTGACAGGTATTGAGTAAGAAGAGCTGACTTGCCCACTTGCCTGCCCCCATCACCACTAGCTGACAGTCTTTGATCCACCCACCGCCACCACTACACGATGACGACGACGACGATGATGATGATGATGATGATGATGATGATGATGATGATGATGATGATGATGACGACGTCGTACTGCTGTCACTGTTTTGTCGGGAGATGCCTTCACTAGATGCATTACGCATCCTTGGTATGTTGTACATGTCGAGCTGATGACGAAGGTTAAAATAATACTTCAACTTTGTTATGTAACTCAACGACTATGCTCTTCGCGTCTAAATATTGACTCGTGCTTCCATAGATGCCGATGTGCTCTATGCCTTTGGTTTATATAGCACCAGAGAAACCTACCGCGAGCCAGGCCAGCGCAGACTGGCCGCATTGGTAAAACTCAACGCCAGGTGGTGCTTTGCTTCGGCACGTTGATGACAGATGCAATACAAAACCCCGACAACGTGATCCTCCCATGTATGAATGTATGTGTGTATGTATGTATGTATGTATGTATGTATGTATGTATGTATGTATGTATGTATGTATGTATGTATGTATGTATGTATGTATGTATGTATGTATGTATGTATGTATGTATGTATGTATGTATGTATGTATGTATGTATGTATGTATGTCTGTATGTATGTATGTATGTATGTATGTATGTATGTATGTATGTATGTATGTATGTATGTATGTATGTATGTATGTATGTATGTATGTATGTATGTATGTATGTATGTATGTATGTATGTATGTATGTATGTATGTATGTATGTGTGTATGTATGTATGTATGTATGTATGTATGTATGTATGTATGTATGTATGTATGTATGTATGTATGTATGTATGTATGTATGTATGTATGTATGTATGTATGTATGTATGCATGTATGAATGTATGTATGCAGGTATGCATGTATGTTTGTATGTATGTATGTATGTATATATGTATGCATGTATGTATATATGTATGTTTGTATGTATTCATATATGTATGTATGTATGTATGCTTGTATGTATGTTTGTATATATGCTGGTATGCATGTATATTTATATGTATGTATGTATGCATATATGTATGCATGTATGTATATATGTATGCATATATGTATTCATATATGTATATATGTATGTTTGTATGTATATGTATGTATGTATGTATGTATGTATGTATGTATGTATGTATGTATGTATGTATGTATGTATGTATGTATGTATGTATGTATGTATGTATGTATGTATGTATGTATGTATGTATGTATGTATGTATGTATGTATGTATGTATGTATGTATGTATGTATGTATGTATGTATGTATGTATGTATGTATGTATGTATGTATGTATGTATGCATGTATGTAAGTATTTATGTATGTATGTATGTATGTATGTATGTATGTATGTATGTATGTATGTATGTATGTATGTATGTATGTATGTATGTATGTATGTATGTATGTATGTATGTATGTATGTATGTATGTATGTATGTATGTATGTATGTATGTATGTATGTATGTATGTATGTATGTATGTATGCATGAATGTATGTATGCGTGTATGTTTGTACCAACAATTCGACTACACAAATGGATGCTTGTTTTGTTTTATAGGTAGAGGGAACCACGTTTCCCTCCGTCATGTAATATCCAATTTAACAGTCGATGATTTCCTGCAGCCCGAATAACTAGCCTTACATTTGGAATAATAATGAGCGCTTTTCGGTAATTGCATTGCGTCATGGCAAAACTTTGACTGTTTGTCCTTCCTGACACTTGTCCCAATTAAGGCACAGTTGCAGCTGTAACAGAATGCACAGGTACCGCTCTCGCGTGTTTCACTCAGTCATTTCTGTGGGCAGCTCTGATTTGGCCTTGAAACGAAGGTTATTTGATATCATCTTCATCATAGCTATTCACAGCACGCCACACATTTCCAGACACAGCAGAGTAACCATATCCATGTAATTGATGCCGGAGCTCAATTTGTTGTTTATATGCTAATTATTTTTCAATTTCCGAGGGGTATGTATTAATGATAAGACAGCAGCAACATATCCCGTTAGTGTGACGCCATGCAAGAACAAAAAAATGTATCTGCCTTATTGAAATTGTTTCCTTAAAAAATGCAATATGTCGTACGAGGAGTTATCCATGTCTTGGCACTTCATGTGATTCACAATTACAAATAGTGACGCGTCGGAATTAGAATGCTGGCATATCATATCAAGTATTTTTATCATTCAAGTAGATACTGCTTAGGAATAACAGTATCAATTATATAAATATGCACTTTGCAGTATTATTGTGATTAAGTAAATTTGATACTAACTAAATTGATTTAAATTAAAAAAGATCAGCATATTGTGCGTCGCAGTTAACCTCGCGCGCGGTTTTTGCAGTATTTGTTCCTACGGAAATATGATATCACTGTTTGTAGTTTTTAGCAGCAAAATCTTGATGGAAGGACAGTCCGCGTAAATATGGCTTCTAAAACACTGTGATAACGCAGAAACTTGCCATTGTATAAGTGTTACATTAGCGGATCATCTGGAATAAATTAGAAATACACCCAGCAGAAGCTGCATTATCACTCACGTCAGCTAAGTTGAAGAGTCAGAGAGTAATTTTGCTTATTCGCGCAATGCTCAAAGGCTTGATCCAAAAGCGCGCGTTGAGTGTTTACCGCCTTATTCATCGACCACCGTTTCATTAATCTAGGACGCCTTCGAAACTGGTATGTATAAGTCATATTGATATACCCACTCCACCTCGCACATATCAACTTTCTCCCTCCCTCCAGCACGATTTCGGTTGCATAGAAGCAAGTTAGTACCATCATTTGAACCCGACATTGCCTTATCTGCCGTATGCATCGTTCGCAAAACAGACTTCTTCAAATGTGCTACATGTTTTACTGATTATAAAGTGACCCGACTATTCAAGCGGTTTTCGGCTCTCTTAAACTGCTACACACATACCAGAATCACCTAGACATGGGGTAGGTTTTTAGCTCTTACGTTATATCTGTGTGGATGGGGTATGCATGTTTGTAAAAGAATTGGAGAAAATTAATGATCCGAGATGTGTTTTATAGGTGAATATGTTACTTGATTAAATGTCCAATTTGCAAATGTTGACTCATGCCCAGCGGTCACTTTTATTATCAATTTATCAGCCAAACATTGATTTGGAGGCTCAAATGGGGTGTGGGGGTGGGTTAGTTCCGAAACCTCGGGAACACCTCAACTCCCTGGGTATGTGCTTAAGGGATGTAACCAGAGAGCAATAGCCATGTTAAGAGAGCTTAATGCGACTATGTGTGCGGTTCGCATAGCCGTCAGGTAAAGCTACCGTAAAACAAAAGCGCATTTGATTGTTGATCCAACGTGTAGAAGCTCGTCATGCGGCTGTTTATATTGAAGATATGTAGTCTTCTGATTGGTCGAGGCGATGGTACCCCAGTAAATTCCATATGATTTTCAGATACGATAAAACATTTTCAGATACGCTTATATGCTAAAAATAAATTGTCAAGAGCTATTTTTGTGCCTGTTTGAAAAATTCACCTACCGTATGCTTTGGGGCTGCGTGTGCGAAGTACAATATCAAACGTATATTATCTTATTGGTATGGAGCACCGTTGATTGCTCTTTTTTGTCGCTTTGTGATGGGAAATTAAAGCAAAATCCCGGCACTATATGCGCGGCATATCATAGTAAAAGTTGTGTAATAGCGATTTTATTTTGTCTCCGAATGTCTGCTGATCTTTTAGCCTTAGTTACGACGAGAATAGTTGAAATATGAAGACGAAATAAGTACACCACAAAAATAAAGGCTTCAGACGATTTATCGTGAAATGTATACATAGTTGTAGAAATGACGTAGCTAATAGTAACCGAAGAACTACTAATACTGTTGAGCAACCAACTCATGCCATGCAAGTCGACCAAGCGGCTTGACTAACTGGTGACTTGCAAGGTCAGTCTATAATTCCAAATGCCACCACCACTCCGAGAAATAACGTGAAATAGTATGAAAATGGACCAAATTTTAAAAACTCGACCACTTGTAAAATTCCGGATGCAACCTGTCGAACATTTAGATGGTTGAACAAAATGAATACTTCAGTAATCCTGTCACGGCAACAATCTGCTAAGTGCAATGCGTCATTATATCTAGATGTTAACCTGATAATGATTAACATCCCGTATTGTACGTGAATATGTCCACGTGTTTTTTAATGATGCTAACAACGTGCTTAATTCATCCACTTCACAAGCGAAGAAAAACTTGCCACAGGCAGTCTTTGTGCAACAGGTTAATTAAGCAGTAGGCATTCATCGTCAGTTTAGTGCAGATCAATTTATCGTTTCCGCACCAATTATATAAGGTATTTATGCAGCTGCTTGCTTCACAGTACAGAAAACAATAGAAATGAATGACATTTATTTGACAGCTGATATTTATAAAATGTGTATGTTGCAGCTATTTGCTGTATGGTTCGTATTCCGTACAATGCTTCCTGCTATCCTAAGCAAATATGAACTGTTGTTTTCATATTAACACTCACTTTATGTCAAAGTGCACGCCAGATTTTCTTCACGATAGGATGGGAATATTTTAGTAAACTGCCATTTGTACAAACTCTTGGCCAGGGCTAAAGACCAATAAATATCCATAAAACTCGTAGTAAAATATCGGATTAGCGCTCTTCATAATCTACCCTAGAATCATAATCGTAATCATGCCACCAAGACACCCACGCTTCATCAACATCAACTGGATTTTACTCACAATTTGCATAATTAAATACAATTTAACACACGCATCATGCAAATAAATGACGAGATAAATCGCAGTGTTATTAGGTAATCCAGTAGTAAGTTATATTGTCCTGTGATGAGCTAAGAGCTAATAAGAATAAATGTCATTTACGACGATATAGCTATCTGTCAACGGGCATCCACACATTAAGCCTGCGATGTCATCTGTCAGCGAGTGCCCTTATCTGTCAGCAAATACCCATATCTGTTAACACACGCCCGAATCTCTAACCAATGTATATTAAGAAATTGGGAGCATAACGACAGATAATATTATGGAATGTCAAAAAAAAACATATAAGAATATCAAAACGGTAGTCAGCTGTAATGATAATTAAAAACACACACCAAGCATAGGAAATTCCTTGACATTAGCAAAATAGATGTTAATCTGCAGTATTATCAGATGGCAAAATCATTAGGGCAAGTTACCT
Organism: Urechis unicinctus; assembly: GCA_034190875.2. NCBI lineage: Eukaryota > Metazoa > Annelida > Polychaeta > Xenopneusta > Urechidae > Urechis > Urechis unicinctus. The sequence continues at coordinate 54,206,691 of CM067354.1, read as the reverse complement.
TCGTATCATGGATCGTGATTAACTTGCTAATCAAAAACATGGTATCCAATGCCTCAATGCTGTAATACATTAGTCCGTACGAACCATAAAAGGTCTAAGTGAGGCTTAAATAGATTCGACAAAAAATGGCGTTTAGTATCTTATATTCGTTGAGGTCCCTCCTAATGCGGCATCACAGTTATACTCTTCTCAATGTCTATCAATCGGAATCATTCTGCTGCAAACATTTGATTCTACTTACAAAGGCAACTTAGTGCAGAATTAAGCCGCGCGGCTGACGTCAACGTATTCAAGCCCAGTAGTATAGAGACTGGGGGTACGAGCGCAGTTTCCAAAATGGACTCACATGCAGAACATGAGCCAGCCTGATGTGCGCTCGCACCTCCCCTTTCTATACTACTATGTCAACCAGCCCTTCCAGCCCCATATGGTCCAGGGTCACACTAAAGAGGGCGATCACCAGGACCCTGCGGAATAAGCTCTTCTAAATGACTCACACGCTCCAAAAGGTCCTCATCCTTTGATTCCACATCCCTCACCTCAATCTCAATGTCAACCTTCTCCTCCATATATGTTCCACATCTACCCGCAGTTCGGCCACCACATTTTGATCGGTGATCATTCTATACCTCAGCTCTCATCTGTTCAACAGATCGATGCGTGCCCATAGGCCAGAGTGTCTACGCCATTCTCAGCTATCCACCGCTTTGAGTCAAAGGGGGAGAGAGACACCTTGTTAATGTGTAGACCATATATTTTGTGGCAGTCACTCCTGAGCATGTTCATTCCGTGGCGAAACTGCTTTTGGGCGAACAGCAACTCCACCTACTGAGTGTGCCGTAGATGCTTCTTCACCACCACCTTCTTCACACCTTTTGCTTTTTGGATCTCATCCCGGCTCGACATCAAGATCGAGTACATCTTAGGACGCAGACCAACATACTCCTTGATGGCCACGCCGGCGCACTCATCATTCATCTTCCCCAGAACCTTCTTGTTCACACTGCTATAGAGGCTACGGGAGGGATGAAAGTTACTAGTGTCAAAGAGATGGGCATCTTCCTTCATGTCAGCATACACGTCAGGCGTGCGTATCTCCATAAGCAAAGAATTCGTATCCGTGTACAACAACCTCAAGTATGTATCCAGTCTCGGCATCATCTGGGTGGTCCTGTATCTGTAGATCCTCCGACCGAGCCACCCACTCAATACCCGCAGTTTGCAAAGGCTGACTCATAGCCCACCCATACAAATTGTTAGCATCAAGGTACTGGATGTAGCTCGTTGGTTTATCCTGGTCACATCAGCCAGGAGCAGTACATCTGTCCGCAGGTACAGTTCGTGGTAGTCACCCATGTTCTTACACCCGAACAAGAGAGCTTGCTGTAGAACTCCTGGATAGGTGGCAGAGGGGAATCAAACTTATCCCAGCTGTCCATGAACTCATAGGGGAAAACTTACGCAACAGCAACCGCTGCTTCATCTGGTCTGGTTCATATTCCGCCGTCACAGCAAAGGCATCTGGGTTGTTAGCAGACACCAGCTTATCAAGCGAGGCCAGGAGGAAATGCGCGCTGTCAATGAAGCGCAACTTACTAACCAACTCGGAAATATATTTCTCCATGTCGTTGGGGATACAGTGGATGTTCCCCTCCACTTTGCTTATACCCTGCATCAAGAGATGGGAGTCATAGCCCCGCAAGTTATGGAACACCACAGGGATGGGTGTTGTCTTGGAAGTTTCAGATTACACACGTTATGGGCTGACCCTCTGTACAAGCCTGTTATATGGCAGTGATCGCGGACAGAGTCACAGCCCAGTTTTTTCTTGCACACGTGACAGTGGGTTGCAGCCTTATGTGCCCTTCTATCCTCCCGAGTCATCCGCATAGGGACAGGCTTGGACAGAACTGCTTTGATCTTTTGCTCCTCCTGCTGCAGAGCCTGTATGAACTTCTCCACAGCATCGCTTCCTCTGTAAACCACAGGAGGTTCGGTCTTACCATCACAACGAACAACCACATAGCCGTAGATCCTTGGTGTTCCTGCATTCTCTGCGTGTTGTTCTTACCAGGATTAAGCGCAGGACCCGGAAGCTTCACTGTAAGCGCTTCAAAGTCAGCATAGATGACGTAGGGCGCAGAAAGATGATTCTGCCAGTTCTGGAAGGATAATATGTTCTTCCCTTCCTCAGGCATATCCACTCGCACAGCAGTTTGCCCTATACCCATGCCTCAGGTTTGTGCGCCAGGAGCAGACCCTGTGCGGTATATCCATGCAGACATAGCTCACAGAAGAACTTGCGCTCTTTATGTTTGGTCTGGTCATACAGCAAGCGGTTCAGGTCTTTGATTTGCGTGTAATGAAACCTGCCATCCTTCTCAATCAGCATGAGGTTTATACGAGTACCAGAGTGCTTACTCATGTGGTGTACGATAGTGGTCTTTCAATCCCAGCCAAAAACGTTCAAGGCTAGGTTAGCATGCTTTTCTATCTTCTCAATATAAGACACCTGCACCCTCCAACAGATTCAAAAGCCACTGAATATTATATTTTGATGGTCGCTGTGGGTCCTTGGCAACCGGGTGCAGAGCGGCTACAATAGCACATAGAATGCAGAAGTCATCCCAGTTCTTTACATTTATGATGGCCTGCTTAGCCGCCAGCGCAGCCGGCAGTCGCAGGTAGGAGCCACCCTTCAACGGTTGGTAGTTGGCAATTTCAATCCACAGAGTTGTGACCGCCTCAAACTCCCAGTAAGAACCTTGGCTAGTCCACTTCTCCAACCGCTCTTGGATATTAACAGCACTCTGGTCCAGCACAACGCCTACGTCCTCTGAGGAGAGAACCACCTGCTGCTTATTACGCAACACGGGCTCAACATACTCAGTGTTGCCATCATCGGCATGCTTGGAGAGTCCTAACTTAAGGGCAAACTGACACCTGATTGCACCTAGCTTTTCCAGCTCACCAGTCAAAACTTTATGCATCTTCCGACGCATGCCCTTTAAGAACAACATAAGGTCCAAGCTAAAGGGGTTGAGACCCAGGAACGTTCATCACCCACACACGCAAATAGTTTTTTAACAGCCCACTTAGTCTTCTTGAAGGCAAGAAGCGCTGCCGGGACTGTAGACTGGGTTGTGGGGACTGGTCTGCGTGGGGCAGGGACTGGTCTGTGGGGGGGCAGTCGTGGATATAGGGGTGCGTGCCACCCCAGCCCTTAATCTAGCAAATATCTCCTTGTATGTACTGTCATATTCATAACGCTTATCAAGTGCTTGGAGTGCAACCTTAGAGCGTGGATAAGGAGGCTTAAAACCGTGAATTGAAACATAATTGTTTTGGGCTTTACGTGCTCGCTGATTATGAGTCATGTTTACTATACAAATCCATTAGTCTATAAGGGAATTTGTTAATGCACAAAAGACAACGACAATACAGGGAGCGGACTTTGACCTTGCTAGCAGCGCCATAAGATTTCTATTTTCATACAGAAGGGGAAACCCCACTCCGTGGCGCCGACTGGCGAGTCAGTTTCCCCAGCTATAGGCCGTTGTGAAGCAATTTTTTGGGCAAGACAAATACGACTGTGGTTGACTTAATCAAACCCACATTCCAAACACAATCCTACCTTATTATTTTTTATAGCCTTTCGACAACCCGTACAACGACGATTAATGACACCATGTTTTATCTAATATCTGTGAAAATTACAAAACTCTTGTGTACAGGGCCTGTTACAGGGGTCTTTCTGTCCTAGTAATATCCACGGGCACTTATTGTCAAATACTAACATTGTTATATATATAGATCTCTATTAGTCTAATTGGTAATATCGTCTGGCGGCAACTGGGTAACTGACGGCACCACAAGCAACTCCTCCTTTACAAAGCCACGTTGGTCGGGGAGGTCCATCCAACAAATAGTAAAGTACAGGCTCGCTAGATTTAGTGACAGAGCTCCCAATCCGGTAAACATTGAGTGACCACACAGGGTCAGTGGTCCGCCGCCGCTGGTCTTGCTCGACCTCACCAGGCTGGTAGAGGTTGCGAACACCAACATCAAAGGGAAGCTTTTGCTCTTTGACCCCTAGCGGGCGCCCTGGTACGACTGCAGAGAGATTTTGTGCAACTCGTTTTGCCTTTATATCATCTTTAGGTGTTTTTCCAGTCAAACGGGTCACCTCATTATTTCTCGCAGAGACAACAGCCTGTAGTCGAGAAACCCACTCAGTAGATCGTTTTCCAGTATCCTTTAACTCTACAGCATACTGGTGTCCAAAGAGCCACTCAGCAAGAGTGCGATTAAAGCGTTCCACTATACCCTGGTCTTGATGGATATTCACACGGACACGCCTGACTGATACTCCATGTTTTACTAGCAGCTGATTCACTGCTCCCATAAACTCCCTAAAGTCTGAAAGCTGCGGCTCAGAGCCCAGCAGGTCAACGGTTTTACCCGTAATCAGGGAGTACTCATTCATAGCCTCGTACGCATCCCTAAAAGTATGCTCGGCATGTCCCTGGTGGCGCAGTTGCTCATTGATAAAGTCTAAACGCTCAGTTTTCTTCTTGGCCCATGCTGCCTGAGCAGATTGAAGCTGCTCGATTGCCATATTATGGTGTTAACGTTCCCCGTCTACTTGGCTGCCTCGTAATTTAGAGAATAAAAAGTTGCTTCCAGAGAATGCAAGGGCGTTAACAAGAGCACCTCCAACAAGCAGCGCGAGTGTGGCCATTACTTCAGTATATCAACTGGTAAGATTCCTTGTTTGATTAGCATATCCTTTTGTGGCCATAGCTAGTGAGACATCGGCATATCTATATCTGGCAGAGAGTGAAAGCTTCCTCTATCTGGAACCACCGGAACCAAGTTGATATCAGCATTGCTGCCGATCTGTTGCTCTTCAGTCGCGATGGTAATCAGATTGTTGTACCCAGCAACGTTTCCAATGGCGATGGAGCCATATACAGGCCCGTTCCAAACACATAATCAACCTTTGAAGAGGCATTCTGGAGGACGTTCTGATACCGTCGGATGGATGAAGGAATGTCCACTGGGGAGTTGATGGCATCCTCAACGTTGGCCTGAAATTGCTTCTGAGCATCAAAGGACGTGCCAACGCCTAGTATCTCTGCGCGGGTCTGCGCCTGAGCCTCAAGAATGGCCCAGACATAAGTCCTGATGCTGTCGTTAATCCGTGAGATACCTGGGAATGTGAACCCCTCCGATTTTTCCAGGATGAAGGTACTCCAGGCGGTGTTTGCTCCATCCTGGTCTTGCTTTATAAAATCAATGTGCAGCTTGCCGCCCTGGAAAAATAACCTGTTGGTTGATTTCTCAAAGGTTTGCCTGACGGATTTGTAGAGGTTCATGTCCCCGTAATGAGTGATGATCCATACCTTGTGTGTTTCGGGGTCAGTGAAGTAGATCCGCCCTAAACCCTGGTTGCCGTCTGGCATCCTCCAGTCGCTGTTTTTGACAACCCCAAACTCATGGCAGAGCTGGTGGTAGATTCTCTAGACAAAGGTATTGTTGGTAGCCGACCATGTGGCGTCATCTGGCAGTGCTATTCTTATTTCGTCTAAAAGTCTCCGGATGGTGTTGTAGACGTGGAACTGGTAGAAATTCCATAGTGCTGGGGATTCAGATCTGAGGTGGTCCAGGGCAGAAACTCCGAAGCCACTGGTTGTTACACTGGTAAGGTCATGGTACATATAGGCTGAGTCAGTATTACAATGGTTATAACTTCCGTTGACTTTAAGTAAGAGGGTACCTAATTGGGTACCAATTAAGCAGCCATCTGTCGCACGGTTGCCATGAAGGCGTCATAAAAGCAGCTGCTTCAGTTTTGAAAGTAACGTGTTACCAATCCTGTTATCGGAAAAGGATATTGTTTTTTTCCGCTTGAGAGATCATATATGAGGCAAATGATATCAAGCCCGCTACAGTGAGTAAGAATCAAACTGTATATTGATACGATCACAACAATTACAGTCCTATCTTAACATTGCAATAGAAAGTATACATTTTCATTATGCGTTTCTTTATATTTTGTTGGTGATATTAAGGAGTTAAGAATGCTTCTAGATGTTCGTACGCGGCGAAGTTCTCAGGCCCATGTTATATTCTGCTACACAAACATTGGTACATGCCATTAAAGCCACCAACATAAGACATATCAGGCAGCAGATATCATCACTATTAGTCAAACAATTTGGTGAATGTTTTCTAATTGTACAGTAAGGTGATTAAAGTCTCATTATGCAAAGAGAGGAATACACCGCTGACATGCAAATATGATAATTGTTTGCAATTGTTAATTAATAAGATGAATATACTCAAGTATTGCAGTGAGATGAATATACTCAGGTTATGCGGTAATGGTGATATATTCTTTAGTTACACCACAGGGCGAATACATTGTGCAGTAAATACATTCAGGTCATAATGTCAGGTTGGAACACGTTTTTTATTCCATTGATGATGTAGGCCATAACATGTGTCCTTAACAGATATTTGGTCATAAATGCCAAGACGCTTACCTACACTATGTAATGCATGAATCCTCTCATTAATGATGAATCATTTACACATTTTAATCAAAGCAGTGACAATGAACAGGAAGTGATCGTGTCTCTGACTGAACGGGTGATGTTGACGTCGTACCAGTCTCGTTGGCGGATGAGGATGAAGTCTATCTCGTGCCAGGAGCCAGATCGCGGGTGTCTCCATGTTGTTTTGAAGCTGTCCTTCTGCTGGAATAGGGTGTTGGTGATGGCAAGCTGCATCTCTGCACATAGTGATAAAGGAGGGTGCCGTTCGAATTTTCCTTTTCGACTCCTCGGTGACCGACGACTTGATCCCAGGCAGTGTGGTTGGTTTCGACCTAGCAGGTATAATATGTAGGTGTATGCATTGGTGTCAATTAGGCAACAGAGAGCCTCAGAGAACTCCTTCTTTGTCTCGTCCGGTTATGGTGACGAAACCGTCTCCCGGTTTTAATTGCTACAATCATTATCTCAGCAATTGTTGGCCTGATGTGTACCTTGATGACTTGCTTTGTTATTTTGCCCTCTAAACTTAGCATGCCCAGCACACGACCATCACACGGAAATACAAGTCTTGTATAAGATCTAGTCAACGGAGATTCTGATGCGTATGATGCCCGTTGTCTTGGCATTGCTGATTGGAGGTTCTGGGGTCAGAAATTCATCCAGGTTTATCATAATATTTCAGACACAACTACGTATACAAAGCTCCAGTTGTTTTTTTTTTTTTTTTGCATCTGGAGGCATATTTAAGTGCAATTGTCTGTGTTTTGATACCATGATAACATTGAATATTGTAATATTTCGATCGAGTAGGGAACAGCACTCACTCTATAAAACCTAGTAATAGTGCTTCAAAATCTTCTAAATGATGCAGGTAGCATGATACACAGTAAAGATAACCATAACCTTAATTTGGCATATGTGGTGCAACTTTTGGTTGTGTATAGCTGATGTTAAGCCATAGTTACTGATACTTTTAGTGTGAAAATCATGATGGGAAAACGTATTTACATGGATGATATGGCTATCCTCCCAGTAATTAGCACATGAGAAAACTGGTACCGATGAAGATGTCGAGAAGACCTTAATTCTAGCACAGAGGCTGGAATTAAAGGCGTCTTCAATCATACCTTCCCGCAGCAATTGCAATTAAGGTGCCATATCTTATATTTTTGATCTAAGCATATTTATACAACCCGCTCTATTGGCCGACTGTTAAGTAATTTATGCCTGCCCAAGGCGGTTTCTACCTGCCATCGACATAGAATAGACATTTGTTTCTAGCACCGATCTGGCAAGTCTGGTAAAATATCCACGCATTAATGCAACGCAAATAGATAACCATGTATGAGTGCCACCAATCAAAGCTGTAATTAAAGAAGCACTCAATCTAAATTCATGCAACAAAAAACATGACTGACTTTTCAAAGAAGTGATTTGCGTAGAGTCCTATCTGTGGCGCTTGCTATTGACTGTATTTCAATGAACATTGATAAGTCCTACTGATAACTTTTGGTCGTGCTGAACGTGTCAAATATGGCAAATGATAGACATTATTTAACAGCTTAAGTTGAAGACGGACGGATTTGACAATTATTCGAACATAAAATAACGCATGTGAAACGCCTTTACTGACTACTATTTATCTGCATACATATGTGAACAGTGTTTTCAAGGCGGGGATATGATTACGTGCTCTCAATGCAAAGACGGGATAACGATGCAGCGACCAGGCAAAACGTGCATTATATCGCACGACATCACCGGAAAATGGATCTTCAATGCAAACAATTCAAAGAGAAGAGATAAAGTTAAACACAAACCAGGTTGAATGTAGTATGACTCATAACATTACTACTCTTGCCCAGCTCGACCTTAGTTCCGTCGATACCAAAGCTCCCTCCTCCTAACAATTTTCACAAATAACCACATTTCCATGGTCTAGACCACACGATAATCGACTGGTCTTTCTAATAAGAACAGCCTATTCACACCGAAAACTTGCCATGGCGCCCATGATCTGAATCTGTCAGGGATAATGAAGGAATGGTAGCTATTTGCATTACTAACGCAAGCAGCACTGTGGCAGTTAATCCAAAAAAAAGGAAGCCAGTAGCAGAAAGTTGAGCCAACGAGGGGAGTGTTAAATAAAAGTCATATCGATTGACAAGCTGTCGGTTGGCTATTTACTTGGAGTGTCATCCGAAGATTTATACAATCAACAAGTGAATATGGACCTGCGGCAGCATGTTTTGCATGTTTGACTTTTCCTATATATATATATATATATATATATATATATATATATATATATATATATATATATATATATATATATATAGAGATAGATATATATATATATATAGAGATATATATATAGAGAGATAGAGATATATATAGATAGATAGATATATATATATATAGAGAGAGAGATATATATATACATATAGATATATAGATATATATATAGATATATAGAGAGATCTATATATATCTATCTATATATATATCTATATATATATCTATACATATAAATATATATATGTATATATATATATATATGTATATATCTATATATATGTATTTATATATATATATAGTCTGAAGAGGTTAAATGCGATATAATGTGTGGAATCTCTGCTTAAGACAAATGATCGCCGTATATAATTAATTCATATGTATGTTGACTCATTTAAATATATATACATATTTATGTATATTCATATATATTTACGCATGTATAAACTTTTTATATATACATATATATATATACATATATATGTATATATATGTATATATATATATATATATATATATATATATATATATATATATATATATATATTTATATTTATATAGTCTGAACAGGTTAGATGCGATATAAGGTGTGGAAACTCTGCTTAAGACAAATGATCGCCGTATATAAGTAATTCATATGTATGTTGACTCATTTAAATATATATACATATTTATGTATATTCATATATATTTACGCATGTATCCATATTTTCATTCATATAAATGTTTATATATATGTTTACATATACAATTATTTATATATATATTTCTAGACATCTACATATATATATGTATCTATCTATATTTGTAGATTTTTATATATAAATGTAAATATACATTTATATATATATATATATATATATATATATATATATATATATATATATGTATGTATATGTATGTATGTATGTATGTATGTATGTATGTATGTATGTATATATATACGTATATATATATATATATATATATATATATATGTATATATATATGTATATATATATGTATACATCTCTATATATATATATATATATATATATATATATATATTTATATCTTATTCTTATATATATATATATATATATATATATATATATATATATATATATACATATATATTCAAAGAGTGATGTACAAGTTAGGTGCTGACTGTTCTGTGACATGATAGTTAAGGCCTCATAATGGTTACGTGCAGGTAGTGGTAATAGGTTTGTTATAAACTGATTATATTTGTCACATCACAAATCATAATACAGCATTTTGTTGATAATTGAAACTTTGTCCTTTGTTAGTTATTTGGAAGAAGCGATTCAACGATCAGCTACCTCCTTGTTGTCGCAAATCAAACTGTTTGAAAATGCTGTCTATTTAATAACCTGCCTAGACAATTCATGAAACCTTCGATGCGTGACCATGTGACGCGATGGTTAGTGCAGGAAGGCTCTAGATAATGCCACAAAGAAGCGAGCCTTGCAGGTGCTGCACTGTCAGGAAAACCCCTAACGGGTCTCCACGATCTAATCTCATCATGGTTGCTTGCCGAATGGTCTTTGCCACCAACACAATGAGCATCACCCTGTTAGAAATTATGCAACAATTGGTTTACAGCTTCAAATCTGCTTGACAGTAGGAGGCTTCCCTGACTTCAGCTAAATTTAATATCACTGAAACTCTGCCAGTGTTGTGTATCCAAGGAAAATAACACAGATAGATATTAATACCATGGACGTCTTTGTAACAGCCGAACCCTGGCCCAAACTTCAGTTTCGGATGTCCTGCACATTGGGCGTACCTTCGCATCAAATGGAATGAAACGCTCATGAGGACACATATTTCCATGCGAAGTTAGTGTGCTATCTGACTGACAACGTCAACATAGTGCTGATATTTGCTAAAACATTGATCAATTTATGCGCACCTTTTCTGTGATTTAACTACTACGAGTAAGCCATGTGTAAACCGAATCAGGCGATGTGCTTCCGGTCTCAACCGACATCATTTGATGGTCATCCTGTCTCAACCAACATCACGCGATGACCTACATGCCTTAACCAACATCATGCGCTGGCATACAAAGTACGGATTTTCCCTAAGGTCGATATTAACTTGAGGCATATTGATATTATAAATGTTGATATTGTTGTCTCGCAATCTGTGGTCTGGCGATGTGCGACACGCGCTTGATGATGTTCATGAAGGAACAAGACAACACAGTAGTAGGCCGAAAGGAGTCCAAACGCTTTATTCGTTGAATATTAGGAAGGTCCGCGAAAGGTCCGAAAGTATGCCGTTTGGCTTGTAGCGGGAGGAGATGTGTTCTGCTCCGTGGCTTTTAAAGGGAAATGCTACGGTTCACTGCCGCGCCACCCAGCGGCCGTCTCGTAACTGCGCGTTCTTTGGCGGGAACCACCTTTGACTCGCAACTAGTTGGTTTCAAAGAAATTTGTGAGCACATAGCGACGAATTACTTCCGTTGTGTTTAAATCAAAGTCACACCTCATGTTCGACACAATCCAAGTTCAAATATAGATGACCTAAGGTTCAGAAAGAAAATATACTTCCACTTGGTCTCTGGCCTGTGCTACGCATAATCAAGATGAAATATAAAGGAAAATTTGTCAATGCGAGCGTGCTAGAGCAACGAAGAGCAACTGCAGCTCGGATGGTGAATCTAAATAAAGCAGTTATCAGCAGTTGTGAGCATGATCTTCGATCTGATGAATGTGGTGACGATGTGTCGTGTAGTCAACAGACTGACGATCACCATAGGGTAGTTTCACTCACACGGCACAACACAACAGAACAAATTTTTTTTATGAAGATTCGAATATTGTAATACACCGCACTCAGGGAACACAACCGAAAATCCATTGTGGCTTCCCATAGACTACGTGGACCTATCACTTTTTAAATTTCGGCTCATAGTACATATACCACTGCACCATATTACCAAATTTAGTTCAAAACTCATCGGTCACATTTTTTATGGAGGTTCGAATATTGTAATTCACCACACTCAGGAAATACAACCGAAAATCCATTGTGGCTTCCCATAGACTACGTGAACCTAACATTTTTGTTTAATTTCGGCTGATAGTAAATATATAACTGCACCATATTACCAAGTTTAGTTCAAAACTCATCGGTCAATTTTGTTTATGGAGGTTTGACGTCATTCTGGGGAAAAATTAACAATAAAATCATAAATGGCTTGCCGTAGGGTGCGTCGTGACATCATTATTTTCTTGATTTTTTGTAAAGCAGATACTGTGCTGTCTGTATGTTAAATATAATGCAATTCGTTGTATGAACTTTTCTGTGGAACCAAAATATTATAAACCAGGAGCCCATGGAGTTTTGTTTAGCATTGCAAGTACAAAAGGTTTGAGGCATGCAACATGTTGATTAGGGTCAATGTACAATCAAATGGCCATTCTTAAGTTTCCACGCCGGTACCAACTCTAGGGGGAGCCACTCAAAATATCCCAAATTTAGATTTAATTAGCATAACTGAGTACATGTATGAAACCAATGATAAAATGTTCATTTTTAGGGTCTAAATAAAGATCCATCTTTCTTAACCCTCAACTCCTGTACTTAATCCATTTAAGAAAGCCACTAATTAGCGCTAATTAGCAATTTAATTAGCATAATTGAGTACATCAACGAAACCTTCGCTAATGGATTTGGTAGGTTCACCCAACTAAGAAAAGTGGATTCTTAAGTGCCAAAACCTGTACCGTGACCCCTTAAGAAGGGGTCAAAGGTCAGGGTCAGTTCAACCAGGGCTATAATTAGCATAACTGAGTACATGTATGATGAAACCAATGCTGAAATGTTCATTTTTAGGTTGTAAATGAAGATCCATCTTTCTTAACCCTCAACTCCTGTACTTAATCCATTTAAGAAAGCCACTAATTAGCGCTAATTAGCAATTTAATTAGCATAATTGAGTACATCAACGAAACCTTCTCTAATGGATTTGGTAGGTTCACCCAACTAAGAAAAGTGGATTCTTAAGTGCCAAAACCTGTACCGTGACCCCTTAAGAAGGGGTCAAAGGGGAGATCGAAAGAACTCGACAGTTTTGTGTTCAGGTACATAGATTTTAATTAAAATTCTAGTATCTATGATTTTTTTACTGAAAAGACAAACAATGAGAAACTACATCACTAGTGACTCATGCAACATCCTGTAAGTTGTTGGACTTGCTGATCGATTTTGACCATAATGAAGGGTGATTGGGGTATATACACACACATGAAGTGACTTCCTGAAATAGAGAGACTTGCATCTCCCATGCTAATGACTGAATTCTTGTCCCCTTAAAACATTTGCAAAGAAACTTACATGCATGTTTTGATTGCATTGACAGACTATGGAGTAATATGCCAATTTCTGCTTTTCAGTTTGAAATTAAAATTCTCAATGATTCGAAATTTCAACCAGAAAAATGCAGAAATTCGCCTTATTTTCTTCATTGCAGGCCGAGCTGATTCCACAGTGTTGATTAGCAATGCACCATATTTTGAATATTAACCCAACATTATCCAGTTACATACATGCTACATCGAATTTATTGTCTTTGAAAAATTTGGCTATATACATATTGTAGGCCTATGTCTTCAACAAACAGGAGAACTGGGCATGCAGTGCTCATCACCAGTACAGAGAAACATCTCAAGTGCTTCATCTACATAATTGTACTCATTTTAAGTTGGGTAAATAGTGTATATTTAAAGTAAGGTCTATGCAAAAAGACAATGATTGTGGCATACAAAGTAACGAAAAGAATTATTCCATTTTCCCCAAATATCACTAGGAAGGCAAGCATTTCCCTGAAACATCATTTTTATCACTGAGTTTCCTTTTGGTTGAATGCGGTCAAAGCAAATGATGCAAAGCCATGCTTCTGAAATACACGGCTAGCCTCATCATTAAGAACTACAGATTATTTTTTGTGTATCATGAATGTAAATAACGAGCAATTTAGCTGCCATTGCAGGGGTCAAAGTGGAACAAGGTGTTAAAGGTCACAGGCAGCATAAGGTTTTTCCCCACTTGCACCTAATCCTCTTCTTCTGTCCAGTCTGACTCATCATCAGAAGAGATTGTTATACAAGGAAGCATCGATGTTTGTAGCTATTCCATCCATGGTACTTCTCCATTTGTTATTTATATATACTGCGCTCATTTCTGGGATTAGTGAGCGATATTTGTACATGGTTACGATGAAAACAGAATATTGTAATAAATGGATGTTATAGGTGGCTTTTGGTGGATATTTCATTGCATCTTTGAAGGTAGAAATTATGAAGGATGACATCGGGCCAGTGGACAATAGCAATTTATGGATCACTGAAGTTCACTGAATGGCTCGGGAATAGCCAGGGCTTAAACGGGAGTAACGTAGGCATGAACCGTGAGAGGTCTGGGGGTCAGGATGCATTTAAGTAGGTCATGAGATAATCTGTAGGCTTTGGTTTCAGTTACCACCCTGTTAACTAATCACAGGTTTTTCCTTTATTGAGAATGCGATGAGTAATACCAAGGGATAAAAACTGCTTGTACTAGCCCCTGCAAAGTTCTGATTTATAATGAAGCCACATGTAGGCCTACAAGTATGCTTCATATCCATAGGTTTACAATGTACAGATGGGGATCTAAAGACTTCTTAAGGGGTCACGGTACAGGTTTTGGCACTTAAGAATCCACTTTTCTTAGTTGGGTGAACTTACCAAATCCATTAGCGAAGGTTTCGTTGATGTACTCAATTATGCTAATTAAATTGCTAATTAGCGCTAATTAGTGGCTTTCTTAAATGGATTAAGTACAGGAGTTGCAGGTTAAGAAAGATGGATCTTCATTTACAACCTAAAAATGAACATTTCAGCATTGGTTTCATACATGTACTCAGTTATGCTAATTATAGCCCTGGTTGAACTGACCCTGACCTTTGACCCCTTCTTAAGGGGTCACGGTACAGGTTTTGGCACTTAAGAATCCACTTTTCTTAGTTGGGTGAACCTACCAAATCCATTAGCGAAGGTTTCGTTGATGTACTCAATTATGCTAATTAAATTGCTAATTAGCGCTAATTAGTGGCTTTCTTAAATGGATTAAGTACAGGAGTTGAGGGTTAAGAAAGATGGATCTTTATTTAGACCCTAAAAATGAACATTTTATCATTGGTTTCATACATGTACTCAGTTATGCTAATTAAATCTAAATTTGGGATATTTTGAGTGGCTCCCCCTAGAGTTGGTACCGGCGTGGAAACTTAAGAATGGCCATTTGATTGTACATTGACCCTAATCAACATGTTGCATGCCTCAAACCTTTTGTACATGCAATGCTAAACAAAACTCCATGGGCTCCTGGACTATTATCAAAAACGCATAATTCCCATTTGCTTAACATGTGGATCTTAAATTCGCCATACTCAGAAATTTACACCGGTGACCTATACTTTTTATTTTACATATAACGCCGGCTGGCGTGTAAGGGCGACTTTAATTGGTTGGCCACTCAGGGCACAGGAACCGCTTAATTATGGTTGCAGTAAATGTTACAATATTACTTTACAACATCTCCCTCTCCTGTAAGGTGGATGAATATCCATAAAAAAGGTATATGAACGACTAATTAAGAGTACTATTCTGAACAGTAACTTATTAGCAATTAACTTTCAAGATTTCTTTATCAAGAACTATGTTTAATTCAATTCACTTATAGTATTGTATTAATAATTACATAATGATATAAGATACTGATTTAGTTTAAATTGGGTAATTCAAATTATAAACTATAAATATTTTGCAACATACTGTTACCAACATGATTATCATGAACTGCTTTTTAAGTATTATATATTTAATGAATTAACTAAATATCAATAAATGTGTTGCTGTTGTTTCTGTTTTGTTTTTTATTATTATTATATATATATACGTATATTTTATTTCACTTTTACCCATTTTATATCTAAACATTTTATGATATATTAACCAATATTATATTGATAGAGAATTACTGAAATTATAATGATAAACGATATTATAATAAATTAACCAATTTAGATTTGTATCATCACTATTATGTAACGATTAGCCGTTTAGGTTCTCCAATATTATGTTCTTGTTGGACATAGATATATAACTAAGTCTTCAACCTGGAAACTCTTACATACCAAACGTGGTGGTACCGACAAAGCTAAAAACCGATCTTATCATACAATTCGAAGCACCATTAAACCACCTATTGTCCGCTAGATACTAGACAATCACCTGCACCTCCCATTCAGTGTCCGATCTGTACATAAAGCCCTTTTGTCTCCAAAATACAATCGCGTCAGAGAAGCCGCCAGACACACAGCTGTTGGCAGGAACATCCCGCTTCCGATTGACGCGCTAATCATTACCACTGTGACGTAACAGTGTCGCGCATGCCAACTGTCACACCATCACTCAAACCACTCTCTCTTGAAATACTAGGCGCGACTTATGTCGAACGAGCTAATCCCTAACAACTTGTTTACAATCAATCCGACATTGTTACGTCAATTTACTCGAATTATGTACACTGTTGTGCTTACAAGCTGAAGTGATACTTAAAAGCTAAATCTGAATAATTAAATAATTTGATCTAAAGACAAGTGATAAGACACCAGGCTGAAACCATTGTACCTTTCTGTAAACAAGACTTTTGATGTTTTTAAAATCTTAAGCTTAAGTATATCAAGCTGTAATGGCTGGTCGTCCGAATTGTGTGGGCTGTCGTCTTGCGAGGCAATTCAATTTGAATGACACTCAACCACAATGAATCAATTTAAACGGTAAAAGGCAAAATCATTACGTCATAAGAATTAAATCCCTATTACAACAAGCCGCGGTGCGACAACTGTACAAAGGAAGGGTCAGGTAACAATCTTCCCGCCCACATTTGCCGGGGTCGAGTTACATGGGTACTTGAGACATGGCCAACTTTGATCGCGCTTATTGCGTTTATGCGACCAGCGCTGCAACTTGACATTGCTTTGTTGTCGACAATGGACTGAAGCTTGTAAGCAGCTTGGAGTGAATGATAAGTGTCAGTGTCTTTGTAAGCCTGTTTCCTGCAGGCGTTTACAACCTTAGGCCTTATTTTGAAACGGCCAATGTCGTCGAAACGCACTGGCTGGCTGTTCGACCAAGCCAGCCACTTGCCGAGGACTGGGGTGAGGAATGGAAAATCAGTGGATGGAGGTGAGCACTTGCCGGATGGTCGGGGTGCTGGGGGAGAAGTCAACCGGGAACGCGGGCTTGGGGATAGGGATGATAGTGGGAGGAACTGGGAATTTGCATAAGTTGCAAGAGGGTAGGGATTTAGCTGGAAAATTTGTCTGAGAAGATTGGCTTGGATTTGTTGGTGATTGTGGGGGAGACGATGTTGCATCCAAGTTGGAAGGGGCTGGTAATGCCAGAACTCAATGTAGGATCCAAATTGAGTGGCGTTGGTGACATATGTGCAGAAGTGGGTATAGGACCAGAGATGGGAAGGGTAGGTAATGTCGGGGTAGAAGTCAGCTTTGAATCAGAGTCAGGAGAGGTATGTGATGAGTTAACAGAGGTTGGCAGCGTAGCGGGACTTGGGGCTTAGTAATAGGAGGAGTTGGTGATGGGTCGACGGAAGAAGACAGAGGAGTAGGAATAGGAGGAGTTGGTGATGGGTCGACGGAAGAAGACAGAGGAGTAGGAATAGGAGGAGTTGGTGATGGGTCGACGGAAGAAGGCAGAGGAGTAGGAATAGGAGGAGTTGGTGATGGGTCGACGGAAGAAGACAGAGGAGTAGGAATAGGAGGAGTTGGTGATGGGTCGACGGAAGAAGGCAGAGGAGTAGGAATAGGAGGAGTTGGTGATGGGTCGACGGAAGAAGGCAGAGGAGTAGGAATAGGAGGAGTTGGTGATGGGTCGACGGAAGAAGACAGAGGAGTAAGAAATAGGAGGTGTGTGTGCGCGCGCGCGCGCGCGCGCCCGCGCGTGCGTGTGTGTGTGTGTGTGTGTGTGTGTGTGTGTGTGTGTGTGTGTGTGTGTGTGTGTGTGTGTGTGTGTGTGTGTGTGTGTGTGTGTGTGTGTGTGTGTGTGTGTGTGTGTGTGGTTGACGCGACAATTGTTAACGCTCCTACATGATAGCGTCTGACCCGACAGCTATCCCGCTATCACTGTGATGTCGGCCTTACCATTAACTCAATTTACGCCCCTGTTCAGTTGAACTACTTACCGCATGTAACCCTCCTCTCCGCCAATAAGAGCTCAGACATTTTCTAACATCGTCGCTGCCTGCGGTGTTGTATAATGACTTGCTCACGACACATATCCTTAATGCTTGCAGCTTTAATGTGGATACTTAATAAATGTAGGAAACTCCATCAGATATGATCCCATCTCATCGGACTCTCAGCCATTAATGAGGCATTTGATTGTTGTGTATAGGTGACATCGCGACAAGCTTGTTGTCACATGATCACATGGATGATAGTAGCCGTGCACGACGTTTATTAACGTCGTGCGATGATCGTAACCAAATGCGGCGCGACAATACATGAGTTCCAATAATACACGATTGTTACAGACACGTACATATGAAGAATAATTTTTCACATAATTGAATGTATATTAACAAGTTGAGTTAGTTTACGTGTGAGATTTCGTCAAAACGATTTAATCCAGCCACACAAATTCTGAAAAGTTCATGTTTATTTTGAACGACAAGATCGGTTTCTGCGCGCATGCGCAGACAAGGTTCTTCGCAAGCGAACTTTTTCTTTCTGAATTTTATTATTTAAGTATATGTGTCATTTTGTCAATGATTATCTTTTGGAAATATCTACTTTGAAGGGCGATATGTATTCGACGATATCACATTGACATTTAAAAAAAGATAACACTTATTGATTCCCGCAGTCTGGAGGGGGCACTAGGCCTTGTCCTGCGTAGGGGTGTGCCCCGGCATCTCAAAAACCTGTACCCGTCATACAAGGTAAAAATGGCAAGAGCATACCCCATCCTACAATTATGAGGTCAACAAAACCCGTCGGGAGGCCGAAAAAAACCTACCCCGACACATGTATTCTACCTCTTTATACTTAAGTGCCCCCTCCCCCGGGACCTGCAGCCACATGGCGAGTGAAAATGAAACTGCGTAATGTGACGTCATATCTCCAAAACTGGGGCTGCCGAGAACGAAAGTTGTGATTCTAAAAGTTCATTTGACAATTGCTAAATAATCACGAGACAGTGGATAACCAAAATAGTCCGGTTTAGCGGATATTCATCTTATTTGTCGACATATATATTTACGTAAGTACACAACATTGATGAGAAGCTATATGCACGCGAAATACAAAAATTGCCACACGACCCACATATCCTCAATCACGACGGTATATATTTATATTACCGTCGTGCGCGGCTAGGATGATAGGGGAAAACACTCTAGAACCCAAGTGACCATGCCGTAACCAACACTTACACAACAGTTAAATAAGCTTTTGCTATAAGCAGTTGCCTAGCAATTGTGAATTGACAATTGATCAGTCTTATTGTCTCAAACCGTTGACGTAATACGAAACTACTGCACCCGTCGGAAAAGTATTTATTAAAATAATGTTCTTCCGGTGTAGAGAAACAAAGAGAACCATCGATAACTATGCATATGAAATACAATGCAACACGCTAATGTTTTCACCAGCACAATGTACAAAAAGGTTGATTGGGGTTTTAATATTGGTCTATTTATAGAGCAACTGTCACATGTGTTTAAATGGAAATTTCCTCCTCTGGGGTTTACAGAAATAGCCCACCATCAACGCACGCCAACAATAAGATACCTAGTCTTTCATATTGAAAATGTACCAAAGAACCTCCATCCCCATCGATTGATGTCATGACTATTCTTAGGTATCCCCGACTGTATCAGACGAGTGGTCAGGCGACAGGGGGTCTAAATAGCTGTGGATCGAGACAACGACGCGTGGACGCGGCAGCACAATACTGATGCCTAGCGCGTGATATCGCTCTTGCTTTATCTAACAACCACATGCCAATGTTAATTCCAAGCGAGCGTCTCTATGACGACGAGTTTAGGGCGAAGAGTTTTTTCCTCGTAATCAATAATGTAAATCGTTAAATGATGGCGAAATATGCACACGACACTATTAAATCTGGTCGCCTAACCCAACGAAGCGTTGCCACTCTATGCAGCCAAATGGTTATACAGCTTCCCAGACAACTCGCTCCAATCCGGATAAGGAAATTGGGGACGCGAGTTTAATGAAAGCACGAGGAAGAGAATGTGAGTCGAATGTGGGCCCCTGGCAAACAGAGGGAAAAATTAGCTGTGCGCGTCATCCTTATATATATATATACATATATATATATGTATATATATATATAGATATATATATATATATATATATATATATATATATATATATATATCTATATATATATATATATATATATATATATATATATATATATATATATATATATCTATATATATATATATATATAAAGATAAGATATGAAACATGTATATAAATATATATATATATATATATATATATATATATATATATATATATATATATCTATTTATATATATATACATGGTATATATATATATATTATATAAATATATACACATGTATATATATATATATATATATTTATATATATACATATATATATATATATATATATAAAATATTTTATATATATATATATAAATATATATATATATATCGTGAAAAGAGATAGTAGAGCATATCAGGCACGTGTGACTTATTGTCAGCGGACGAGGGTAGAATAAATTGGCTGTTTATAGCTTGGCCATTAACGGTCGCCTCAATGGTAGGCTCAGAAAAACACAATCTACATTTTGCTTGCATTTACCTCCGCTGTCAGCGGAAATGTCAAAATATTTAGCATCGATCTACGTCATATCTAACGTTGATGAACACCGGTTTTGCTGGAATGTGAGAGAGGGTTGGATTGGAGTCTGCACCCATTAGTTCAGTGCTCATTCAGCATATTAACAATGCGTCAGCCCATTAAAATTCAACGGCAACTTGTCATAGCTACCGACAATAATCTCCACCATGTTCATATACACGGTATATATATATATATATATATATATAGATATATATATATATATATATATATATATATATATATAGATATATAGATATATATATATATATATATATATATATATATACATATATATATATATATATATATATATATATATATGTATATATATATATATATATATATACATATATATATATATATATTTATATATTTATGAGTGTATGTGTGTTTGTTCATATATATATATATTGATATATATACTTATATATATAAAAAAATAATATATGTATATAATGATACATATATAGATATGTAAGAATATTTGCAAATATATGCATGTATTTATTAACATTAATAGATGTATATTTATAGATATGAATATTTACACATGTTAATATGTACATTTGTGCATATATATTCATTTTTTTAGCATATACATATATGAATATATATTCGTATATTTCTATATATATATATATATTTACACATATGTATATATAAATATATATACAAAGATTATTATTATATATATATATATATTTGTATAAATATGAGTAAATATATGAATAAGTATATTGATAAAAATATATATATATATCTACATGCAAATATATATATATACATATATATATATATATATATATATATATATATATATATATAGATATAATATATAAACATATATATATAAACATATATATATATACATATATATATATATATATATATATATATATATATATATATATATATATATATATATATATATATATATATATATATATATATATATATATATATATATGTATATATATATAAACATATCGCTTTCGGTTACATTAACAGGTAACGGTGCACAGTTGAAACCTACTTGCGACAATCGCCCACACCATCTTGCTTGCTTTTTTTAGCCGGTCAACTCGTGACACATGTGTCCCTAGCAGCTCTCGATTATTCCTCGCTTTGTCATGATATATTTGTCTGCATTTAAGAGTATCATGAAATATTCAACGTGTTCTTCGCCACTCCACGCTAGGTGAGTTGATTAAAATGGCTTGTCTGTTTCAGACTTTGGCTATTCGACAACGCTTAGCGACGCACCATGACGTATATAGCTGACCGATTGAACGCATGAATATTATTGAACTGACCTGGTACTGAACTAAATTACCATATAAGATTAATCGGAACCTTTACTCAAGTGAGCATATTTTTTAACAGGGAATAGATTGGCTTAATTTTTTTTCAAATGGCGGACATATCCGAACAATTCGGTACAATATGAATATTAACAATTCCCCACAAAAGCTGAACAAACGATTACGGATTATCATGAATCCGAATCACTCGCTGAATAATTGTTGACCGCCACTTCGGGTTTGTCGTATTTGTCCTTTGAGCTTTCGGGTTCTAGTAGTTCTGACTGCGGCCACATTAATACAAATGACAGCTGATATAATTTTCTTCAATCTGCTGGTTACTCTTGCAGTCACTCCATACAGCCGACCAAGCAATAAGCTACGAAAGGTTTACTCAGTCCAGAACGCTGGTTTACTGACATTGTTATCAAGATTGATAATTTATTTCCCGGTTGCTGATTTCTGAGTTTTTCGCTTGCGTCTCACGGATGAATGCACGATGAAAATTGCTTGCATCTTTAGAAAACAATTTTAATGCCGTATATGACATACTACTTTTTTATCTTTTGATCTAATGTGTTGCGTTGTTAAGGAAGTAGATACGACTTGAGTCATGCTAAATCGTTGTCGTATTGACCCAGCCGAACATCACTATCACGAGAGGTCACGCCCTCTGCAACCGAGAAGCTGAATGCGGCGGCCGTTGTGTGAAGCTACAATGAACTGGTGCTATAAGGAGTCCTAGACATCCTATCGTGAGTATATTACGATACCCGCAGTGGACTCTTTCCGGATGTACCCATTGCTAGGTACGGAACCCGACGCTGCGTGGGCGATCCCCATTCATCACTTACCATTATCATTTGAGTCCAAAAGCTATTTAAAAACCCGCATGAGATTTACGTGGAATATAAACGGTCATGCTAGGGTTCACTCAACTTATGAAAAAGTCTCTACAAACATAATTAGGTAGAATTAGTGCTGAACCAATATGTGACTTAGAATAGGTCTTGGTGGCAACCTCAAGAGAGAGAAAAAAATACTGCATCATTTATGATATACACACAGTTTTGCTGAGGACAGTATCAAAATGCCCCATGCAAGAATTCATATTTCAGTGGCTCATAAGTATTTTAGGTGAGAACAAATATTTGATTAGCGCATTTACATGTAACATTTACTGTAGTTCACTGTGTTATACGGCTGTTTTGTGTGTATACTTTTGTGACTTATGACCCTGACGGTCTACCATAGCAAATAATAGATTCGGCGCATGGAGACATGAAACGCATAAATAGAGCTATCCACTGTTACCCTGGAGTACATCGTGTTTTGAACGCCTCATGGGTTGGTTTCCATCGATGGGTTTCATGAACGTACGTCAGGTGGTGTGTGACCTCCCAGTGTTTCTCCAAACTATCCCAGGCAATTATAATATGAAGTTTACGTCGTTTGCTTCCCAATGCTCATATTCGATTTCGAAACAGAGCTAGTATATTGAATGGCTATCACTCTATACACCCCACAACAAGCATGAAAGCAACGAATCCCTCAGAGATCCGTGTGAAATTATAACCTTAACAACAATACTGAATCGGAGACATGGGCAACGCTGCATGATCATGGCAGATTCTTTCGAGAAAACAGTTTTGTCCTGTTTCATGAAGAATGACACCTCCTTCCTCAAAGTACAATTCACTTAAAGGTCACTGACCGTTCCCTGAATTACTAGAGCATATTGCATGTCCTCATGTATAGAATCGTTACTGCGATGCAACTTAGCACAAGTTTGGTTGCGGAAAGTGAAAGACAATTAATCGAACGATGTATAGAAGAAGCAATTAGGTCAAAGTAAGTTCATCAACACTTTTGCAATACCAGTAAATACGCCAACACCTTAACTACAGCTGTCAATAGGTCATCACCTTTACTATACCCGTCAATACGTCATCAACTTAAATATACACGTCAATAAGAGAACACCTTTACTATACCCTTCAATAAGTCATCACGTTTACCATACCCCTATGTAGGACATCACTTTTACTATATCCGTCAATAGGTCAACACTTTTACTATATCCGTCAATAGGTCAACACCTTTACTATACCCGTCTGAAAATCCTCACCTTCACTACATCGTCAATGCATCAACACCTTTGTTATACCCATTTCTTTACAGCCCATGTTGCACAGAGGTTGCAATGATGAAATGACACCATGGTTTTTTTTCCACATCTTCACGATTTGAAAGAATATCCAGATAATATGATCACGACACAGCGTAGAAGTGAGTCGCAAACGAGGGCGAGCGAAAGAGGCAGCATGGCAAATGACGCGCGTGGCATTTACTGTAAACAGCAGCACAAACGTTCTCGGAGTGCCAAGGGCGAACGGTACGAATGACATGAGGAGAGTAGGGGTTTCAGCTTTGTTTGGAACCGTTTTCTTCCTATTGACCGCGTTAATTTTATCGGTGCCAGATCGCACCATGTTAATATGTACAATGTGTTAGAGCAACATGCGTAGTCGCCAGACGATGACCTCTTTGTCATAATAAATATTACAATAACACACCAGGTGGATTAAAGCGATGAAATGATTGAGGACTCGCAGAAGGGTGACAACCGTTAAAACACGATACATCCCATGTTTCAATTGGATTTACAATTGCTAACTTGACCGGATTTCTGAATAAACGTACGCACACATGTTAACGAAAACTACCTAAGTAGCGTATGTTGCCTGATAGGTCAATTGCAGGAGCGCTGTATAAATATAACGAGGTTTTTCTCGACACCAAGGGAGCTCGACTTGGCACGTTGACGCACATGTGGTAAATGTCATCTAACTTATATTCTCATGTTGCCAGCCATTCGCGTGTGGAGAATGATGAGTAAGTACCTCGACAGTTAACAGGACTAATCAGCAACACCCGTGAAGATTTTCACATGCGAGAACATGTGCAAATGAGTGGGCTTACTCATTTTTGTTAAGTATTATGCATTAGTTTTATTGATTACTTGATTGGCAAGAAAATAGAATTACAACTGATTAACTAATCAATTTAATCTTTACAGCGGCCCCGACCAATCAGAAGACTCCATTTAATCAACTAAAGCCGCTAGACGTCCTACCTCTCCCAGCCGCTGTATCAACAGTCACGTGTGCTTGCGTTGATTTTATAATAGCGCCAGACGTGCTTGCTGCGAATGAGTCTCTTAGCGTAGATATAGTCTGGCAGGCTTTATATATGTATTTGTGGGAATGGCGAATGGCAAAGTTCTTCACAAAAAAGGTGCGATCGTTATCCGCATCCAGCTGCCTAGGTGAAGGTTATTGGTGGAGATGGAATATGCGGAAGTAGGGCTTTTTTCACCTGCCAAACTCTACTTAAACCTATGCTATTGCCCAAATTGCAAAGTTCATCATTGACCGAATTCTATATGCATAAGCTTAGCATGCTGACATGCACGTTTCTGTAGCTCAAGGCGTCGATCAATATATGAAGTTGATTTTTCAATTATGTGGCACCACGTTCGGCAGCAATCGTGTTATATGGTTATATTTAGATGATAGCGCTGCTGCGACATTACTGCATTCGTAATTTCTCATGAAATGCGATACAAAATGGGTAAATGAATTCTGCCCAGTACTCACTCTGATGGCATTAAGATCTCATTTGGACATAAGTTGAAGTGACTTTGCTATGGTTGTCTCCTGGTACATGCGATGAAGACCATTTAATAACACACCTAAACTAAATATATATATATATATATATATATATATATATATATATATATATATATATATATATATATATATATATATATATATATATATATATATATATATATATATATATATATATATATATATTTATATATATATATAACAAATTCCTTTAGGTGCGGTGCATTACATTTCGTAATAATTCCACCTAAATTATCCGTTAGATTGGTGAAGTTAAGTCGGTGACATAAGGCTCTTGCTTTTGAGGACAATCGGTGCTACACACGATTTCTGATGTGACACCGTTTCAAATGCTGATGATACAGAGAGGTGGCTGTAATAATGGCCAAAATTGTGAGCTGGCTTTGCCCTGACATCACTGAATCTCTCAACTCGAAGGAATCAGAATTAGAGCGCAAGTTATGATCTGATTAAAGAATTTACAATATGACAGAATGTGATTGTAAATTTGCACTATGGCAGAATGTGATTGTAAATTTACAATATGCAGAATATGATTGTAAAATCTCCTACGGTAGAATGTTATTGTATATTTACACTTTCGCAGAATGTGACTGTAAATTTGTCTATGGCAGAATGTGATTGTAAATTTACACTACGGCATAATATGATTGTAAAGTAACACTATGGCAGAATGTTATTGTATATTTACATCTACGCAGAATGTGATTGTACGTTTATACTAGATCAGAAATTGATTATACATTTACACTATGGCAGAATGTGACTGTAAAGTTACACTATGGCAGAATATGATTGTAAAGTTACACTATGGCAGAATGCGATGGTACATTTACACTATGGCAGAATGTGATGGTACTTTAACACTATGGCAGAATGTGATGGTACATTTACACTATGGCAGAATGTGATTGTACATTTACACTATGGCAGAATGCGATGGTACATTTACACTATGGCAGAATGTGATTGTAAATTTGACGACAGAAGATAACTGTAGGTTTTATCGATGTCAGAATCTGATTATAATCAAAAAGATTGCTTGCATGTTTAACCTTGACAGAATCTGATTGCAAGTTTACATGATGATCGAATATAATTGTAAATTTATGCAACGACATAACTTATTGAGGGTATTCGTGACAATCGGAGGGGATAATAGATCACCATAACTTCGATCTATCTTCGCGCTGTTATTCTCTAGCGTCTTTTTCGTTTGACTCCTAAACAATGAATTTTGACAGCTCTTTTGGATATGTCTTTTACATCGAATGTGATGTTATAGTGCTATGAGGTAATTCCATGTTCCTGATCCCGATCTCGTGTCTTCGAAGAAGAGATCGTTAGGTGCAACCACAGCCATCCGGTTCAGGATGCTAGTCTACCGACCACCGAGCGGCTAGATGTTTTTTCACCACCTCCGACGTAAAGGTCGGCGTAGGTATAGGGTGGGCGGGGTAACACAAGTAGGGCGGATGCTCCAGAGACGAGAGCTCTATTCAAAGGACTACTAAAGTAAAAATTATCACAGTAATTGCTATGATTCGGTCATATGACAAACTTGTTATCAGATTTTATTATTACACGATTTTGTCTTTCTCCGCCCCTAACACCCCATTTTCTTAAAGTCGGAGTTTTCTACCGTGTAAACGTGGAAATATATTCTGTCGTCAAGTTACCTCCAGATTCTACAATCGAATTGACAAACAGTCATTATCTCGGATCGGTAATAATTCCTATCGTTCAAATGCGGTTATCGGGTTAACTTTTGCTGATTTTTATCTCCTAAAAACTGCCGGTACAGATTATAATTTTCACATAAAAGTGAAATTTAGAAACAATCCCTACCATAAGTTGGATCATTCAGCACTTTGTGTTTGGGGTGGAGGCTGTACAAGTCCTCACCCTGGGCTGTTATTCTTTGTTGTTCTCCAGCATTTTCTTTGAAATGCATAGTTGCAATAATTGATCTGAAATCATTTATGAACCTTTCTATCAGTTTGAAATAGGATAAGTTTGTGCTTTTCATGATTGATTCATCTGTTGTTTTGTGATAAGTTGGATTCAGCAGTAAATTAACTTCATTCATGACTAGAATGAATGTCGTGAGGAAAGATACTTCATGAAATTAAACAGCTGGTTTAGTCCACTTTATTTTTGTTTATGGATCCACTATCAGGTAAAACTTGTCCCATAGAACTAAAAAACAAACTTACATTTGAAAGAAGGGTACCATCTAACTAGTTACCGACTTTTAAGCTAAGCAGACTGGGATAGTTGACAGATTTACCGTTAAAGCAGACCAGGGTAACTGAAAGCATAGGTTTTTCAAGCGAACAGGATCAGAAGCCTGTGGAAAGCCTCTATGTAGGAGGTCTGGCCATTGCTTGATAGTCTGTTGATGTCCTTGCACAATCTCTTGTTGGTGATATTTTTGTCCAAATACATGGCACACCTCGTATCTAAGGAAATAAAGAGCAATTTAACTGATAGATTAAATCAAACAACAATGTCTCCACAGCCTGATAATCAGAACAAAGTTCTTGTTTATAGAACAAAATTATGGAAAAAGTAAACATCAAAGAGATTTTGGATACTATGCATTATTTTATTAGAAGATTAGCTTAGTTAAACTAATTCTGCTGATGCTTTCAAAAGGAATGGATTTCTAAATATATATTTATACACCACTTATTTTCACTGCTTGCGTGGGATGGAGGTGGGGGGCGGCGTCATTATCTAGCTGGGTAAACCATACATTTTTTTATAAATTGCATCATGTCACCTCACCTTTTTGTGCTCCCTTTTCTCCACTGCCTTAGACTTTCTGACAGGTGGCGAATCCGTGCAACCTCTCATGAATATGGTAGGAATAGCAGCTGGAAGAATATTCCGGGAACATTTGTACCCAAATGCCAGCGCTTCTCTCACTCAGTCACTGCAAGTGCCTGGTCAAAACATTCAGCTTCAAAATGCTCGCTACACAAAAACGAGTGGGTTGTAGGACCCGGCCAATCGCCCCTTGTACACCGCACTTGTGATATCCATTGATTACGCAACTTCGCCTCCCGAGGAAAACTGAATAATCGAACCGATAGAATGTGATTGCATTTATACACTATGGCAGAATATGACTGTAAAGTTGTCTATGGCAGAATGTGATTGTAAATTTACACTACGGCAGGATGTAATTGCAAAGTAACACTATGGCAGAATGCGATGGTACATTTACACTATGGCAGAATGCGATGGTACATTTACACTATGGCAGAATGTGATCGTAAATTTGCATGACGACAGAAACTAAATGTATGTTTTATCGATGTCAGAATCTGATTGTAAGTTTACATGATGACCGAATATAATTGTAAATTCATGCAACGACATAACTTATAGAGGGAATACGTGACAATCGAAGGGGATAATAGATCACCATTACATCGATCTATCTTCGCAATGTTTTTTCTAGCGTCTTTTTCGTTTGACTCATTAGTGCTTCGGATCCTAAACAATTTTGACAGCTCCTTTTGATATGTCATTTACATCTAATGTGTTGTTATAGTGCTATGAGGTAATTCCATGTTCCTGATCCAGATCTCGTGTCTTCGAAGAAGAGATCGTTAGGTGCAACCACAGCCATCCGGTTCAGGATGCCAGTCTACTGACCACCGAGCGGCAAGATGTTTTGTCACCAACTACAGCGTGAGGTCGGCGTAGATATAGGGTGGGCGGGGTAACACAAGTGGGGCGGATGCTACTGAGACGAGATCTCTATTCCCATGACTACTAAAGTAAAAACTAAGCAATTGCCATGATTCGGTCATAGGACAAACTTGTTATCAGATTTTATTATTACACGATTTTGTCTTTCTCCGCCCCTAACATCCCCTTTCCTTACAGTCTGAGTTTACCACTGTGTAAACGTAGAAATAAATTTTGTCGTTATGTTACCTCCAGATTCTACAATCAAATTGACAAACAGTCATTATCTTTGATCGGTAATGATTCCAATCGAGTTAACTAGGAATCAGATGCGGTTATCGTGTTAGCTTATGCTCATATTTATCTCTTAAAAACTGCCGGTGCGTATAATCTTGTGGTCACATACCATATTAAACCTATATACCAAGTCCAATAAATGTAAGCCTTTTTTCATATAAATACCAATATCATTTCCAAATGAGCAAGGAATCGGTCGATATTTCATTGCAGACGGTGATTTGTTCTCGGTAGGGTATATCATAATTACCCAATAACACTGTAGCGGCGAGGATTATTTCGTCATGTCACAATCTTGACGGTCTTGTCATTATTACAGAATATGGCACTCCCTTCCGTCCATTGAGTAACTTGCAGCTCTTTATCGCTGCATTTAGGCAATAGAGGTCCCCTGGATGGAAAACCTTTTGGTAGCACCTGCTGTTGGTATTATATCAAATATAACGCAACGTACTACAGTTAGTGGGGAGTGGTATGTATCGCCTGTACTCTGGCAATTATAAAGCCTGTAACGCCCACGCGCCCAACGATGTACAAAGGAAATCAATAAGCCTGTTGCGAGACTTCCAGGGTAAATGATGAAGAAAACTGCGATGAAAGCATTGAGACTTCCCGAGGTAAATGATGAAGAATACTGGGACAAAAGCAGTGCGTATGTCTGCGAATACACCACAATAAAACATCCCCTTCCCAATTCATAAGATACTTTTTGTTCTGCTGTAGAATATAATACTCACAATGACGAACCGCATAACAGGGCGTATTTGCTGCTGGGAGCGAGCTTCAAAATGCATACGCCCGAGTCGGGATTCTTAATCTGATAAGATTTTTGATAACAGGGGGTATTTACTGCTCTTAGCTATCTATCATGCGTTTGGTTAGAAGACACTTAAGATGAATGGTACAACAATGGGTTGTTTATCATTACTTTGACAGTGAATGGTTAACCTCATAGGTCGTGCTAGTGCACGTGACACCGTCATGGATATTTTTGTTGAATCTTCGTATAAAACCATGAGTCAACCGTATTCGTTTGATGTAACTTACATATGCCTCTTAATGATCAGATCCATTATTATTTTGCTAGCATAATCATAGGTATCTTTTTAGAGCATTAAATTGTTATCCTAGTTTAGATATACGAATATACATGATGCAGGTTTCAAAGATTGATTTCGAACACAATCTGTGGGCCATAAAGCGACGCAGTTTACCAATACGCCCCAGGAACCCGTTAGTCACGCAAACTGTAGCCTACAAAGCCTCTCCCAATGGTGGTCTGGCCCAAGCAATCTATTTGCCTGCTCCGTCTCCTATTCTATGTAGAAAGGGTCCCGCCCAGCTAGCGTAGGCCAGGGTCCAATATCCTGGGTACGATTGGGGGCCAGTTCTGGTTTTGGTAAGAAATTCGATGCGGCTTCCATGTGGTTCTTTGTAATTTTCCAGACCTTCCATGCAAGAAATGCGGCAAATCCTCCATATCCAACCATTTGCAATCTTCTCGAAAACGACGCTAGGTCCGCAATGGTTTCTACATTGGTTCCAACCTCTTCTATATCGTCTTCCAGAACCGACAAATTGTCGTCTATTTCCTCCTCTATGGATTCTGCAATAGTATCCACCTTGTTTTATATATCGTTCACCTTTTCTCTATACTTCGCATTGTAGAGTAGAAATCGTATATGATGCCATTTCGTGGCGCGGTGTAGAATGGTAGTATTTCTTTGAGGCTACTTCCCATATCCAGGATTATCTTGGTGGCTTCCGCCTCTTGGAGTACCCTACTCTCGGAGACCATATTGGTAGATTCGTGAGGGGTTGGGAGACCACTCTCTTCCATAGAGCTTGTTGCCGTATTCCATATTTTATGGAGTCTACTAGTACCAATACCTTAGTTTTTTCGAATCTGCTCTGTCGGAACCTTCCCTTTCAAATCTCGGATTTCTTGTATTTGCTTCTCGGATAGATGATGTTTTCGCATGGTGTATACCATGTACCAACACCAAAGTTCAATACATGGTATGTTTTCCAACCATTTCATACCACCTACCATACTCTACCACCACCTACCATACTATACCACCTAACATACTAAGGAGTCGGAAAAAGAAGCTTCCTTGGTAGGGGAATAGAAGGTGTTGGCATGGATAGACAAAGACCAAGCGGAAAAATGGAGGTCGTGAACGTGTAACCAAGTGTAACCAATCTATCCTTCTTCTTTTGTGGAGTAGTGCGTGGATCTTCATTGTAGAGTGTATCGTTTTTATCTTGAAGCTGGCAACGCCATCCAATGCTAGCATTACTTTTTCGAGGAAGTACCCGCAAACCAGCACACTCTCGCCATAGAGGTCTCCATTGTCGTTTACTGGTTGCAAGAACAGAAGAGACTGCTCATTGCCTCGATAGGTCGTCCTAGCTATGCATTGGCAGTTGTACTTCCCATGTGCCATATCGATCGCTCTATAGATTTCTGTTCGTTTTGGCGGTGGAACCACTTCTACGTGTGCCAGCTTGGTTTCTCGCTCCTGGCGTGCTAGTTCTTTCTCTTCGCCCTCTAGGCCTTCCTTGTAGAGCAAGTTTGAACTTCTATCGGATTCCACACGATTTTTTTGCCACCTATTTTGAAGGTCTTGGAAGGGCAGATATCGATTTCTAGGTGCTGCTGCTGGCCTATATCCAGTGGAATCCAACCTATCGTTCTTTTGCTGTCTCGAACAACTTGGAGCCAACCTCTAGAATAGCTGCCAACGACGAGTTTCCCATACTACCACGACATCCATCTCCAGTAGGGTAGGGTTGTGGTCGTGGAGAACAACACACCTCCCACCTATTCCATCCGTTGTACGATATCCTAGAATTGAATACCACTTGGGAGCTTCCCCAGACACTATAGACACTTTGGTGGTGTTTTCTAGCATAGATCGTTTGACTCGGCGTCTCGCTTTCTTGGAAATTTCGATATACGTCTTCGGTCTTCGATCTCCTCCTCTGCTCTTCTCGTAGGGCAATTAGCCAACCGGTATGGGCCTCTGGCCATAGATGTGCTCGCTCTTTCCAGTTTTTGGCATTGCAAGCCTCTTCTATCTCCAACAAGAGTTCCTCACGTTATCAGGTGGACAAGGCGGAGATCGTTCTTCTAGCAGCTATCTCGGGTATCTCGTAGAGTTCGCTCTTGGAATAGTCTAGACCAATAGCATGGCATTTGTCTTGTCTCCAGCAAAAGGACACTAGGCGTTGGAGGTAGAAGTGGGTGGATATCGGGTGCTTCTGGATGCAATTGGGTTGGGCACTTCGAAGCTGCTAGTATCGTTTCTCCATCTTTTGTATAGCAACGTAACGGGGCGAGCTCTATAGACTTGTTCTCGTCGTCTATAGATGGTAGAATATCTACTATATATATGCGCAATTGCAAATACTGAAGTCCCCAACAGCGCAAAGGATGGCTTTCTCCCAATTTGCATCGGAGTCGACGTTGGCTTCCGAAGGATGGACTCGGATACCAGAAATATGACCGCTAGCGATGTGCGTACCAAGCCACGAATATCGTACTCTATTCGCGATCGGAGAGTACCAGGCACCTGTCCAAACATTTGGCTAGGGTGTTCCATTGGTTCGATGGAGGTTGCACACCGAATAGTGGTGGTTTTGTTTGGAGATACGAGGTATAGAGTGTCCCAAAGGAGTTCGTCGGCAGTGTCTGCAGAGAGGTCTATTCAATTGCATGCGTACAACAAGACCTCGATTCGGGAACAACCCCTGGTTGCACATCTGGATGCGAGAAGGTCTTGCAGAGAGGTCTATTCAATTGCATGCGTACAACAAGACCTCGATTCGGGAACAACCCCTGGTTGCACATCTGGATGCGAGAAGGTCTTGCAGAGGTGTTTGTTTGGGCAATCGACATAGTCGGCTAGATGGCCAGCAATTGGTTCTCGTATCTCTCCCTTGAAATTGGAGACGACCATGTTGTACATCTCCTTTCGTATCGTATAGCCTCTCTCGCTGGTTTGGATCCAACTGCAGAAGTGTTTGCCAACAGAGTCGGTGTTGTCGAGTATATTGGGTTGGTCTCTGGACATAGCAGACGATATTTCTCCCTGCTCTTCGAAGTGTCTAGTGTCCACTAGGTAGGAGACTAGTTTAGCCCTATCGAGTACTCCAGTGTAGTTACGCGTATAGTCGATCGAATAGATGCCATATCCGTGTGCTTGGAGCTGTCGTTGGAACGATGGGAGCCTCGACTGCAAAATATCCATTGGAACTTCGGACACTGCTACTTTAGCCACAAATATCGCTTCTGGTTCTTCTTCGGGATATAGAGCTTTCCATGCCACTTTGGATTGCTGGTCGGTATTTTTCTCGATTCGGTCGAGTGTATTGCGTATGGTTCCTCCAACACCACTTCCAGACAGGACTACGGTGTGTTGCAGTGCAATGTGCAGGAAGGGCATATCCTCGCCAATTGTCTCCCTAGCGGCCATAGAGATTTTGGATACCACTTTTTTCGCCATTCCATTCTCTCTGCTCGTACAGTGCTTTGCCTCGAAAGGAGATAAAGTCGCACTTTCGCAAATATCCAAACACATAGAGATCGTCTACGAATGCTGGGAGGCCAGATAGGGATGCAAGTGGGTTCTCCCTTTGTTGTCCGCTAGATAGTCCACTTCCGCTTTATCGGGTACCAGGTTGCTGTCGTATGTGTTTTCTAGTAGGAGATGCGCAGACACCGATTTGCGTGCCCGAATGCCCATTTGTTGTAGCGATATGCTTTCCATCGTTGCTCAAGTTGCTGTATCGTGGGAATACATGTTATGTTCTTTCTACTACATATGTTCAAATGGAGTGTGCTTTGGCTACCTAAAGTGTCCAATCGTCTCCATTCCAATGTTGGTATGGAAGGCTGCCAGGTTGTTTTCAAAATGGGAGGCGAGGAAGCCCTTGTATAGACAATGTTGGAATGGAAGGCCCGAATGGAGACGAGACCAAATGGAGAACATGCTGGGAGGCTTGTTGGTTCGAATGGGCAAAAAAAGTAGCCGAAAACTGGGTAGTCGTAGCAGAAATTTGCGCCTTTGAAATTACGATGACCTTGTGGAATTGAAGGACATGGTGAGAGATCTGGAGGTTAAAAACGATGATCTTATGGAGCGAGTGAAAGGCCTAGAGGAGCCTGTTAGCAGGTGCCCCACGAGCTTGTGAACGGCGCACTGTTAAAGTCGTGCACCCATAGAAAATATGGGGTAAAAACTGTGCCATCAGAAAGTGACATAGAAGGTGTGAAGAAAAGTCCGTCTATCAGGCAAGCAAAACTCAAATACCATATAGGAAGTCCAAGGGCTAAAGAAATCCATACAGGTGTAAAGCCACCATCAAGACCACGAAAGTTTAGAAAACCAAAGTCATAGACACCTTGGCCTATGGGCACACTAGTTTACCTTCAAACTAGCACCTCGGCCCCGTTTGGGGGTCGGGTCCGTGGCGCCCTTAGGGTGAGCAAAAATCTTGTAAAAGCTGTCAAAGGGTGAGTAGTATGGATGGTGGTGGTTCTTGGCCAGCACAACCACCATGTATACTACTATACCTGTTATAAGATGTATTACTTTAGTTGATATTAAGCAATAAGTTACGGTCATTCTGCTATAATTTTCAACCAGATATTATTTCCATAGAAGTCGATGAATGATCCTATATTAAAGGCGTGAGATACCATAACGTCAGAACAGGAAGCGTAGTAGGGAGCAGGGTGGGGTGGGGTGGGGGGGGAGTATGGTACACTTACAGCGTTAATAGAGAGGTTTCGAAGACACGCGGTCCGTCATCTCGCGGCCGTATGACTATGGAAATCCTTATGACGTCAATATCTAGCGTTTCAAAAGACGAGTTGCCAACGTTGCTTGGAAACGCAAGAATTTTATTGCTAGATTTCGTAGGTGTAATCAAACACGAACATGAATAAATCATTTAAAAAGGTAATATAACCAGTTATAGTACGACCCTAGCCGTACATATAAATATATATATACATATATTTATATATATATACATATATATATATATATATATATATATATATATATATATATATATATATATATATATATATATATATATATACATATATATATATATATATATATATATATATATACAAGCTAATATACAAATTTATACATAGCAAACAATATATGTACCCTAGCCGTACATATAAAATATATATATAGCACATATATTTATATATATATACCTATATATATATATATATATATATACATATATATATATATATATATATACATATATATATATTTATATATATATATATACAAGCTATATATACCAATTTATACATAAGCAACAATATATGTATCTATATATGCATGTATATATATATATATGAATATACATAAATTTATTTATATATAGTTAAATATATTTATGCATATATATATATATATATATATATATATATATATATATATATATATTCATGCATATATATAGCAACATATACCATATATGTATATGTATATATATATAGTTATATATATATTTTATATATATATTTATACATATATATGTTTATTTATATATATATATATAATATATATATATGCATATATATATAATATATTAATATATATATATATATAGTATATATAGAGGATTTATATATCTAATATATATTATATATATATATATTTATACATATATATTTATATATATAAAATGATCTTATAATATATATATATAGATATATGTGTATACAGAGGGGACAAGTACAGATATATATATATAGATATTAAATTATATATACATATAAACGTATGTTCAGAATGAATTAATATATATATAGATATGTACATATATATATATTCATACATAAAAATGCATACATATTTGCTTATGTATAAAATTTATATATATATATATATATAAAGAGGGATAAATATACATCTATACATATATATATATTTATTTATATACATAGATATTTATACATATATATTTATATATAAATTTATATGTATATAGATATATATTTATAGATATACATATTTTATATAAGATATGTAATATATATATATATATATATATATATGTATCTATATATATAATCTATATATATATATATATCTATCTATATCTATAGATATCTATCTCTCTCTATATCTATATATGAATATGTATATATATATATATATATCCTATTTGTTTTCGTCGTCCGTTTCCCCAACATCGGTTGCTAAGTATAAATACCCTCTATGATATATATATATATATATATATCTCTATATATATATATATATATATATATATATATAATATCTCTCTCTCTATATATGCCTGAATATCTATATATATATATGTATATATATATCTATATTCTATATATATATATATATAGATATATATATATATAAATATATATACATACATATATATATAATATTTGTTTTCGTCGTCCGTTTTAACAACATCGGTTGCTACGTATCAATACCCGCGTACGAGTTTCATTGTCGTTTCGAAACCTCTTACAGCTCGGAAAGCGCTTAGAGGGGTTACCCAAGGGTAACTCCTTTTTCAAAAGGCCGTGTAATGATAGACCGCATGTTTTCGAAACCTCTCTATTGATAACCTGCTTCTGGTGAAACTTCGGTATGATACCCTCTAAGACCGCTTATTGTTCCCTCGATAGGCTTCAACCATCGCGCATATGGACAATAAGTCAACTGTTTTCGTTTAATGTTTCTAACATATATGAACACCAATAGGTTGGAGTTTGTTGAGCTCGCTTTGATGCGGGGTATTATAGATCATGGCCACATTATCCGGGTCGTAGTCTTCAACGGTAAAGTAGTCGTGGTTTGAATTTTGGTCTTGATGTTTGGCTCATTCCTCAGATGGCGGAATATTTGTTTCATGGAATGAAGATCGTAATTTTAAGCGACTGTCCTCAAGCTATCAACTGTTACTGTGACTGTAAAGGGTCAATGTACGATCCGAAGGGATTTCAGTTTTCCATGAACTTTGTGGTGTTTGACGTAGAAGATATGCCTCATGCTCGAAACAGTGCGTTAGCAGCTATCAATACAATTTTTTTCCTTTACTTTATGATTCACCATATGTGTCAGATTGATTCTTGTCTGTTTAGCATTTTCATCATCTCAATACCCACAAGCTGGCCAAACAAGCAGCAATGAGTCTTAACCACATCCACTAGTTGCATGAACGGCAGTTTTGAGCTGCTAGGTTGCTTATTGGGTCGAGGCAGGGATTAGGTCCATGCTGACAAGATCTTAAAGATGACGCTGGCAGCAATTCTTGTGTCAGTGGCGTGGGTTGTAATGGGGTGGTTAGAGGGTTGGGGTATTGTTTTTGTGATTCGGTGAAAATATCCTGGTGGGTGCAGCATAACATTTGATATTTGAGCGTTGGTACACAGGATAGCGCTGACAAAAACAGCTCGAAAAACAACAGGTGATTTGTGTAAGTTATCGCATGGTCACGTTGGTGATATCATATCATCCGCGTGACCATGCGGTGACATACTTATCGCGATGGCACCTACACGCGATAATCAAGCACGACGCTGTCTCCTAATAATGCTAATTAGCGAGAACCTATGTTATGTTAGGTATCTGCCTGGGACCTGTTAATGAGAGAGGTAGATCTTAATCCACCATTCGGCCTCAGATTCCTGTGTTTAAGTGATGATTATATATATACTTTTGTTTCTATACTTGTTTTTTTTATTAGAATATGCTTCGATAGTTTGTTGAGTGAGACTTCCCAACTCCAGCAATCAGAGCTCCGCCAACTTCGACGTTGTTTGATACTAGCAACACTGAAGCGCAGAAGACACGGCTCGGCAGGTGTTACAATTTCGTGCCTCAGCATGATTCCAGGGAGATGGGATAATACCGTGACTTCTCGTTGAGCGCTACGCAACCGCATTAGCGGCTGGCAAGCAAATGACTCTTGAGAAAACCTTCGTTTTAAGACTTGTAAAGTGTGCGTGATATTAAGAACCTCCGTAGTGCTACCATGCTAGAGCAGCGGTGCTCTGTGAGGGACCATCTCAAGTGAAGTTGATTCTCGGTGATATATCGACACGGGTGCAGTTATCGCATGGCAAACTGTGCGTTTGAGGTGATATGGGAAAAATACCGAGCTTTTTCTCGAGCTCTGATTGGCTGAGAGTAGGGTGCCATGCGATAAAGATAATTACATGCATATTGCTTATCACAGTTGTGTGGTCATGGTTGTAGCTCTCAAGCAATGGTTATGTCTGATTGACAGTGGCATTGGCTGCCCAGCTGTGATTGTAGCTGTCCAAACAGTGATTGTAGCTGTCTGGCCATGGTTGTACCTGTACGACCATGGTTGTACCTGTCCGACCATGGTTCAAGTTGTCTGGCATTGGCTGTAACTATCTGTCCAAGGCTGTAGCTGTCTGGCCAAGGCTGTAGCTGTCTGGCCAAGATTGTACCTGTCCGAACATGGGTGTACTTGTTCCACCATGGGTGAAGCGGTCTGGCCTTAGCTGTAGCTCTCATAGTTGTGGCTACCGGGAAATGGTTGGTACCGGCTTACCATGATTGTAGCTATCGTGAAATTATTTTCGCTGTTGATCCATGTATTGATCTATCTGACCATAGTTTAACTTTTCAGACCAAACCCATTCTGAAACCTGCAATGCTAAAAAGCATGAGCAGGTCTCTATCTAGTTATGTCAATAGGCTTTGTAGGTCGTCTTATCGTACCATGTTGTGTACCTTTACACGCCAACTAGTGTTGCAGGTTTTGTGGGCAATTCGAAATGCGACCAAAGACACGCAAGACCGGTATTGTGGACCATGGCTTCACTGCACGATACACTCAACCAGCATGAAACAGCCATTCCAATTAAACATATTATGCCAGCGCATGCGCATGTATTACACAGATACAACTAGTGTTGCCTTATGATGAAAGCATGCGCTGAAAAAACTCGCTGAAAAAGTACGCGCACGTGACAGAGATCCGATTTTTGCATTGAATATCTTATATAACTTTCATTTGAATATGCAGCCAAATGTTTGTTAAATTAGTGCAGCGAGTTAAACAATTGATATGACTTATTTAGTGGGAGGGTTAGCATGACCTAATGGCTTGATGTAGCGTTACCACATGGCCAGAGACATAGCCGTCCCTGTTATTGGGCAATACAGGAATACTAGACCGGAAATACAGGACTACCGTTTGCCAATACATAAGGTTGTGCATTACGCTGAAAATGACGATAAATGTCTAGGTAAATATTTCTATTCAAATGTCACTTTCGCTGTAGTATTAGATTTGATGTCTAATCGAATCCATTGCATTGTAATGCACGGCGCACTGGTGCCTTGTGACACTGGATATAATAAAAATAACAAATGCTACCACTGGGTCCTAAATTTACGTATTTATGCCACGGACTTCAATTAGACCGGTCCTATTGACGCAAAACAACGGTTATGGCTGTTTGCTGCTTACGGCTCGCAATATGGTGAGAACATCGTCACCGCCGCAATACTATTGCGTGGTCATCAAGTGGCTATTTGTCTCTCAATTGAATGAGGTAACAAGAATGACGAGTCACGCACATGATTAGAATTGCGGTGATTAAACACGAAGTTTGTGTGATGGGATAGCAGCCGAATATCAACAATCGTCAATTTGTACGAAGAGGTTATCTAGTAATTTATTGGATGAAATCATTCAGGTAGTGGGTCATTCCCAACCCCATATATTACGTTTACCTGTGTATATGCGTTATGGCATGACAGTCTGCTACATGGCATTGGTTCATCGGCTTATTTACGATGATTGAATTCATATGCAGAAATTAATTGGCCACAAACGTCGGAATGGTGCAGTATCCAGAAAAAGAAAACACTTATATTTGGCATCCACAGAAAACTAACTTAGTGAGATTCTACAATTAAGTGAACGGACACGCTCTGTCATGGTTTGAGATTATAATCAAATACTCTCTTCGAGTGAACCTACAATTGAATTCTTCCATCGTGTAAGGTAAAAAAAGATTATGTAACTGCCAAAATTCAAACATATTCTGTGATCATGCAAACTTCAAATGTGACTCTTTTATCAACCGCAACGAGGACAACATCGGCCATTCTTGGTGCATCTCCCATGATCTTTATTTGATTGTAGCCGTCAGCTCTACGAATCATGAATGCAATATATCGTGAATCCTCGCCAACTGTCCATATCCAGATAATTACGACCTTAGCAATGTCGTTGACGGTATTTGGGAACCCATTACCTCAAGGTTATTTAGAATCAATGATTGTCATATGTGAGTGTCAAGCAACGGTTGACACAAACAAGACAATAACCGTGTGCACAGTAGATTGAATGAATGGCGGATTCCTCGGTTGGTTGACAAATCACGACGGACATAAATGTATGGTATGATATTTGTGCCAAGAAAAGATGACATTAAGTAGATGGGACGGGGGGAGGGTACCTGCATCTTGTAGGAGGCGACACTTGGTATATTAGATGTGTTGTTGAGAATCTGTTCCAGTTGAGCTTTGAGTATGACGCTCTTCACGCGCCGATCGGATCCCCCGTAGCCACCTAGTGGAATTGGCATATAAGATTGGATCCTCCGTAGCCACCTAGTGGACTAGATTTATAAGATCGGATCCCCGTAGGCACCTAGTGGAATTGGTATATAAGATCGGATCCCCCGTAGCCACGTAGTGGAATAGGTATATAAGATCGGATCCCCCGTAGCCACCTAGTGGAATAGGTATTAAAGATCGGATCCCCCGTAGACACCTAGTGGAATAGGTATTACAGATCGGATCCCCTTAGCCACCTAGTGGAATTAGTATATAAGGTTGGATCCCCCGTAGCCACCTAGTGGAATTGGTATATAAAATTGGATCCCCCGTAAAATAAGAATGACATTAACAAGATGACACAGTAAGCAATAGAACACGAAACCTAACTA
Organism: Urechis unicinctus; assembly: GCA_034190875.2. Lineage (NCBI taxonomy): Eukaryota > Metazoa > Annelida > Polychaeta > Xenopneusta > Urechidae > Urechis > Urechis unicinctus. The sequence goes on along the minus strand of CM067354.1, from coordinate 54,164,841 downwards.
TTGCATAAAAATGACCAGTCAACACGAATCGAATTAGACAACCCTACAGCATGATAGCTTCGAAAACATGTTATATCATATAATTACGGGGAGTGTTCTAATTCCTTCTTGACATTTCAAAGTTCTTTTGTCGCTGAAGATATCAATCAATTTCAGTACACTTGTCAACAACATGCAGCCATGTAATATCGATATCAAAGTGCCCTTAGCTTATTTCATTTTTATGTTTACGACGCAACAGGGAAATTAACATTCTATGGAAGGCAAAGCAGCGAATCAAGAAGGAATTTCACACGACCATATGCGCCTTAGGGCAAGTAATCTGGCGACTCCTGCATAACTGAGAAACTGTACAGCTTGTCTGCCTTTGAACGGACAATAGTTCTCACCCGTCTATTATAAAATCTGACTGATATGTATAATCAGAAGAACACAATATGCGTACATGGAGAGTTAAAGTGGCGGTACTCAGCCAAATGTATGGGTTTGCGCACTTTACATCGATGTTATTGCGCTATGAAAAAGAAGTCATCAGGGAAATGAAAAATTCGATGCTTTTCTTAGCTGAGTTGTTTACAGTTAATATAGTCACTGATTGCTGGTTCAATTTATATATGACGTCACTAAATAGACAAAACATGTTAGTTCAGTCCCATGATGTGTCAAAAGTAGTATACATTTGCCCAGTAACCCATCACGTCATTGGTCTGAAATCGCATATGCTCTGCTCAAGGAGCCAGGTTCATCCAGGCGATAATACAAGCAAGCTGTACCAAACACAGGAGTGCCAAACATCGTACTCATATGTTGAATCTCTTTTGTGATAGAATGCATTCTTGGAATATGACACTGACTGGTAGATTGATTACCAAACTTTGATCTTTTTGCACAAACAAATTATGTATATTAAATTTGAATAACTATACCCCATAACCATTCTAATCGTATTTGCAAGAGACCGTGCATCCCGCGCGGCTAAGAAAGGCCTAAACACAGCAAACATACCAATGCCAATGACCGTCTGGTGAAACCTTTAGCTCAAGGTAAGATACAATTAATGATTGTAGGTCCCTTGCCGATTTTGAGGAAGAAACCGCACAAACAAGGCTATAACCGAGTGCATAGCATAAAGAATAGAAGATGTATCGCTTTGTTGACAACCCAAGGCTACACCTGAATGGCATGACAGTATTGTATAAGTAGAAAGTAGATGATATTGAGACGGGAAGAGTGGGTGCTACCTGCATCCGGTAGGGGACACAATCAGTATTACCGTACAGGTTATTGTGAATCTTCTCCAGTTGAACATTAAAAATAGAGCCTTTCAAGCAGCAATAGATTACCCCAAAACAATGCAGCCGGCGCACATATACATGCAGGTATTGTTGTTACAATGACATAACCACTGCGACGCATTTATCAATCATTAAGACCCCACCTGCGACAATGGTACGCTCACGATTTCAGTAAAAAGGCGCCCTAAGCACTTGAAAACCCACATTCACACACAAACACACACACACACACACACACCCTAACATACACTCGAACGTCACGCTCAAGGGTTTGGTCAATGTAAGCTACACAGTTTGCCAAACGGACATAGCTAACAAGACAGAAGGTTGGTCAAGAGTAGGATATTTAACCGAGATTATAGAACCACATCTGGTAACATCTCTGGCCTCGCCACTGAATGCTGTAGATCATCCAATCAAACAATCAGTACCCTCGCAAATATATATCTCAGATACAAAGTCTCGTAGGGGGTGGGAGGGGGGGGGGGCGGGGTAATGTACATGCAGATATGAATGAATTCTCTTCTTTGCACAGCTGCGAATTATGTATGTATCCATGTAATATTAACATGAACGCAACATTACATTTGAATATGAATCTGCAATAATAGATAGTTGAGACTGATTAGGAAGTGCAGCTTGATTAACAACGATTCTCGTACAACAGGAGTGTAATATGGCTAACAACAGTGTATATTAGACCTGTGTTTACTGCGTGAACAGATACCTCACCTGACCACTAGACGATCCAACCACAAACTCCTACGCATCTATTGTCATAAACTGTACAAGAAAGAACCTAACGAGCACCCAGAACAATACAAACAGCAGGACCGTGTTTAGCAAATTACCATATTGAGTAACATGCGCAATAGGTCTGTTAGAGCTCTTCTCTGCTTGAGAAACCGTCTTGGATTTCTTGCGTTGGTGCTGTGGGGAGGAAATGGGGGTAGGATGTGTATTATCGGTTGGTGTGATACCAGTTTATATCAACAACATCTACTGTATTTGTGACTGTTTTATAGTCATTTAGACAGTAATGTGTAAAATAATGTGATGCCAAACAATTCGTAGATTGTAAGAGATGAGCGATTCCTAAAGATAATTATCCATTATACTGATGCAAGGAATTATACATCAGATATACATAGAGATATATATATATATTATATATATAAATATACATATATATGATAGATGAAAGATATCAGCAGAGGATATATATCAAATTCTATATATAAGAGATACAAACAGATATATATATATATATATATATAGATATAGAGATATATATATATAATCATATATAAATATTCATAAATACTGAATATATATATACACAGCATTTTATATATATATATATATATATATACAAAGAGAGAGATAAATATATAGAGATGCATACATATATTCAGAGAGGGATATATATATATAGATAGAGAATAGATAGAGAGAGAGAGAGAGAGAGAGAGATAAAGACAGAGACAGAGAGAGAGAGGAGAGGGATAGGGAGAGAGGGGGACAGAGATAGAGATAGGGAGATATACAGATAGAGAGTAAACTAGAGAGAGAGAGAGAGGATAGAGATATAGGGAGGCATGGAGGAGAGAGAGAGAGATAGAATAGATGCAGAGAGAAAGATAAGGAGATAGAGAGATATTATATAGAGATAAAGAGAGATATAGAAAATATATAGATATATATATATATAGAGAGAGAGAGAATATATAGAGAGCGAGATATATATATATATATATTATATATATAGACATAAGATATATATATATATATATATATAAATATCAATATATTATCATGAGAGAGATATATATATATATATATATATAGAGAGAGAGAGAGTAGAGATAGATATAGATATATATAGATAGATATAGATATATAAAGATAGAGATAGATGATATGCTATATATAGATAATCTATAGAGAGATATATCGAGAGAGAGAGAGAGAGATATATATATATAGATATATAGATATATATAGAGAGATGAGGGGGAGAGAGAGAGATATACGAGAGATATGATAGCAAACAGCTAGATCCGAGAGAGAGGATATATATATAGATAGATATAGATAGATATATATATATATATATATATATATATATATATATATATATATATATATATATATATATATATATATACCCGTCCCCTCCACGGATAAAAGCGTGCTCGTATATGCATATGGTTCCGTATATATATATATATATATATATATATATCTATATATATATATATATATATATATATATATATATATATATATATATATATATATATATATATTATATATATATCTTATATATATATATATATATATATAATATCTAGTTCATATATTGTTTTTCAAATTTTACAGGCTCTGGAATATCAAACGTCATGCGTCATTCTCACAAGTAATCTCGTATCATCAAATGGAATATATATCATCTGGTCAAACTCGAACACAGCTAACAGATTTTCATTAGGTGAATTCATAATGCGCTCAAAACATTAGCACGTGTGTCTGTCAAGAGACCCATGCCAAGCCGCAGTGACTTATTGTTTCGTTCAACAGAACGCACAATGCTCTTCAAGAGCACGAGTTTGTAATCGCTGAGGGTACGTCTGTTACTCCCGTCTGCCGGTGTGTGAACGGGAGGGAGAGGCTCTATGATTATCAGGAGTACAGGTGATGTCTCCGGCCATACAATAACCACTGCATTGAGATAAATGCCTGGATTAGCGTATATTGATTCCAGCAATACTAACAACGTCACTCAACGACTTTAATAGTTCAACTCAATAAACAAACGCCGCAGACATATCCCAAAAACAATCACAGACGTAGATAGGCAACAATATTCTATTCCCACCACACTTCCATCACCAGGGGTGCAGGGGCGGGGGTGGGGGGGGGGGGGGGGGTCGTCGGAGTCTTGAAGCCAACTTGTCCACACTCCTTTCATTATTACTCCATGGTGGCACGCACGGAAAAATTTTGACCGCAGGTCAGAAGGGACCAACATGCTAATTCACAGCGCGTCCGCAAGCATATTGATTGGTTTCTTCGATTTGACGACTTCCGCTAAGGCGTGCCCTCTGTTCGAGGCCACACTCCCGCCAGGTTGGTCCCTCATCACCCTAGTGCTCGGATTCCTGAGACTACACAATGCATTATCCAGGTCAAAGTAAGAGCATGCCCAGCAGCTCGAATACAGACTCCCGCCATGTGGGTCCCGCACCCTGGAGCACGGGTTCCCGTGTTCCCAATGCATTATCCAGGTAAAACTAAGATGATTACACCGGGAGCTCAGACCCAGACTCCGCTTCGAATACAGAATTTTAAAAAGTTAGGAATACCCTTCACGACATTATTTTACTCAGTAAATTGGTCAAACATATATCAGTAGTACAATGTATCAAACAAATTAAGATGGTCTTTTGGGAGGTCAACCAATTGCTACGAGTAGCACTAGTCTAGTATTTAAATCCTGAGCACCTATTAGAGTTTGGACTCCATTATAAATGCAGTATTTCCATCCATCCATCTTTCACATACATTTCCTTATACTAACTTTTCTAATATTGTTTCGATTTTGACAGTCTGAAGATTATCCAATAATCTGAATCCGTCAAGGGGTGACCACATCCGGAGCATGTGTTTGCTGTTTCTGTTTTAACAGGTTGATGAAAATAATCGAGAAATAGTGATATATCACCGAACGCCTATGGTTCTTGTCCAACGCCTTGGACAAATATGTGTCTGAAACACCCGAGAACGAGTACATTCAAATGGATAGACCGTTTGGAGGCGAGGTCTCTACCAATGAGTATGATATCCATTATTATTAAACAAAGATGCAGTTTGTGGTTGAATACTCATATTATTTATGGCTGAAGGATCATCAATCATGTTGGATAAAATATCCACTTTTCACTTGTAACGCTGCCACACATTCCACACTGTCGAGCATAGCTGACGTCACATGTGACGTGATAGAAAGATACAAATGTGTGAATGATATTACTATCTTGGCAAACGATTCCAGACTTGGTGTCTGCTCTGATGAGTTAAACACGCTTAGGTCATTCAGGATATGTCGGCCTTTGATTCTATTGATATTCTATACGTTTTACATTACAGATTTAGTTACCTCCAATTTATAGTAGTACTCCGGGGACAAGGATTTCATCCTTTCGACCTCCTTCGTTAATTCACCTATGGCTATAAATTGATAAAACATGGACATATTGAAATTAACAATTTTTCATCAGCACATCTGTTCTCCAGTAGCGTATTCTCACATTGTCCAGCATGCTCATTCACTACATTCCTATGACCCGAATAATGTAACTACTCCCCACACAGCCTCGTGCTCGATAAGCGCACGTAAACTGGAGCTTTCGAACAGCGGACAAAAAGAGGTGACTTGTAGTCTTGGTGACTAGGCAGGTCTCAATTACAAATGCTACAATCAATTCAATGTTTCTTCCCCGAGTATTTAAGCTCACCCGTGGTCTGTGACTGTGCCACCTTACAGTTGCAGACCATTGCAAGTGGGTTTAAATTCAATTACTTCGATTTGGTCAGTCTCGCTTGAATATACCTCATATATGATCAACTAGGTTTGTTGAACTGGGGTGAAAATGGCTTTGAAAGATCCTAAACAGTCAGCGGCAATATTCATTCTACGATGTGTATCGGCCAAAACTATTAACCACGATATTTATTCAACGTGCAAGAGATCGATGCTTCATAATTGCGTGGTTTCAAAGCAGAAAATGTGATTATAACATTATTGCTATTGGTTACTAGGAAAACATGTATCATGTTACTGGGAACGGGTAACTCATGATATACCTATATAATTGTGCAGTGAATAAATTCCGGGCCCCTTATTGTTATTTATCAACTACCACCTACGATTCGTAGCGTTGCATGCGTACACCGCTGTCAAGCTATGAGTTTATGTATCAATACAACCATCCGCACATATGTATATGCATACATATGCAGATGTACGTCATCAAATATATATATATATATATATATATATACATATATATATATATATATATATATATATATATATATATATATATATATATATATATATATATATATATATATATATATATA
>CM067354.1:54140901-54153401 GCA_034190875.2 Urechis unicinctus | reverse complement strand
GGCTGTAATGTGAGGAGAAGGCTCCTGACAGGTATTGAGTAAGAAGAGCTGACTTGCCCACGTTGCCTGCCCCCATCACCACAAGCTGACAGTCTTTGATCCACCCACCGCCACCACTACTCGATGACGACGACGTTGATGATGACGACGATGACGACGTCGTACTGCTGTCACTGTTTTGTCGGGAGAAGCCTTCACTGGATCCATTACGCATCCTTGGTATGGTGTACATGTCGAGTTGATGACGAAGGTTGAAATAATACTTCAAACTTGTTCAACGAATATGCTCCTAGCTTCCTAGAACTGACTCGTGTTTTCCAAGATGTCGATCTGCTCTATGCCTTCTGTTTATATAGCACCAGAGAAGCCGACCGCGAGCCCCCAGTCAGTTCCAGCGCAGGCGGGCAGCATTGGCAAAACTCAACGCTAGGTGGTGCTTTGCTTCGGCACGTTGATGACAGATGCATTGCAAACCTCGACAACGTTATTCTCCCATGTATGTATATATGAATGTATGTATGTATGTATGTGTGTATGTGTGTGTATGTATGTATTCATGTTTGTATGTAAGTATGTATGCGTGTATATATATGAAGGCAATTTGTATATATGCGCATATGTATGTATGTATGTATGTATGTATGTATGTATGTATGTATGTATGTATGTATGTATGTATGTATGTATGTATGTATGTATGTATGTATGTATGTATGTATGTATATGTATGTATGTATGTGTATGTATGTATGTATGTATGTATGTATGTATGTATGTATGTATGTATGTATGTATGTATGTGTATGTATGTATGTATGTCTGTCTGTCTGTATGTCATCTTTGCTATTCGCATGTATGATGACTTATTATGCATGTAAGCCTGTAGATATGAATTGATGTATGTATGTATGTATGTATATATATATATGTATATGTATGTATGTATGTATGTATGTATGTATGTATGTATGTATGTATGTATGTATGTATGTATGTATGTATGTATGTATCTATGTATGTATCTATGTATGTATGTATCTGTATGTATGTATGCATGTTTGTATGCACTACACCAGTGGATGTTGTTTTGTTTAATAGGTAAGGGAACCCTGGATCTATTCACACGTGGGATGATATGTTAACTAGTCTAAAAGTATGCGTATATGTTATGTAAAAAATGCAATATGATGTACGCGATATATATATATATTCATACAAATAGTGATCGGAATTAGAAGGCTATCATATAAAGGGAGGAGAGTATATCATATAGGAATAACAGTATATGGTCCCAAACGTCTAGCGTTATCACAAGTAATGAAAAAAGATATATAATATGCACTTTGCAGTATATTGTGAATTTAAAGTAAATTTGATACTAACTAAATTGATTTTAGTTAGAAAAGATCAGCATATTGTGCGTCGCATATATTATATATTTGTTCCTACGGATATTATATTTTTAGCAACATATGCTTATTATATATATTACGCATTTCTATTGTATTTGTGACATCATCTGGAATAAATTAGAAATACACCCAGCAGAAGCTGCATTATCACTCACGTCAGCTAAGTTGAAGAGTCAGAGAGTAATTTTGCTTATTCGCGCGATGCTCAAAGGCTTGATCCAAAAGTGCGCGTTGAGTGTTTACCGCCTTATTCATCGACCAGCGTTTCATTCATCTAGGACGCCTTCGAAACTGGTATGTATAAGTCATATTGTTATACCCTCTCCACCTCGCACATATCACCTTTCTCCCTCCCTCCACTACGATTTCGGTTGCATAGAAGCAAGTTAGTACCATCATTTGAACCCGACATTGCCTTATCTGCCGTACGCATCGTTCGCAAAACAGACTTCTTCAAATGTGCTACATGTTTTACTGATTATAAAGTGACCCAACTATTCAAGCGGTTTCCGGCTCTCTAAAACTGCTACACACATACCAGAATCACCTAGACATGGGGATGTTGTAAGTTTTTAGCTCTTAAATAATATCTGTGTGGATGGGTTATGTATGTTTGTAAACGAATTGAAGAAAACTTATTATCCGAGATTAAATGTCAAAGTACCAATTTGCAAATGTGGACGCATGCCCAGCGGTCACTTTTATTATCAATTTATAAGCCAAATATTGATTTGGAGGCGCGGCTGGGTTGTGGGGGTGGGTTAGTTCCGAAACCTCGGGAACACCTCAACTCCCTGGGTATGTACTTAAGGGATGTAACCAAAGAGCTAATAGCTATGTTAAGAGAGCTTAATGCGACTATGTGTGCGGTTAGTATACGAATTACTAAAACACACTTCAGTCGTCAGGTAAAGCTAACGTAAAACAAAAGCACATTGGATTATTGATCCAACGTGTAGAAGCTTGTCGTGCGGCTGTTTATATTAAAGATATGTAGTTTTCTGATTGGTCGAGGCGATGGTACCCCAGTAAATTCCATATACAGCAGTCCTGTTTCGCCCGGTACCTTAAGATTGGAGCAGCATCGAATGAGAGTTATTATGAAGAAAAAAAATATTTTTTGTCTTTTTCTTTAACGTAAAACAAAAGCAAATTGGATTATTGATCCAACGTGTAGAAGCTTGTCGTGCGGCTGTTTATATTAAAGATATGTAGTTTTCTGATTGGTCGAGGCGATTGTACCCCAGTAAATTCCATATGATTTTCAGATACGCTAAAACATTTTCATAGTAAAAGTTGTGTAATAGCGGCTTTATTTTGTCTCCGAATGTCTGCTGATCTTTTAGCCTTAGTTACAATGAGAATAGTTGAAGTATGAAGACCTTACACGAAATAAGTGCACCACAAAAATAAAGGCTTCAGACCATTTATTATGAAATGTATACATAGTTGTAGAAATGACGTAGCTAATAGTAACCGAAGGACAACTAATACTGTTTCCCTTTAGTTGAGCAACCAACTCATGCCATGCAAGTCGACCAAGCGGCTTGACTAACTGGTGACTTGCAAGGTCAGTCAATAATTCCAAATGCCATCACCACTCCGAGAAATAACTTGAAATAGTATGAAAATGGACCAAATTTTAAAACTCGACCACTTGTAAAATTCCGGATACAACCTGTCGAACATTTAGATGGTTGAACAAAATGAATACTTCATTAATCCTGTCACGGCAACAATCTTCTAAGTGCAATGCGTCATTATATCTAGATGTTAACCTGATAATGATTATATTCCCGTATTGTACGGGAATATGTCCACGTGTTTTGTAATGATGCTAACAACGCGCTCAATTCATCCACTTCACAAGCGAAGAAAAACTTGCCAGAGGCAGTCTTTGTGCAACAGCTTTATTAAGCCGTAGGCATTCATCGTCAGTTGAGTGCAGATCAATTTATCATTTCCGCACCAATAATATGAACACCTAGCATCATCAGGTATTTATGCAGCTGCAAGCTTCACATTACAGGAAACAATAGAAATGAATGACATTTATTTAACAACTGGTTTTTGTAAAATGTGTATGTGGCAGCTATTTATTGTATGGTTCGTATTCAGTACAATGCTTCCTGCCTGCTATTCTAATGTGAACTATTGTTCTGATATTAACACTTACTTTATGGCAAAGTGTCTGCCAGATTTTCTTCACGATAGGACGGGAATATTTTAGGAAACTGCCATTTGTACGAACTCTTGGCCAGGGCTAAGGAAATGACAACAAAAGCATTAATATCCATAAACTGATAGCAAAATATCAGATTAGCTCTTCTCATGGTCTACCCTAGAATCATAATCGTAATCATACCACCAAGGCACCCACGCTTCATCAGCAGCTGGATTTTACTCACAATACGCTTCTGTAATGTTATATCTTACGTCGGCAAATAAATGTGGCAAACCTCAATGTGCCGCTTAGCAGTGGTGTCTTAAATACAATTTAACACACGCATCATGAATATAAATGGCGAAATAATTAGCTGTGTTATTAGGCAATCCAGTAGTAAGTTATATTGTCCTGTAATGAGATAAGAGATAAAAAGAATAAATGTCATTTACGACGATATAGCTATCTGTCAACGGACATCCACACATTAAGCATGCAATTACATCCATCAGCAAGTGCCCGTTTCTGTCAGCAAATACCCATATCTGCCAACACACGCCCGAATCCCGAACCAATATATATTTAGTAATTGGGAGCATAACGACAGATAATTATGGAATGTCAAAGAAAAGCATATGAGAATATCAAAACGGAGGTCAGCTGTAATTATGATTAAAAACAAAAACCAAGCATAGGAAGTTCCATGACATTTGCAAAATAGATGTTAATATACAGCATTATCAGATGGCAAAAATCATTAGGGCAAGCTACCTTTGTTTCATGGATCTTGCTTAACTTGCTAATCAAAAACATGGTATCCAATGCCTCACGCTGAAATACGTCTGTCCGTCCAAACCATATAACGTCAATTGAATGTGGCTTAAAAAGAATCGACAAAAAATGGCGTTTAGTATCTTATGTTCGTTGAGGTCTCTCCTAATGCGACATCATACTGTTATATTCTTCTCAATGTCTATCACCCGGAATCATTCTGCTACAAGCATTTGATTCTTCTTACAAAGGCAACTTAGTGCAGAATACAGCCGTGCGGCTGACGTCAACGTATTCAAGCCCTGTAACGACACCAACAAGGTACGATTAGATATGTCCCTTATTATGCAAGCGGTTAGCAAATGTGCTATTTTGTCTGGATGTTGTGTATCAAGCTATCACAAACTTACTATGACAGGATATTGTCACTCATTTCGGTAGGGTTATGCTGATAAGTACAATGACGTATGTACAATGACGGCACCATAATGACGTCGCGTTCCGTCGTTCACCAGTAGTTGTCATTTGCAGCAGTGCGTTTGTACCGGTTTTTTATTCCATTATTTTTGGACGATATGCACGATATTGTACCACAATCATGTGCTCTCGTCGTTGATGCGATCAAGCACTTGTAATTCTACTTCAACACCATGTTAACGTAATCAGCCAAGCGAGGGTGTTTAAAACAACGTGCCATGTTTTCAATTTTGACAGACGAGGCCGTGACAGGAAGAAAGGACAAGAGCAACCTGCTCAACATGTGAAGCGTCCGCAAATGTTACACTGGTAAGGTCATGGTACATATAGGCTGAGTCAGTATTACAATGGTTAGCGGAAATATAACTTCCGTTGACATATACGTAAGAGGGTACCTAATTGGACCCAATTAACCTGCTCGAGAAGCCATCTGTCGCACGATTGCTATGAAGGCGTCAAATAGGCAGCTGCTTCGGTTTTGAAAGTAACTTGCTACCAATCCGGTAATCGGAATAGGAAATTGTTTTTTCCGCTTGAGAGATCATATATGCAAGGGGAGTGATATCAAGCCTGCTAAAGTGAGTAAGAATCAAACTGAATATGGATACGATCACAACATTTACAGCACTATCTTAAAGTGCCTATGACACCAAATTTCCATGATAATCTAAATGAAACCGAATGAAAGACAATGTTGCATTTACTCTGTTTTTGTGGTTCAATTTCCGAACAAGTCACCCGAACCTAACGTAAATTGAAATATAAAGTAGATTTGTTGGCACCCGCCGCCATTTTCCAAATTTTCGGCCCAGCACTCCGTGACGTCACTTGCGGAACTCGTCACTGACAGGTCCGCAGTTTTCACGGTAAACAATGGCGAATGTTTCGGAGAGCGATGTATTTGAGTTGGACGATTTCACGATGGAGTTTTGGGTTGAAAAGGCTCAAATGTTTGAGCAATCAAATACAGAGGATGTAGCTGGTATTGTGCCGTACATATTCGAACCATATCTGTCCGAAAACAGCGCAAGCGAATCTGATTCACGTGTTCCGAGAAGCGATAATCCGAACATGAACCGTCTTCAAAACATTGATTGGTGAGTCCCATTGGAATTGTAATCGCTGCACAAAATATCTTTTCTTTTGATTTTACATTATAAATGAAGAATACCTTCATCATTTGATATCGTTTTCGTTTTTCTTGGTGTTATTCAATATGGTTTTTAGTCGCCAACGTACATGGCGAAAAATCTTAGTCTTAGACAGAGTCTGGCATTTATTTGATAGGTTTTTAAAACCCTGGTTTCAGGTGCCAATGTGGAGGCTGCTTAACCATACCAACTGCCAGGGAAAGTGTCTGCTGTGTGGAGCAGGAGAAAGTGATGGTTAAAATAGAAAATTTACCAGAAATTAAATGTGTGACACAGCATCCAAATTTTAATGCTGTATGTCTCAATGAAGATGAGTTGGAGACAGCGTACTACGCCTACAAGCAGCATCATGGTCCGTACAAGGGAAACAAGTAACTATTGACAGACAAACACAAAATTATAAATTTATGTTTAAAAAAATTCCCTAAACTACTGGGTTTTTTTTACTTATATGAATGACGTTTTCAATTCAGTCTGAATTATCAAAACAGTTTATGCAAGGAAAACACTATTTTTGTGACTCAATCATCATATCAATGTATGGGCTAAAATATAATATTTATTCAGCTCTGTAAAGATGTTTAAGGTTTTTGTATGGTTGTGTGTTACAGCTGGAAGCGTTACACTGGATACAGACAGTTTATCCGATGGTGCTACCATTAACTTGGAAAGAAAAATCGTATCCCTATACCATCCTGTGTGACATCAGTTATCCGAGTAAACATTTCCAGAGGAGTCAAACAATTATGAGGGATATGAAACTAGCACTTAGAGAAGCGTGAGCGGAACTGATCGAGTGCTTGGTGCTTTTCTCGGATCTCGAAGGTGGAGTTGAGATTGGGTGGGATCTCCAGTGCATCCATCTGATCGACTGCTTGGTGCTTTTTTGGGATCTCGAAGGTGGAGTTGAGATTGGGTGGGATCTCCAGTGCTTCCATCTCCACATCATTTATGTCACTGGCCTTGCATATGCTGACTGTCGTTGCCAAAAGATCTTCTACATATCCTGTATTGTATATATGTGTTAGTTGTTCATTTGAGATCACAGATTATAATTTTCACATAAAAGTGAAATTTAGAAACAATCCCTACCATAAGTTGGATCATTCAGCACTTTCCTCCTTGTGTGACCTCCTCCCTTGTGTTTGGGGTAGTGGAGGCTGTACATGTCCTCACCCTGCGCTGTTATTCTTTGTTGTCGTCCAGCATTTGCATAGTTGCAATGATTGATCTGAAATCATTTATGAACCTTTCTATCAGTTTGAAATAGGATAAGTTTGTGTTTTTCCTGTTTGATTTATTGTATTTTTTGTGATAAGTTGGATTCAGCAGTAAATTAACTTTAATCATGACTGGAATGAATGACGTGAGGAAAGACACTTCTTGAAATCAAACAGCTTGTTTATTTCACTTTGGTTTTGTGTATGGATCCACTTGTCAAAAACAATCCTACATTTGAAAGAAGCATAATTTATATGTGATAGAATACAGAAGAGAAATTCCACTGAAGTCACCTGCTTCCCTGGATTTCGGTTTAAATAGGATTAAAAGTTATGGATAAAGTAAATATCTAAGAGATTTTGCCAATATGTCAGCTCACCTTTTGGTGCTCCCTTTTCTCCACTGACTTTCAGACTGGTGGCGAATCCGTGCAACCTCTCTTGAATATGGTAGGAACAGCGGTTGGGAGAATATTTCAGGAACATTTGTACCCAAATCCGAGAGCTTATCTCACTGCAAGTGCCTGGTCAAAACATCCAGGTCCAAAATGCTCGCTAAACAAACGCGAGTGGGTTGTTGGTCCCGACCAATCTGCACTTGTACGCCGCACTTGCGATATCCATTGCTCGCGCAACTTCTACTCCCGAGGAAAACTGAATAATCGAAAGTTTTCCGAAGAAATGTTCGAACAATTCGCAGCCACGCAGCGTTGTGGCATGACTGATCCAGACTAAACAAGATATAAACTCACGGTTGACACGTGGGTTTTATAGTAGGCAAAGAAACTCCGGCTCTGACAGAGACAGCGCATCTGTGGAGGCCAGAAACTCCAACACAATTCGATCCGCATCGATTTGTTCAGTTTATACTCAAAAATCATATTTTAGGTGGCATAGGCACTTTAACATTGTAACAGATAGTATACATTTTTATTATGTGTTTCTTTATATTTTGTCGCTGAGGATGATTCATTGAGCTGATATAAAGGAGTTAAGAACGCTTGTAGATGTCTGTACGCGGCGAATTTCTCAGACCCATTTTATATTCTGCTCCAGAAACATTGGGTGCCATTAAATCCACCAGCATAAGACATATCAGGCATCAGATATCATAACTATTAGTCAAACAATTGGGTGAATGTTTTCTAATTGTACAGTAAGCTGATTAAAGTCTCATTATGCAGTGAGAGGAATACACAGCTGACATGAAAATAAGATAATTGTTTGCTCTTGTTAAGTAATAAGATGAATATACTCCAGTATTGCAGTGAGATGAATATACTCAGGTTATGCGGTAAGGGTGATATATTCTTATTATTCAGCAAGATGAATACACTTTAGTTACACCACAGGGTGAACATATTGTGCAGTGAACCCATTCTGTTTGCTATTCCATTGCTGATATTAGCCATAACAAATGTCCTGAACAGATATTTGGTCATAAATACCAAGACGCTTACCTACACTGTGTAATGCATGAATCCTCTCATTAATGATGAATCATTTACACATTGTATTCAAAGCAGTGACATTGAACAGTACGTGGTCGTGCCTCTGAGTGAACGGGTGATGTTGAGGTCGTGCCAGTCTCGTTGGCGGATGAGGTTGAAGTCTATCTCGTGCCAGTGGCCAGATCGGGGGTGTCTCCATGTTGTTTTGAAGCTGTCATTCTGCTGCAATAGGGTGTTGGTGATGACCAGTTGCCTCTCTGAACATAGTGATAAAGGAGGGTGCCGTTGGAATTTTCCTCTCCGACTCCACGGCGACCGACGACTTTATCCCAGGCAGTGTGGTCGGTTTCGACTCGGGCAAGTCACCTACCAAGAGTAGTATGTAGGTGTATGGATTGGTGTCAATCAGGCAACTGAGAGCCTCATAGAACTCCTCCTTTATCTGGTCCGGTTATGGTGACGAAACCGTCCTCCGTCTTTAATTGCTACAATCATTATCTCAGCAATTGTTGGCCTGATGTATGACTTGCTTTGTTATTTTTGCCCTCTACACTTAGCAAGTTCTACACACGACCATCACAAGGAAATACAAGTCTTGTATAAGATCTAGTCGACGGAGATTCTGATGCATGTGATGCCCTTTGTCTTGGCATTGCTGATTGGAGGTTCTGGGGTCAGCAATTCATCCGGGTTTATCATAATATTTCAGGCACACCTACGTAAACAAAGCTCCAGTTGATTTATGTAGCATCTGGAGGCATATCTAAGTGTTATTGTCTGTGTTTTGATACCATGATAACATTAAATATTGCAATATTTCGATCGAGAAGGGAACAGCACTAACTCTATAAAACATAATAGTAGTGCATCAGATAGCATGATACACCGTAAAGATATCCTTAACCTTAATTTGGCATATGTGGTGCAACTTTTTGTTGAGTATAGCTAATGTTAAGCCATACTCACTGATACTTTCAACAGCTGCTGATGTAATAATCCATCAGAAAAAATGCTGCAAATTAGATTTCATGGTTGGTGTAATACATATGGTTAGTGTAGTAACACCCTGAATGTCAATGTGACGGATAAAGCCAGAAACGGGTTAACACCATGATGGGGAAACGTATTCATATGGAACGTCTGGTTTAATCCAGATGATTGAACCACTTCATTTGGAAGATCTGGTAAACACTTACTTGAGGCTATCGATGATATGGCTATCCTCCCAGTAACTGGTACTGGTTAATTCTAGCGCAGAGGCGTCTTCAATCATGCCTTCCTGCAGCAATTTCAATTTTGAACTAAGCATATTTATACAACCCGCTCGATTGGTCGACTGTTAAGTAATTTATGCCTGCCCAAGGCGGTATCTACCTACCATTGACAGAGAATAGACATTTGTTTCTAGCACCGATCTGGCAAGTCTGGTAAAATATTTACGCATTAATGCAACGCAAATAGATAACCATTGAAGAGTGCTACCAATCAAGCCTGTAATTAAAGAAGCACTCAATAAATGCATGTCACAAAATACCTAACCGACTATTTAAAGAAATGATATGCGTGCTATTGACTGTCTTACAGATAACTTCTGGTCGTGCTGAACTTGTCAAACATGGCAAATGGTAGACACGATTTAGCAGCTTAAGTTGAAGACGGACGGATTCGACCATTAAATTACGCATGTGAAACGCCTTTACTGGCTACTATTTATCTGCATACATATGCGAACAGTGTTTTCAAGGCGGGGATATGATTTGGTGTTCTCAATGTAAAGAAGGGATAACAATGCAGTAACCAGGCAAAAAAATACATTATATTACACGATATCACCGGAAAATGGATCTTCAATACAAACTATTCAAAGAGAAGAGATAAAGTTAAACACAAACCAGGATGAATGTAATATGACTCATAACATTACTACTCTTGCCAAGCCAAACGTGAGTTCCGTCAATACCAAAGCTCCCTCCTCCTAACAATATTCACAAATAACCACATTTCCATGGTCTAGACCACACGATAATCGATAGGTCTTTCTAATGGGAACAGCCTATGCACACCGGAAACTTGCCATGGCGCCACACGATTTGATTCTCTCAGGGATAATGAAGGAATGTAAGTTATTTGCATTACTAACGCGAGCAGCACTGTGGCAGTTTATCAACAAAAAGGAAACTAGTAGCAATTATTTGGGCCAACGAGGGGAGCGTTAAATAAAAGTCATATCGATTGACAAACTGCCGGCTGGCTATTTACTTGGAGTGTCATCCGAAGATTTTTACAATCAACATGATACATAGGAGCCTGCGGCAGCATATTTTGCATGTTCGGATTTTCCATCCAAAACGTACTACAAAAAAGAATCAAATAATTATCCACAATACAAGTTAACACAGTACCAGGATCTAACCGCAAGCTAACATTATAAGAGGATTAAAGATCAAATTTGTAGAATCACACAATCTAAGTTTGCAAGAGAACGGATTCTGATTGTAAATGTGGATGGTGATAACATTTTCAGCTTACAACACCACTGGGTATATATATTTATAAGTTTATACAGGTCTATAGATATATATATATATATATATATATATATATATATATATATATATCTATATATATATATATATATATATATATATATATATATATAGATATATATATATATCTTTATAGAGATATATATATATAGAGAGATATAGATATGTCTATATATCTATATGTTATCTATATATATAGATATATATATATATCTCTCTCTATATCTCTATATCTCTCTATCTCTATATATATATCATCTCTATATATCTCTCTATCTATCTCTCTATATATCTATCCTATCTATCTCTCTATATATCTCTATATATATACAGTCAAACCTGTGTTACCGGTCACCTGTACAACCCGGTCACCTGTACATGCCGGTCGCTCAATTTCAGTCCCTTGAGAATTTACATGTATGTAAAAGATAGGAGCGGTCACTTGTATAATCTGGTCACCTGTGCATAAAGGTCACTCTGGCCAAGTCCCTTGACCGACCTGATTAGACAGGTTTGACTGTATATGTATATATATATATATATATATATATATATATATATATATATATATATATATATATATATATATATATATATATATATATATATATATATATATATATATATATATATATATATATATATATTTATAGGCTAGGACTAGTATGGGTTGGTGATGGGCCCACTGAAGTCGGCGGAGGGCTAGGACTAAGATTGGTTGGTGGTTGGTCAACTGAAGTCGGCGGAGGGCTAGGACAAGGATGGGTTGGTGGTGGGTCAACCTAAGTCGGCGGAGGGCTAGGACTAGGATGGGTTGAAGATGGGTCGACGGAGGAAGACAGAGGAGTAAGAATAGAAGGAGTTAGTGATGGGTCGACGGAGGACGACAGAGGAATAGGAGGAGATGGTGATGGGTCGACGGAAGAAGGCAGAGGAGTAGGACTAGAAGGAGGTGGTGATGGGTAAATGGATGTCAGCAGAATAGTAGGACTAGGAGGGCTTGGTAATGGGTCAACTGAAGTCGGCAGATACTCAAACGATGTGAGGTTTGCATGCGTTGCATTTAGAGAAACAGTGATGTCCATTCTTCATGATTTTCTCTCAACAACATTACATATCTAATGTTATTCAGTAATGCAATACGCGACCTAGTCTTTTCCCTGCAATACTCAATACATTCATGGGTTGCGGTCTCACGCGTTTTCAGCATATATATATATAAATATATATATATAAATATATATATATATATATATATATATATATATATATATATATATATGATATATATATATATATATATATATA
>CM067354.1:54110901-54138401 GCA_034190875.2 Urechis unicinctus | reverse complement strand
TATATGTTTATTTTAATATATAGTTGCATCTATATATATACATGTTTATATATGAATAAATACATATATATATATAATAAATGTATATATATATATGTATATATATAAAAAAATGTATATATCTGATTATATTGATGTATATACATATGTTTTTTATATTTTTGTATTGGTATATATATATTTGTATATTCATACATCTATATGTAAATTTATGTTTAAATATATATTTATATATATATTTATATATATATGAATATATACATATATATTTACCTATATATACATATTTATACATATATGTATATATATGTTATGTATATATATATATATTGATGTATATGTATGTATATGGATATATGTATATATATACATAAATATATACATTTTCTTGTATAGCGAATTTATACATATATAAACGCGAAAATATGTATATACATATATATATAGAGAGAGAGTATATATGTGCATATATTTATATATTTTTATAAATTTATATACATATATAAATTTATATATATATATAAATATATATTTATATATGTATATATGTATTTACATTTATTTATATATATGTATTTATATATATATATGTCTATATATATTTTTATATATAAATATATATATATATATATATATATATACATATATATCTATATTTATTTATATATTCATATGTATATATATAAATTAATACATTGTATGTGAGTGTGTAGCTAGACGGATTTAACTGCAAATGGCTTATGACTATTGTAGTTGGTCATACATATTTCTGACCATACCTAGTTCTTCGCATTGTGTGTGGCATGATAAGTTGACTTGGCCGCATTTCGGGGTCCGTTTGGCAACGTTGTCGTGGGTGGGGAGAGTAGAGCATTTCTGGCACGCATCACTCATTGTCTGCGGAAGAGGGTATAATAAATATGCCGTTTGAAGCGTGGCCATTAACAGTCGCCGTAATGGAAGGCTCAGAGAAACACATGCTACATTCTGCTTGCATTTACCTCCACTGCCAGCGGAATATTCAAAATAATACGCATCGATCTACGTCATATCTAAGGTTGATGAACACCGGTTCTGCCAGAATATGGAACAAAGTTGGAGTGGAGACTGCACCCATTAGTTTAGTGCGACATATTACATATTATATAACATATATATATATAGATATATATATATATATATATATATATATATATATATATATATATAGATATATATATATATATATATATATATATATATATATATATATATATATATATATATAATATATATATATATATATATACATATATATATATATATATATATATATATATATATATATTTATATCTATATATATAAATCAGTATATTTATATATATATAAATATGTATATATCTATATTTTTATATATGTATATATATATGTTCATATATATATATATATATATTGATATATATACTTATGTATATAACTATATATTATATGTATATAATGATCTTCATATAAATATGTAACATATGTGTTTAAAAATATATGCATGTTTATATTAATATTCATATATATATATATATATATATATATATATATATATATGTATGAATAAATATATACATGTTAATATATACATTTGCACATATATATTCATCTGTTTAACATATACATATATGAATATATATTTTTTTATTTTGGATTTCCAGTCACTCCATATTGCAGATCAAGAAATAAGCTTCGAAAGGTTTACTCTGTCCAGTACGCTCATTTATTGACATTGTTATAAGATCAAGCAATAAGCTACGAAAGGTTTACTCTGTCCAGTACGCTCATTAATTGACATTGTTATCAGATCAAGCAATAAGCTACGAAAGGTTTACTCTGTCCAGTACGCTCATTTATTGACATTGTTATTAGATCAAGCAATAATCTACGAAAGGTTTACTCGGTCCAGTATGCTCATTTATTGACATTGTTGTTAGCTCAAGCAATAATCTACGAAAGGTTTACTCTATCCAGTACGCTCATTTATGGACATTGTTATCAAATCAAGCAATATGCTACGAAAGTCCAGTACGCTTGTTTATTGACATTGTTATCAAGATTGATAATTGATTTCCCTGTTGCAGATTTCTGAGTTATTCGCTTGCGGATGAATGAATGCACGATGAAAATTGCATGCATCTTTAGAAAACAATTACAATGCCGTATATTAAGGAAGTAGCTACGACTTGAGTCGTGCTAAATCGTTGTCCTATTGTCCCAGCCAAACATCACTATCAAGAGAGGTCACTACCTCTGCAACCGAGAAGCTGAATGCGGCGGCTATTCGGTGAAGCTACAATAAACTGGTGCTATGAGGAGTCCTTGACATCCTATCGTGAGCATATAACAATACCCCCAGCAGACTCTTTCCGGATGTACCCATTGCTAGATACGGAACCCGACGCTGCGTGGGCGATCCTCATTCATTGCTTACCATTATCATTTGAATCAAAAAGTTATTTAAAAACCCGCATGAGATTTACGTGGAATATAAACGGTCATGCTAGGGTTCACTCACCTTATAAAAAAATACTGCAAACATAATTAGACAGAATTTGTGCTGAACAAATATATGACTTAGAATAGGTCTTGGTGGAAACCTCAACACAGAGAAAAAATATTGCATCATTTATGACTTACACACAGGTTTGCTGAGGACATAGTCTGGGAGCCAACTGCCATTTTTCCCGTTAACCTTGCATTGTTGTATTAAGTTTTTTTTACTGTTGATTTTGGTAGCCAAGGGTCTATTTTCAGAAACTGCTTGATGACATGTTGTCACCTTTGAGCAATTTGAGAAATTCAAGATGGCGTCCAAGATGGCCGCCATTACATATAAATGACCATAACTCCCTACCTGTTCATCATAGGAAGGTGATTTTTGTCTCTATACCTAGATTTAAGGGGTCAAGCTATCCATTAGAACTAAGTATTATGTTAATATCATATTGTAATAGACGGGCACTAATAATTCACTATTGTCTTTTCAGATGCTGCCCGTATGACGATCACTAATAGTAAAACATGAATGAAGAACTGTGCTTTTTCGTGTCCAAATTTGGATGTGAGAATAAGACTGAACCGTTGAAAACACTGGTCCTGTCAGGATTCAAAACTTTATCAAGCATAGCAAAATCAACGGGGACAGGTATCATGAACTTCTTGAAGAAAAAGTTAGTGAAAATTCTGAATGCACAGTTAAATGTCACAGAAACTGTGCTTCAACATACACTTCAAGCCTCCAGGATGAAAGGCACAAAAGGAAGAATCCAGAAAGTTACTCGTCTTACATTCCACCTAAGACCAGGAGACGGTCATCACTACCATGGTTTATCTTCAAAGTACATTGTTTGTTTTGTGGTGAAACTTGTGTGGTTGAAAAAGATCCGTAAAACCCAAAACGTTGGCGACCAGCATATTCATGTCGGGAAATAGGCAGCACAGGTGGCAAGAAGTCACTCAAGCAAACTATACTTGAAGCCTGTGAACGGCGTCAAGATGAGTTATCAGAAGTTGTGCGGCAAAGGGTAGATAGCACTGTAAGTGACCTTCACGCAGCTGATGCAAGGTATCATGTGGATTGCCGAAATAGCTTCTTGACAGAAAAAAATGTGGCTTCAGCTGCAACAAAGTCTGATAGCCAAGTTAACATTGATCGTGCCTTTGAATCACTTGTTGTAATGATCAAAGACTCGTCCGGCTTCCTGAATTCAGTTGAGTTGCATGAAGCATACAAAGAATTCGGGGGTGATAAGCTGACACGTCGTTTAATTGTCCCAAACCTATGCGAACGCTTCGGAGATGAGTTGGTGGTTTTAAAGTCTCCAGGGTTAGCAGACATTGTTAGCTTGCGATCTATAGCTGCAAAATGCATGCGATTGGTTCAAGACGAGGACGATGACATTGATGTAACAATCAACAAACTGTGCAAAGTCATCAGGCATGAGGTGAAACAAATAACATTAGATAAAGATTGTTATGATACTAGTGTTAACCGACAAAAATGTAGAGGGACAGTGAGTGACACTTTGATCCAACTGTTAGGGAAGCTGTCTCCTAACCTAGATAGGGCACTACCTGCACTTCTCATTGGTTCAATGGTAACTGGAGTGATGAAAAATCATCCCACTAGTTTGCAAATTACTCTTGGCATCAAGATGAGTAGATCCAAAAAACTTATCAACGTGTTACAAAAGTATGGTGTTACATGTACCTACGATGAAGTACGGCGTTTTAAACGTTCAGCTGCCAAAGCCACAACCATGGAACGTTCACTACAAGGCCTATCAACTTCAAGTTCAAGCTTGGTTCAAGTTATTGTTGACAATTTTGATACTGACATATCGTCTCCAAACGGAAAGTCATCCACCCATTCCCTTGCCATGCTGCTCACACAACCAGATAGTAACAGTAGTGAAACAGTCCAAGAAGACACCATTAGACGTGTGAAAATGGAAGACATGGTTGAGCCACTCGAGTATGACGTCGAGATAAAGAGATATAATGGTCCCAAGAAGCCTCCAATGCCACAGAACACCCCCAAACGATCAGTTCAGCCGTGGCGTATGCTGACACAACAAGTAATTTCAAAGGGAAGAGCCAGAGATGGACTTTGCGTCTCCTTCAAGACATGAACAGCACACTAGATTGTCCTGAGTACAATGGGTACAATACTGGGGATGCACGTCGACAGGGTCATTCAGCACAACCAACGACGAAGGCTGTTTACCTTCCATTAATAGATATGATCCCGTCACACCCAGATACCATGATGACATCAATGGCCTGTGCACAGGACTACACACGCAATATCGGTCAACAGTTCGTAGTTTTTACTTGTGATCTGCAGCTGTACAGGGTCGCTCTAGAAGTTCAGTGAACTCTGCAAACATGAAATGCACAATATTTTGCGCCTACTATAATCAGGGCTGCTGTAACCTGACATCATAGCTGATTGCATGTCTTTGTGATGCACATGGGCAACACAATGTACAACAGTGTAGATTATTTGGTAAAGTGGTAGCCATCCTTAATTATGAATTGTATAATATGCTTTTGGTAGTCTGTGAGAATTCAGATTTACAATTAAAGAACATTTGTTATAATATAACACCTGTGGTCGTTTACCTTTTCATATTTTCCACCAAGATTGAATAGTATAGAAGATATACCAGTGCTTGTAAACTGGCAGCCATCATGGATTTGTAGATGACATAATCAGTATCATTTGATCTGATACAGATAGATGTGTCTCAAAAATACTCACGGATAGACACCTTCACAACTAATTTGGAGTAAATAGTATATATACCAGTTTTAGTGTTACGGCGGTCATCTTGGCAGCCATCTTGGAAATTACTATTATGTAATACGATATTAACATAATACTTAGTTCTAATGGATAGCTTGACCCCTAAAACCTAGGTATAGAGACAAAAATCACCTTCCTATGATGAACAGGTAGGGAGTTATGGTCATTTATATGCAATGGCGGCCATCTTGTACGCCATCTTGAATTTCTCAAATTGCTCAAAGGTGACAACATGTCATCAAGCAGTTTCTGAAAATAGAGACCCTTGGCTACCAAAATCAACAGTAAAAAAAACTTAATACAACAATGCATGGTCAACCATCTCTGCCCCCGGACTAACAGTATCGAAATGCCCCATGCAGGATTTCATATTTCATAGAAAACGAATCAAGTGGTTCATTAGAGTTGTGGGTGAGAAACAATATTGAATTAGCGCATTTGATCTATATAATGTTGCTGTCAATCAAAATGTGCAAACATTTATTTGTTACATTTACTGTAGTTCACTGTGTTATACGGCTGTTTTGTGTGTAAACTTTTGCGACTTATGACCCTGATGGCCTACCATAGCCAATAGATTCGGAGCATGGAGACATGTAACGCATAAATATAGCTAACTGCCGCGTGCTCGCTATCCACTGTTACCCTGGATATCATCGTGTTTGAACGCCTCATGAGTTTGTTTCCATCGATGGGTTTCATTAACGTACGTCCGCTGTTGTGTGATTTCCCAGTGTGTTTCAAAACTCTCCCAGGCAATTATAAAATGAGGTTCATGTCGTTTGCTTCCCAATGCTCATATTCGATTCCAAAACAGAGCTAGAATATTAAATGGCTATTACTCTATACGCCACACAACAAGCATGACAGCAGACGGCAACGAGTCCTTCAGAGATTTGTGTGATATGAAAACCGTAACAACAATACTGAATCGGAGACATGAGCAAAGCTGCATGATCATGACAGGTTCTTCCGAGAATACAGTATTGTCCTGTTTCATGAAGAGTGACACCTTCTTCCTCAAAGAACAGTTCACATAAAGGTCACTGACCGTTCCCTGAATTACTAGAGCATATTGCATGTCCTCAGGTATAGAATCTTTACAGTGATGCAACTTAGCACAATTTTGGTTATGGAAAGTGAAAGAAAATTCATCGAACGATGTATAGAAGAAGAAATTAGGTCAAAGTAAGTTCATCAAACTTTTACAATATCAGTCAATACGCCAACACCTTTGCTACAGCGTCAATAAGTCGTCACCTTTACTAAACCCGCAAATGAGTCATCACTCTTACTATCCGTCTGTAAATCATCACCTTCACTACGTCGTCAATGCATCAACACCTTTGTTATACCCATTTCTTTACAGCCCATGTTGCACAGAGGTTGCAATAATGAAATGACATCACTGTTTTTTTTCCACATTGTCACGATTTGAAAGAATATCGAAATAATATGATCACGACATGGTGTAGAAGGAGGTAGCAAACGAGGGCGAGCGAAAGAGGCAGCAGGTCAAATGCCGCGCCTGGCATTTACTGTAAATAGCAGCACAAACGTTCTCGGAGTTGAGGAGGGCAGAGGGCGAACGATACGAATGACATGAGGAGAGTGGGGGTTTCAGCTTTGTTTGGAACCGTTTTTTTTCCTATTGACCGCATCAATTTACTACTTGCAGCACTGGATTTGTTGTTTATGTGTTTGTTTGCAATCAGTATCGATGAGTTGCCGTTGCTGCAAGTAAATAAATTCTATTCTATTCTATATTTTATCGGTGCCAGATCGCACCATGTTAATATATACAATGTGTTACAGCAATATGCGTAGTCGCCAGACGATGTCCTCATTGTCTTAACAAATATTACAATAACACACAAGGTGGTTTAAAGCGACGTAATGATTGAGGACTTGCAGAAGGGTGACAACCGTTGAAACACAATACACCTCATGTTTCCATTGGATTTACAATTGCTAACTTGACCGGTACAACAGATTTCAGAGAAAACGTATGCACACATGTTAACGAAAACTGCCGACGGAGCGTATGTAGCCTGATAGGTCAATTGCACCCCGTGACGTCACTTGGAGAACTCGTCACTGACAGATCCGCAGTTTTCACCGTAAACAACGGCGAATGTTGAAGTTTCGGAGAGCAATGTATTTGAGTTGGACGATTTGGCGATAGCATTTTGGGTTGAAGAGCCTCAAATGTTTGAGAATTCAAATCCAAGGATGTAGTTGGTATTGTGCCGTGCAGATTCGAAAAGTATCTGTCCGGAAACAGCGTCAGCGAATCGGACAGTGACTGGACATATTCTCGTGTTCCGAGGAGCGATAATCCGGACATGAACCGTCTTCAAAACATTGACTGGTGAGTCCCATTGGAATTGAAATCACTGCACGAAACTATCTTTTCCTTTGACTTTATATTATAAATGAAGAACACTTTTTTCGTTTGATACCGTTTTCGTTTTTCATGGTGGTATTCAATGTGGTTTTAATCGCAAACGAACATGGCGATAAATATTTTTTCTATTGTCATGCTTAAAATACTTTTTTTTAAATTTATGTCATCCCGATAAAGCTATCAAACCTGCTTGGTGGAACATTTACACATGTAATACAACCCTTTTCATTGACCACCATAATCATGTATTTGATAGGTTTTTAAAACCCTGGTTTAAGGTGCCAATGTGGAGGCTGCTCAACCATGCCAACTGTCAGGGAAAATATCTGCTGTGTGGAGCAGGAGCAAGTGATGGTTGAAATAGAAAATTGACCAGAAGTAAAATGTGTAACACAGCATCCAAATTTTAATGCTGTATGTTTCAATGAAGATGTGTTGGAGACAGCTACTACGCCTACCAGCAGCATCATGGTCCAAACAAGGGAAACAAGTAAGTATTGACAGACAACAAACACCAAATTATAAATTTATGTTAAAAAAACCTCCCCAAACTACTGGGTCATTTTTACTCAAATGAATGACGTTTTCAATTAAGACTGAATTATCAATACAGTTTATACCAGGATAACATTATTTTTGTGACTCAATCATCAAATCAATGTATGGGTTAAAATATAATATATATTAAGCACTGTAAAGATGTTGTAGGATTTGTGTATGGTTGTGTGTTACAGCTGGAAGCGTTACTTGGAAAAAGAACGTTAATCCGAAATACTACCATTATCTTGTGAAAGACATCGTAATACTATCCTGTGTGACACTAATTATCCGAAACACACTTCAAGTGGGATATTCAGATGAAACTATCACTCAGAGAAGCGTAAGCAGAACTGATTGACTGCTTGGTGCTTTTCTGGGATCTCGAAGGTGGAGTTCAGATTGGGTGGGATCTCCAGTGCTTCCATCTCCACATCATTTATATCACTGGCCTTGCATATGCTGACTGTCGGTGCCAAAAGATCTTCAACATAGCCTGTATTGTATATATGTGTTAGTTGTTCATTTGAGAGTACAGATTATAATTTTCACATAAAAGTGAAATTTAGAAACAATCCCTACCATAAGTTGGATCATTCAGCACTTTCCTCACTGTATGACCTCCTCCCTTGTGTTTGGGGTGGAGGCTGTACAAGTCCTCACCCTGGGCTGTTATTCTTTGTTGTTCTCCAGCATTTTCTTTGAAATGCATAGTTGCAATGATTGATCTGAAATCATTTATGAACCTTTCGATCAGTTTGAAATAGGATAAGTTTGTGCTTTTCATGATTGATTCATCTGATGTTTTGTGATAAGTTGGATTCAGCAGTAAATTAACTTCATTCATGACTAGAATGAATGACGCGAGGAAAGATACTTCATGAAATTAAACAGCTGGTTTAGTCCACTTTATTTTTGTTTATGGATCCACTATCAGGTAAAACTTGTCCCATAGAACTAAAAAACAAACTTACATTTGAAAGAAGGGTACCATCTAACTAGTTACCGACTTTAAAGCTAAGCAGACTGGGATAGTTGACAGATTTACCGTTAAAGCAGACCAGGGTAACTGAAAACATAGGTTTTTGAAGCGAACAGGATCAGAAGGCTGTGGAAAGCCTCTATGTAGGAGGTCTGGCCATTGCTTGATAGTCTGTTGATGTCCTTGCACAATCTCTTGTTGGTGATATTTTTGTCCAAATACATGGCACACCTCGTATTTAAGGAAATAAAGAGCAATTTAACTGTAAAATTAAATCAAACAACAATGTCTCCACAGCCTGATAATCAGAACAAAGTTCTTGTTTATAGAACAAAATTATGGAAAAAGTAAACATCAAAGAGATTTTGGATACTATGCATTATTTTATTAGAAGATTAGCTTAGTTAAACTAATTTTGCTGATGCTTTCCAAAGGAATGGATTTCTAAATATATATTTATACACCACTTATTTTCACTGCTTGCGTGGGATGGAGGTGGGGGCGGCGTCATTATCTAGCTGGGTAAACCATAAATTTTTTCATAAATTGCAACATGTCACCTCACCTTTTTGTGCTCCCTTTTCTCCACTGCCTTAGACTTTCTGACTGGTGGCGAATCTGTGCAACCTCTCATGAATATGGTAGGAATAGCAGCTGGAAGAATATTCCGGGAACATTTTTACCCAAATCCCAGCGCTTCTCTTACTCAGTCACTGCAAGTGCCTGGTCAAAACATTCAGCTTCAAAATGCTCGCTACACAAAAACGAGTGGGTTGTCGGACCCGGCCTATCGCCCCTTGTACGCCGCACTTGTGATATCCATTGATTACGCAACTTCTCCTCCCGAGGAAAACTGAATAATCGAACCGATAGAATGTGATTGCATTTATACACTATGGCAGAATATGACTGTAAAGTTGTCTATGGCAGAATGTGATTGTAAATTTACACTACGGCAGAATGTAATTGCAAAGTAACACTATGGCAGAATGTTATTGTATATTTACATCTTGGCAGAATGTGATTGTACGTTTACACTATGGCAGAATGCGATGGTACATTTACGCTATGGCAGAATGTGCCGGAAAAGTTACACTATGGCAGAATGTGATTGTAAAGTTACACTATGGCAGAATGCGATGGTACTTATACACTGTGGTAGAATGTGATGGTACATTTACACTCTGGCAGAATGTTATGGTATATTTACACTATGGAAGAATGTGATGGTACATATACACTATGGAAGAATGTGATGGTACATTTACACTATGGCAGAATGCGATGGTACATTTACACTATGGCAGAATGTGACTGTAAATTTACACCTTGGCAGAATGTGATTGTAAATGGGGCGGATGGTACTGAGACGAAATCTCTATTCCCGGACTACTAAAGTAAAAACTAAGCAATTGCCATGATTCGGTCATAGGACAAGCTTGTTATCAGATTTTATCATTACACGATTTTGTCTTTCTCCGCCCCTAACATCCCCTTTCCTTACAGTCTGAGTTTTCCACTGTGTAAACGTAGAAATATATTTTGTCGTTATGTTACCTACAGATCCTACAATCAAACTGACAAACAGTCATTATCTTTGATCGGTAATGATTCCAATCGAGTTAACTTGGAATCAGATGCGGTTATCGTGTTAGCTTATGCTCATATTTATCTCTTAAAAACTGCCGGTGCGTATAATCTTGTGGTCACATACCATATTAAGCCTATATACCAAGTCCAATAAATGTAAGCCTTTTTTCATATAAATACCAATATCATTTCCAAATGAGCAAGGAATCGGTCGATATTTCATGGCAGACGGTGATTTGTTCTCGGTAGGGTATATCATAATTACCCAATAACACTGTAGCGGCGAGGATTATTTCGTCATGTCACAATCTTGACGGTCTTGTCATTATTACGGAATATGGCACTCCCATCCGTCCATTGAGTAACTTGCAGCTCTTTATCGCTGCATTTAAGCAATAGAGGTCCCCAGGATGGAAAACCTTTTGGTAGCACCTGGTGTTGGTATTATATAAAATATAACGCAACGTACTACAATTAGTGGGGAGAGGTATGTATCGCCTGCACTCTGGCAATTATAAAGCCTCTAACGCCCACGCGCCCAACGATGTACAAAGGACATCAATAAGTCTGTTGCGAGACTTCCCAGGGTAAATGATGAAGAAAACTGCGATGAAAGCATTGAGACTTCCCAGGGTAAATGATGAAGAAAACTGCGATGAAAGCATTGAGACTTCCCAGGGTAAATGATGAAGAAAACTGCGATGAAAGCATTGAGACTTCCCAGGGTAAATGATGAAGAAAACTGCGATGAAAGCATTGAGACTTCCCAGGGTAAATGATGAAGAAAAGTGCGATGAGAAGAAATGATGAAGATACTGCCCAGGAGTAAAATGATGAAGATAACTGCGATGAAAGCATTGAGACTTCCCAGGGTAAATGATGAAGAAAACTGCGATGAAAGCGATGAAATGATGAAGAAAAAACTGCGATTGAGACTTCCCAGGGTAAATGATGAAGAAAACTGCGATGAAAGCATTGAGACTTCCCAGGGTAAATGATGAAGAAAACTGCGATGAAAGAATTGAGACTTCCCAGGGTAAATGATGAAGATAACTGCGATGAAAGCATTGAGACTTCCCAGGGTAAATGATGAAGAAAACTGCGATGAAAGCATTGAGACTTCCCAGAGTAAATGATGAAGAATACTGCGATGAAAGCATTGAGACTTCCCAGGGTAAATGACGAAGAATACTGGGACGAAAGCAGTGCGTATGTCTGCGAATACACCACAATAAAACATCCCTCCCCAATTCATAAGATACTTTTTGTTCTGTTGTCGAATGTAATACTCACAATGACGAACCGCATAACAAAGATTGGTTTCGAACCCACAATCTGTGGGTCTTAAGGTGACGCAGTTTACCACTACGCCCCAGGAACCCGCTAGTCACGCAGCCTATAGCCTAAAAGCCTCAATGGTGGGCTGGCCCAAACAATCTATTTGCCTGCTCTCTCTCCTATTTCATGGAGAAAGGGTCCCGATCAGCTAGTGTAGGCCAGTGTCCAATAACCCGACTTGGGGTAGGCATAGGGGCCGGTTCTTGGTTTGGTAGGAAATTCGATGCGGCTTCTATGTGGTTCTTTGTAATTTTCCAGACCTTCCATGCAAGAAATGCGGCAAATCCTCCATATCCCACCATTTGCAATCTCGTCGAAAACGACGCAAGGTTCGCAATGGTTCCTACATTGGTAACAACCTCTTCTCTAACATCTTCCAGAACCGACAAATTGTCGTCTATTTCCTCCTCTACAGATTCTGCAATAGTGTCTACCTTGTTTTCTATATCATCCACCTTTTCACTATACTTCGCATTGTGTAGCAGAAATCGTATAGGATGCCATTTCGTGGCGCGGTGTGGAATGGTAGTATTTCTTGGGGGCTACTTCCCATATCCAGGATTCTCTTGGTGGCCTCCGCCTCTTGGAGTACCCTACTCTCGGAAACCATATTGGTAGATTCTTGGGGCGTTGGGAGGCCACTCTCTTCCATTGAGCTTGTTGCCGTATTCCCTATTTTATGGAGTCTACTAGTACCAATACCATAGTTTTTTCGAATCTGCTCTGCCGGAACCTTCCCTTGCAAATAGCGGATTTCTTGTACCAACACCAATGTTCAATACATGGTATGTTTTCCAACCATACCATGCCACCTACCATACTATACTACCCACCATACTATACCACCTACTATACTATACCGCACACGCATGTCCAGCACCAGGAAATACCTAGGACTATACTATACCACACTCTTACCATACTACACTAGGTAACACCACACTCCTACCACAAGCGATCCGTACCACACTCCTACCTCACCCCCCCCCCCCCTTCATATAGACAGAGGGAAAATAGATGTATATATAGTTCCCGGATGGAGTTCGAATGGAAACCAGGAGAGCCGTGTTTCTTACCCTATCTCGACTTCCAGAGGGCTTTCCGCCATGCCCGACCAACAAAATGTACCTTAGAGGAGTTGGAAAAAGAAGCTTCCTTGGTAGGAGAATCGTAGGTGTTGGCATGGATAGACAAAGACCAAGCGGAAAAGTGGAGGTCGTGGACGTTGGGTCGATCGTATGCCGTAGGAGATAGAGGCTATTTGTTGTTCTGTACACGTGCATGGCTGCTAGTATACAATCTTTGCTCGTAGAAGACCCGGATGAAGAGCCCGTCCCGACCGATTCTTCTTCTATGTCCTCCATTCCTCCATTCCAATGTTGAAATGGAGGGCTGCTAGTTTGTTCATCTAGCTAGTGTAGCAAATCTATCATTCTTCGTTTGTGGGGTAGTGCATGGATCGCCCAATCTACATTGTTCAGAGTATCATTTTTTCTCGAAGGCTGGCATCGCCATCCAATGCTGGCATTTCATTTTTCGAGGATAAACCCGCAAAGAGGTCCCCATTGTCGTCTACTGGTTGCAAGTATAGAAGAGACTGCTCGTTTCCTCGATAGGTCGTCCTAGCTATGCGTTGGTAGTTGTACTCCCCAGGTGCCTATATCCAGTGCAATCCAACCTATTGCTCTTTTGCGGAAAACTACAGCTGACTCCAACCCCTAGTATAGCTCCCAAACGACGAGTTTCCCATACCACCACGATATCCATCTCCAGTTGGGTAGGGTTGTGGTCGTATAGAACAACACGTCCCCCACCTATTCCATCCGTTGTACGATATCCTAGAATTGTATACCGCTTGGGAGCTTTCTCAGACACTATAGACACGTTGGTGGTGTTTTCTAGCATAGATCGTTTGATTCGGCGTCTCGCTTTCTTGGAAATTTCGATATACGGCAGTGTCCGCAGTCGGCCGTGCCCGTAGAGAGGCATATTCCATTGCATGCGTACAACAAGACCTCGATTCGGGAACAACCCCTGGCTTGCAGATCTGGATGCGAGAAGTTTTTGCGGAGGTGTTTGTTGGGGCAATTAACTTAGTCGGCAAGATGGCCAGCAATTGGTTTTCGTATCTCTCCCGCTTCGAAATTGGAGACGACCTTGTTGTAGATCTTCGTTTGTACCGTATAACTCCTCTCGCTGGTTTGGAGCTGTCGAGGATAGTGGGTTGGTCTCTGGACATAGCAGACGATATATCTCCCTGCTCTTCGAAGTGTCCGGTTTCCACTAGGTAGGAGACTAGTTTGGCCCTATCGAGTACTCCAGAGTAGTCTCGCGTATAGCCGATCAATAGATGCCATATCCGTGTGCTAGGAGCTGTCGTTGGAACGATGGGAGCCTCGACTGCAAAATATCCATTGGAACTTCGGACACTGCTACTTTGGCCACAAATCGCTTCTGGTTCTTCTTCGGGATATAGAGCTTTCCAGGCCACTTTGGATTGCTGGTCGGTATCTTTCTCGATTGGGTCGAGTGAGTATGGTTCCTCTTACATCACTTCCAGAAAGGACTACAGTGTGTTGCAGTGCAATGTGCAGGAAGGGCATATCCTCGCCAATTGTCTCCCTAGCGGCCATAGAGATTTTGGATACTACTTTTTTCGCCATTCCATTCTCTCTGCTTCCACAGAGTGCTTCACCTCGAAAGGAGGTATAGTCGCACTTTCCCAAATATCCGAACACATGGAGATCGTCTACGAATGCTGGGAGGCCAGATAGGGGATGCAAGTGGGTTCTCCCTTTGTTGTCCGCTAGATAGTCCACTTCCGCTATATCGGGTACCAGATTGCTGTCATATGTGTTTTCTAGTAGGAGATGCGCAGACACAGATTTGCGTGCCCGAATGCCCATTTGTTGTAGCGATATGCTTTCCATCGTTGCTCAAGTTGCTGTATCGTGGGAATACATGTTATGCTCTTTCGACTACATATGTTCAAATGGAGTGTGCTTCGGCTACCTATAGTGTCCAATCGTCTCCATTCCAATGTTGGAATGGAAGGCTGCCAGGTTGTTTTCAAATTGGGAGGCGAGGTAGCCCTTGTAAAACAACGATATTTGAGCGTTGGTACACAGGATAGCGCCGACAAAAACAGCCCGAAAAACAACAGGTGATTTAGATAATTACATGAATATTGCTTATCACAGCTGTGTGGTCATGGTTGCAGCTGTCAAGCAATGGTTGTGTCTCATTGACAATGGCAATGTCTGCCTAGCTATGGTTGTAGCTGTCCAAACAATGATTGTAGCTGTCTGGCCATAGTTGTATCTGTAGGACCATGTTTGTACCTTTCCGACCATGGTTCAAGTTGACTGGTCTTGGCTGTAGCTATCTGTCCAAGGCTGTAGCTGTCTGTCCAAGGCTGTAGCTGTTTGGCCAAGACTGTAGCTGTCTGGCCAAAGTTGTACCTGTCCGAACATGGGTGTACTTGTTCCACCATGGGTGAAGTGGTCTGGTATTAGCGGTAGCTCTCATAGTTGTGGCTACCGGGCAATGATTGGTACCGGCTTACCATGATTGTAGCTATCGTGAAATGATTTTCGCTGTTGATCCATGGATTGATCTATCTGAAGTGTGAGCAGGTCTCTATCTAGCAATGTCAATAGGCTTTGTAGGTCGTCTTATTGTACCATGTCGTGTACCTTTACACGCCAACTAGTGTTGCAGGTTTATGTTGGTTATTCGAAATGCGACCAAAGACACGCAAGACCGGCTTTGTAGACCATGGCTTCACTGCAAGATACACTCAACCAGCAAGAAATAGCAACTCCAATTAGCCATTATTAACCAGCGCATGCGCATGTATTACACAGATACAGCTAGTGTTGCTAGAATGCTTAATGATGAAAACGTGCCTTGTAAAACTCATAAGTACGCGCACGTGACAGAGATCCGATGTTTACATTGAATATCTTATATAACTTTCATTTGAATATGCAGCGAAACTTTAGTTAATTCAGTGCAGCGAGTTAAACAACTGATATGACTTATTTAGTGGGAGGGTTAGCATGACCTAATGGCTTAATGTAGCGTTATCACATGGCCAGAGACATAGCCGTTACTTTTATTGGGCCTCTCTCGGCAAGTGCTAGACCGGAAATGCAGGACTGCTAGACCGGAAATACAGGACTACCGATTGCCAATACATAAGGTTGTGCATTACGCTGAAAATGACGATAAATGTCTCGGTAAATCTTCTATACCAAGGACTTTCAATTAGACCGGTCCTAATCGACGCATTGTAATGGTTATGCTGTGGTGCTCGCAATATGGTGAGAAAAATATTATCGTCACCGCCGCGTATCTATTGCGTGGTCATCAGGTGGCAAACATTTGGCTGTTTGCTGTTAATTGCAATGAATGGCGAATTCCAGTTGATGGTTGACAAAACACGCGCCGATCGGATCCCCGTAACCTAGTAGAATAGGCATATAAGATGGATTGGTGCCAAGTGAAATAGGTATATAGATCCCCCGTAGCCAGTAGAGTGGAATAGGGGGAAGATCGGATACCTGCATCTAGTGGAATTGTTATATAAGACGGACTTGTAGCCACCTAGTGGAATTGTTATAAGATCGGATCCCCCGTTCCAGTAGTGAGCTTTGAGATCGATCCCCCTAGCCACCTAGTGGAATAGGTATATAAGATCGGATCCCCCGTAGCCACCTAGTGGAATTTTGGCATATAAGATTGGATCCCCCATAGCCACCTAGTGGAATAGATATATAAGATCGGATCCCCGTTGGCACCTAGTGAATTGGTATATAAGATCGGATCCCCCGTAGCCACCTAGTGGAATAGGTATATAAGATCGGATCCCCCGTAGCCACCTAGTGGAATAGGTATAAAGATCGGATCCCCCGTAGCCACCTTGTCGAATTGGTATATAAGGTTGGATCCCCCGTAGCCACCTAGTAAAATTGATATATAAAATTGGATCCCCCGTAAAATAAGAATGACATTAACAAGATGACACAGTAAGCAATAGAACACGAAACCTAACTATTGCATAAAAATGACCAGTTAACACGAATCGAATCAGACAACCCTACAGCATGATAGCTTCGAAAACATGTTATATCATATAATTACGTGGAGTGTTCTAATTCCTTCTTGACATTTCGAAGTTCTTTTGTCGCTGAAGATATCACTCAATTTCAGTACACTTGTCAACAACATGCAGCCATGTAATATCGATATCAAAGTGCCGTTAGCTTATTTCATTTATGTTTACTTAGGTATTACGACGCAACAGGAAAATTAACATTCTATGGAAGGCAAAGCAGCGAATCAAGAAGGAATTTCACACGACCATATGCGCCTTAGGGCAAGTAATCTGGCGACTCCTGCATAACTGAGAAACTGTACAGCTTGTCTGCCTTTGAACGGACAATATTTTTCACCCGTCTATTATAAAATCTGACTGATATGTATAATCGGAAGAACACACTATGCGTACATGGAGAGTTAAAGTGACGGTACTCAGCCAAATGTATGGGTTTGCGCACTTTACATCGAGGTTATTGCGCTATGAAAAAGAAGTCATCAGGGAAATGAAAAATTCGATGCTTTTCTTAGCTGAGTTGTTTACAGTTGATATAGTCACTGATTGCTGGTTCAATTTATATATGACGTCATTAAATAGACAAAACATGTTAGTTCAGTCACATGATGTGTCAAAAGTAGTATACATTTGCCCAGTAACCCATCACGTCATTGGTCTGAAATCAAGCCAGGTTCGTCCAGGCGATAATACAAGCAAGCTGTACCAAACACAGGAGTGCCAAACATCGTACTCATATGTTGAATCTATTATGTGATAGAATGCACTCTAGGAATATGACACTGACTGGTCGATTGATTACCAAACTTTGATCTTTTTGCACAATCAAATTATGTGTATTAAATTTGAATAACGATACCCCATAATCATTCTAATCGTATTTGCAAGAGACCGTGCATCCCGCGCGGCTAAGAAAGGCCTAAACACAGCAAACATACCAATGCCAATGACCGTCTGGTGAAACCTTTAGCTCAAGGTAAGATACAATTAATGATTGTAGGTCCCTTGCCGATTTTGAGGAAGAAACCGCACAAACAAGGCTATAACCGAGTGCATAGCATAAAGAAGAATAGAAGATGTATCGCTTTGTTGACAACCCAAGGCTACACCTGAATGGCATGACAGTATTGTATAAGTAGAAAGTAGATGATATTGAGACGGGAAGAGTGGGTGCTACCTGCATCCGGTAGGGGACACAATCAGTATTACCGTACAGGTTATTGTGAATCTTCTCCAGTTGAACATTAAAAATAGAGCCTTTCAAGCAGCAATAGATTACCCCAAAACAATGCAGCCGGCGCACATATACATGCAGGTATTGTTGTTACAATGACATAACCACTGCGACGCATTTATCAATCATTAAGACCCCACCTGCGACAATGGTACGCTCACGATTTCAGTAAAAAGGCGCCCTAAGCACTTGAAAACCCACATTCACACACAACACACACACACACACACACACACCACAACCTATACATACACTCGAACGTCACGCTCAAGGGTTTGGTCAATGTAAGCTACACAGTTTGCCAAACGGACATAGCTAACAAGACAGAAGGTTGGTCAAGAGTAGGATATTTAACCGAGATTATAGAACCACATCTGGTAACATCTCTGGCCTTGCCACTGAATGCTTTAGATCATCCAATCAAACAATCAGTACCCTCGCAAATATATATCTCAGATACAAAGTCTCGTAGGGGGTGGGAGGGGGGGGGGGGGGGGGGGGGGTAATGTACATGCAGATATGAATGAATTCTCTTCTTTGCACAGCTGCGAATTATGTATGTATCCATGTAATATTAACATGAACGCAACATTACATTTGAATATGAATCTGCAATAATAGATAGTTGAGACTGATTAGGAAGTGCAGCTTGATTAACAACGATTCTCGTACAACAGGAGTGTAATATGGCTAACAACAGTGTATATTAGACCTGTGTTTACTGCGTGAACAGATACCTCACCTGACCACTAGACGACCCAACCACAAACTCCCACGCATCTATTGTCATAAACTGTACAAGAAAGAACCTAACGAGCACCCAGAACAATACAAACAGCAGGACCGTGTTTAGCAAATTACCATATTGAGTAACATGCGCAATAGGTCTGTTAGAGCTCTTCTCTGCTTGAGAAACCGTCTTGGATTTCTTGCGTTGGTGCTGTGGGGAGGAAATGGGGTTAGGATGTGTATTATCGGTTGGTGTGATACCAGTTTATATCAACAACATCTACTGTATTTGTGACTGTTTTATAGTCATTTAGACAGTAATGTGTAAAATAATGTGATGCCAAACAATTCGTAGATTGTAAGAGATGAGCGATTCCTAAAGATAATTATCCATTATACTGATGCAAGGAATTATTATATATATATATATAATATGAGACATGGATCATATATATAGATATATTTATATTATATATAACATATATATTTATAGATATAAATATATAAGCGAGATATAGATATTTATATATATATATTTATATATTATATATATAAATATACATATATATATATATATATATATATATATATATATTGTAAAATATTAAGAAATATGTGCATAATTAGACATATACGGATATATATTATTATGTATGATGGATCAGGCATCATCACATAGATATATTTAGAGTATATAGGGATATATATGTATAAGATATTTATATATAATTAGAGATATAGATATATAATATATAGAAAAAGATATATATATATATATATATATATATATATAAAGTATATATATATATATAGATATATATCTAGTATATACTCCTCCCTATCCATATATATATATAGATATAGAGAGAAGGATATATATATAGCCGATAGTATATCGATATACATATATATTATATATTTATATTATATATATAATAGATATATAAAATATAGAGATATATATATAGAATCCTGATATATATATATATAGTATATAGATCTATTATATATATGATATATATATATATATATATATATATATCTATCCTATATATATATATAGAAATTATATATATATATATATATATATATATATATCTATATATATATATATATATACTATATATATATGTATATATATATATAAATTGATATTATATGTATATATATATATATGTATATATATATATAGATATGTTTAGATAGCTATATCACAATAGATATGTATATATAAATATATATATATAATAGATCTATATATATAGATATATAGTAGATATAGAGAGAGATAGATAGATTAGATAGATAGATAGATAGATAGATAGATAGAGATAGATTAGATAGATAGATAGATAGATAGATAGATAGATAGATAGATAGATAGATAGATAGATCGATAGATAGATAGATAGATAGATAGATAGATAGATAGATAGATAGATAGAGATAGATAGATAGATAGATAGATAGATAGATAGATAGATAGATAGATAGATAGATAGATAGATAGATAGATAGATAGATAGATATGATAGATAGATAGATAGAGTAGATAGATAGATAGATAGATAGATAGATAGATAGATAGATAGATATATAGATAGATAGATAGATAGATAGAAGATAGATAGATAGATATAGATAGATAGAGATAGATAGATATATTAGATATTAGATAGAGAGATAGATAGAGAGATAGAGGAGATAGAGAGAGAGAGATAGAGAGAAGATAGATAGATAGATAGATAGAGAGATAGATAGATAGATAGTAGAGAGATAGATAGAGATAGATCGATGCTCGCTATGTCCGTTTACTAGAGATAGTATAGAAGATAGATAGATAGATATCTCTCTATCCCTCTCTGTCTCTACTTCACTCCCTCGAGAGTAGAGAGATCTAGATCTCTAGCTCGAGAGAGATATGCTCGCTAGAGCTCTCTCGATCCTCAGATAGATAGGCAGAGAGAGAGAGATCGCTCGCTCGATAGATCTAGAGCTCGCTCGCTCGCTCGCTCGCTCGCTCCGCATATATATCGCTCGCTCGCTCGCTCGCTCGAAAGCTCCGCTCGCTCGCTCGCTAGATCGCTCGCTCGCTCGCTCGAGCTCGCTCGCTCGCTCGCTTCGCTCTCGCTCGCTCGCGCTCCGCTCGCTCTAGAGATAGAGATAGAGAGATAGAGAGAGATAGATCGAGAGAGATAGGATTATGCCGTCTGCCCCCTCCCCTCTCTCGAGATAGAGATATATAGAGAGGATATAAGATAGATAGATATAGATATAGATATAAGAGATAGTAGAGATAGA
This sequence comes from Urechis unicinctus, assembly GCA_034190875.2. Taxonomy (NCBI): domain Eukaryota; kingdom Metazoa; phylum Annelida; class Polychaeta; order Xenopneusta; family Urechidae; genus Urechis; species Urechis unicinctus. The sequence continues at coordinate 54,116,834 of CM067354.1, read as the reverse complement.
TATAGATTTATATATATAAGGTATATCTATATAGATATATATATAGATATATATATATATATATATATAGATATATATTATATATATATATAGATATATATACACCCGTCCCTCTCCACGGATACAAAAAGCGTGCTCGTGATATCTAGCATTATGCATTTGGTTCGTCGCAAACTCATCGCTATATAGATATATAGATGATATATTATATATGGTGTAGATAATATATATATATAGATCATATAATAGATATATCTATAGATTATATATAGAGATATATATATATATATCCCCCTATAGATAGATATAGATATATATATATATATATATATATATATATATATATATTATATATATATATATATATATATATAGATTCTTATATATATATTCATAGATCTATCTCTATATCTTCTCTCTATATTCCTCTCTATCTCTCTCCATATATTGTTTTTCAAATTTACAGGCTCTGGAATATCAAACGTCATGCGTCATTCTCACAAGTAATCTCGTATCATCAAATGGAATATGTATCATCTGGTCAAACTCGAACACAGCTAACAGATTTTCATTAGGTGAATTCATAATGCGCTCAAAACATTAGCACGTGTGTCTGTCAAGAGACCCATGCCAAGCCGCAGTGACTTATTGTTTCGTTCAACAGAACGCACAATGCTCTTCAAGAGCACGAGTTTGTAATCGCTGAGGGTACGTCTGTTTACTCCCGTCTGCCGGTGTGTGAACGGGAGGGAGAGGCTCTATGATTATCAGGAGTACAGGTGATGTCTCCGGCCATACAATAACCACTGCATTGCGATAAATGCCTGGATTAGCGTATATTGATTCCAGCAATACTAACAACGTCACTCAACGACTTTAATAGTTCAACTCAATAAACAAACGCCGCAGACATATCCCAAAAACAATCACAGACGTAGATAGGCAACAATATTCTATTCCCACCACACTTCCATCACCAGGGGTGCAGGGGCGGGGGGTGGGGGGGGTGTGGGGGGGTGGGGGGGGTCGTCGGAGTCTTGAAGCCAACTTGTCCACACTCCTTTCATTATTACTCCATGGTGGCACGCACGGAAAAATTTTGACCGCAGGTCAGAAGGGACCAACATGCTAATTCACAGCGCGTCCGCAAGCATATTGATTGGTTTCTTCGATTTGACGACTTCCGCTAAGGCGTGCCCTCTGTTCGAGGCCACACTCCCCGCCAGGTTGTCCCCTCATCACCCTAGTGCTCGGATTCCTGAGACTACAATGCATTATCCAGGTCAAAGTAAGAGCATGCCCAGCAGCTCGAATACAGACTCCCGCCATGTGGGTCCCGCACCCTGGAGCACGGGTTCCCGTGTCCCAATGCATTTATCCAGGTAAACTAAGATGATTACACCGGGAGCTCAGACCCAGACTCCGCTTCGAATACAGAATTTTAAAAAGTTTGGAATACCCTTCACGACATTATTTTACTCAGTAAATTGGTCAAACATATATCAGTAGTACAATGTATCAAACAAATTAAGATGGTCTTTTGGGAGGTCAACCAATTGCTACGAGTAGCACTAGTCTAGTATTTAAATCCTGAGCACCTATTAGAGTTTGGACTCCATTATAAATGCAGTATTTCCATCCATCCATCTTTCACATACATTTCCTTATACTAACTTTTCTGATATTGTTTCGATTTTGACAGTCTGAAGATTATCCAATAATCTGAATCCGTCAAGGGGTGACCACATCCGGAGCATGTGTTTGCTGTTTCTGTTTTAACAGGTTGATGAAAATAATCGAGAAATAGTGATATATCACCGAACGCCTATGGTTCTTGTCCAACGCCTTGGACAAATATGTGTCTGAAACACCCGAGAACGAGTACATTCAAATGGATAGACCTTTTGGAGGCGAGGTCTCTACCAATGAGTATGATATCCATTATTATTAAACAAAGATGCAGTTTGTGGTTGAATACTCATATTATTTATGGCTGAAGGATCATCAATCATGTTGGATAAAATATCCACTTTTCACTTGTAACGCTGCCACACATTCCACACTGTCGAGCATAGCTGACGTCACATGTGACGTGATAGAAAGATACAAATGTGTGAATGATATTACTATCTTGGCAAACGATTCCAGACTTGGTGTCTGCTCTGATGAGTTAAACACGCTTAGGTCATTCAGGATATGTCGGCCTTTGATTCTATTGATATTCTATACGTTTTACATTACAGATTTAGTTACCTCCAATTTATAGTAGTACTCCGGGGACAAGGATTTCATCCTTTCGACCTCCTTCGTTAATTCACCTCTGGCTATAAATTGATAAAACATGGACATATTGAAATTAACAATTTTTCATCAGCACTTCTGTTCTCCAGTAGAGTATTCTCACATTGTCCAGCATGCTCATTCACTACATTCCTATGACCCGAATAATGTAACTACACCCTCACACAGCCTCGTGCTCGATAAGCTCAGGTAAATTGGAGGTTTCGAACAGCAGACAAAAAGAGAAGACTTGTAGTCTTGGTGACTAGGCAGGTCTCAATTACCAATACTACAATCAAGCCACGCCATTTCCTCAATCCAATCTCAACTCTAAACTCCTCTGATCAAAGAGATATCACAATGACAAAACATGGCTTGCACTATTAAGGAGGTGTTACTTCCCAGAGTATTTAAACTCATCCGTAGCCTGTGACTGTGCCACCTTACTTTTGCAGACCATTGCAATTGGGTTTAAATTCAATTACTTCGATATGGTCAAATAATGATTGTATCAGTCTTGCTTGAATATACCCCAGATATAGTCAACCTGGCTTGTTAAACTAGGGTGAAAATGGCTTTTAAAGATCCTCAACAGTCAGCGGCAATATTCCTTCGAAGATGTGTATCAGCCAAAACTACTAGCCACGATATTTATTCAACTTACAAGAGATTGATGCTTCAAATTTGCGTGGTTTCAAAGCAAAAGCAGTGATTATAACATGATTGCTATTGGTTACTAGGAAAACCTCTATCATGTTACTGGGAATGGGTAACTCATGATATACCTATATAATTTTGAGATTGATCAAATTTCGTGCCCCATATTGTTATTTCTCAACTACCACCTCCGATTCGTAGCTTGTAAGTCTTCAATCAACCTGAATATCAGGCCGTGCCCACTCTGTGCTCTGAAGTTGATGGAAAAGACAATCGCAAAATTACAGTTTCATCATATAAACTCGTGATAAGTTTAGGTCTATAAATATCTTTCATCATGATTGCCTGTAATCAGATTATTCACCATATGAACAGGAAACGAAATTCGTCATTTCTTACATCTTACACTGAGATTCCATCATCATATAACTATACAATCAGATCCACTGACGTTCTAACTTATAATATTATTAAGTCATCATGTATAGCGAGTTTAAGGCAAGTCTGTTCTTATTACAGCTGCAAACCATGCAGAATCTGCTGATGCAATTGTTAGGTATATGCGCAGCAGATAGGGTCTATACGTGAGATTTGTGGGAGTGATTCCTGGGCAATGGTGATCTGGTGACTGTAAATCAGCATCGTTGTCGCTCCCCTCTTTGGCTCAAATCGTTTCTAATGGTCTGATGGCTTTTTAATCATCTTACTGCGTGTGTCGTTGATGCTATTTGCAAAAGTACGACCATGATCCCTGAGAGAATCAGAACGTTTGGCGTCATTGAAAGCTTCATACACGGGCTGTTCAGATTAGGAAAACTATTTGATTAATTCAGCGGTCTAGACAATGGTAAGAGTCCAAAAGTCGCATTTTTCTGATAACAAAACATCGTTTTAGAAATATAATTGAGAAGCCGCGTGTGTAGGCTCTGTGTAAGTATCCGTTGTTGGTAACATGCCCTGTGTCATGCAGTGTTCAGCAGAAATTATTCATTAGACACATGCCAAGCCGCAATCACTAATTGTTTGTCGGAACACAATGCTCTTTCAAACATTTTTACTCGCACAAGGGTAGCCTGTGTTCTCCCGTCTTGCAGTGTGTGCATCTGAGAGAGATGTTCGATGATTGCTATGCGTACAATAGCCACTACAGTGATATACATGCCTGGATTAGCATATAATGATTCCAGCAATACTAACACTTAGTGTCTCTAATTGTTTGCCTCACTATCAAAACGCCACAGACCTTTCCCAAAAGCAACATACACACCCGAAACGACATTTTGAACAGTCACAGACGAAGATTTGCCGCAATATTCTATATCCACAACATTTCAATCACCTGCGTTTTAAGTCGTCAATCACTTTTTCCATACCCCAAGAACGAAATCGGAAAAAGGTAGAACGTAGGTTATATCCCGTTCAATGAACGTCTGGGTATTGATCTTGTGTAACAGAAACATCAACTCCTTCCAAATCACGAGATGAGAGCATTTATATGACGTGTGTAACCATGCACTATGCCAACAAAAAATATGATGTGTTTTCTCAGATATCGCCGCTCACTGTTGCGTGTAAAAAAACTATTTAGGTTGAATGCTTTTTGCTTCTACTCTGCTGTTTGTGACAGACCAGAACGCATAATGCTCCCTCATGAGCACGCACTAATATTGTTAATATATATATATATATATATATATATATATATATATATATATATATATATATATATATATATATATATATATATATATATATATATATATATATATATATATATATATATACATATAAATATCTGTATTTATATATGTATATAAATATGTATATATATTTATATATATATATATATATGCATATATATATATTTGTGTATATTTATAAACATATATATGTATATAAATATTTCTTATACAACATATAATTATATATATGTATGACATACATGTATATAAATATTCTTTCATATATATATATATATAAACATATAAATATCTATATATATATATATAAATATATATATATATGTATATATATATGCATACATATATATATGTATATTTATAAACATATATATGTATATAAATATTTCTTATAAAAATATCAATATATATGACATATATGTATATAAATATTCTTTCATATAATAATATGTAACTATATGTATAAACATATTAATTACAAATATATAGATGAATGTTCATATTAATTAAGATATATTTGTATAGAAATCCATAAATATATATGCATATCTATATACATAGATGAATATGCATATATATATATATATATATATATATATATATATATATATATTTATATATTTATATTTATATTGATATAGATAAATATAAATATATTTATATATATATATATATGCATTCATATTTATAAATATATATATATAACACCTACATGTATATATATATCCAGATATATATTTATGCATACACACACACACATATATATATACATATATATATATATATATATATATATGTGATGATAATAGATATATATATATATAAATATATACATATATATATATAGATTATATATATAAATATTACATATATATATACAAATATATATATATTATATATATATGTATTTATTCTAAGATAAGTACATATATATTTCTGCATTTGTATTCCTAAATATGAATATATTTTTGCATAGTTAGGCATGGATAAATTTTACAGATATATTTATACATCAACATACCTATTTATAAATATATATACATAAAACCTTATTTACATATATATATATCTGTATATAGATGCATAAATATATATGCATAGCGTTATATAAATGTACCTATATGTACGTTTATATCAATGCTTTTTTTAGATTTATATATGAATATACATATATATAATGGTATAGATACGTATACATAAGTATATATAAACCAATATATACTCATTTATGTGTGAATGCTTAAAAAATTTAATGTTTGTGTGTATACTTATTTGACATACTCCCTCATGAATGAA
>CM067354.1:54103834-54110801 GCA_034190875.2 Urechis unicinctus | reverse complement strand
CTAGTGGAATTGGTATATAAATTGGATCCCCCGTAAAATAAGAATGACATTAACAAGATGACACTGTACGCAATAGAACACGAAACCTAACTATTGCATAAAAATTACCAGTCAACACGAATCGAATCAGACAACCCTACAGCGTGATAGCTTCGAAAACATGTTATATCATATAATTACGGTATGTGTTCTAATTCCTTCTTGACATTTCGAAGTTCTTTTGTCGCTGAAGATATCAATCAATTTCAGTACACTTGTCAACAACATGCAGCCATGTAATATCGATATCAAAGTGCCGTTAGCTTATTTCATTTTTATGTTTACTTAGGTATTACGACGCAACAGGGAAATTAACATTCTATGGAAGGCAAAGCAGCGAATCAAGAAGGAATTTCACACGACCATATGCGCCTTAGGGAAAGTGATCTGGCGACTCCTGCATAACTGAGAAACTGTACAGCTTGTCTTCCTTTAAACGGACAATAGTTTTCACCCGTTTATAAAATCTGACTGATATGAATCATCGGATGAACACAATATGCGTAAATGGAGAGTTAGAGTGGCGGTACGCAGCCAAATGTATGGGTTTGCGCACTTTACGTCCAGGTTATTGCGCTATGAAAGAGAAGTCATCAGGGAAATGAAAAATTCGATGCTTTTTCTTAGCTGAGTTGTTTACAGTTGATATAGTCACTGATTGCTGGTTCAATTAATATATGACGTCACTAAATAGACAAAACATGTTAGTTCAGTCACATAATTTGTCAAAAGTAGCGTGATTTACATTTGCCCAGTAACCCATCACGTCATTGGTCTGAAATCGCATATGCTCTGCTCAAGGAGTAGCCAGGTTCATCCAGGCGATCATACAAGCAAGCTGTACCAAACACGGGAGTGCCAAACTTCGTACTCATATGTTGAATCTCTTTTGTGATAGAATGCACTCTAGGAATATGACACTGACTGGTCGATTGATTACCAAACTTTGATATTTTTGCACAAACAAATTACATACATTAAATTTGAATAACGATACCCCATAACCATTCTAATAGTATTTGCAAGAGACCGTGCATCACACGACGGATAAGAAAGGCCAAAACACAGCAAACATAGCAATGTCATTGGCCGTCTGGCGAAACCCTTAGGTCAAGGTAAGATACAGTTAATGATTGTGGGTCCCTTGAAAGAAACCGCACAAACAAGGCTATAACCGAGTGCATAGCATAAGGAATGAAAGATGTACCACTTTGTTGACAACCCAAGGCTACAGCTGGATGGCATGACAGCATTGTATAAGTAGAAAGTAGATGACATTGAGACGAGAAGAGGGGGTGCTACCTCCGGTAGGGGACACAATTAGTTTTACCGTACAGATTATTGTAAATCTTCTCCAGTTGAACATTAAAAATAGAGCCCCTCAAGCAACAATGGATTACCCCCAAAAATCAGGCACACATATATATGTTTGTATTGTTGTTACAATGACAGAACCACTGCGACACATATACCGATCATTAAGACCCCACCTGAGCGGGTGTCATGTCAACAATGGTACGCCCACGATTTCAGTGGAAAGGCGCTCTAAACACTTGAAAACACACATCACAGACAAACACATTCACAAACACACACCCTAACATACACACGCACGTCACGCTCGAGGATGGAAGGTTTGGTCAGTTTAAGATACACAGTATGCCAACCAGACATAGCTAGCAAGACAGAAGGTTCGTCAAGAGTAGGATATTCAACAGTGATTATAGAACCACATCCTTTAACATCTCTCGCCTTGACACTGAATACTGTAGATCATCCAATCAAAGAATCAGTGCCATCGCAAATATATATCTCTAGTTCAAAATTGGTGATCTCAGATACAAAGTCTTGTAAGGGGAGGGGATGGATGTACATGCAAATATTAATGAATTCTCATAATTGCACAGCTGCAAATTATGTTTGTATCTATGCAATATTAAAATAAATGTAACATTAAATTTGAATATAAATCTGCAGTATAATGATAGTTGAGACTGATTAGGAAGTGAGGCTAGATTTACAACGATGCTCTTACAACAGGAGTATGGTATGGATAACAGCAGTGTATATTAGACCTGTGTTTACTGCGTAAGTGGATTCCTAACTTAACAACTAGACGACCCAACAACAAACTCCTATGCATCTATTTTCATATAATAAACTGTGCAAGAAAGCACCTAACGAGCACAAGAACAATACAAACAGCAGGACGTGTTTAGCCAATTATCTTATTGAGTAACATGCTAATTAGTCTGCTAGACCTCTTCTCTGCTTGAAAAAACGTCTTGCATTTCTTGCGTTGGTGGTGTGGGGAGGAAACCTATCGCGTGGGGTTAGGTCGTTTATTATCGGTTGGTGTGATACCAGTTTATATCAGCAACATCTACTGTATTTGTGGCAGTTTTATAGAGATTTAGGCTATAATGTATAAAATAATGTGATGCCAACTAATTCGTAGATAGTAAGAGATGAGCGATTCCCAAACATAACTATCCATTATACAGATGCAAGGCATTATACATCAGATATACACATATGTATATATATATAAATGTATATATATAAATCCATATATCCATGTATCAATATATGTAAATATATATAAATACTTAAACATATATATACACAAAGTTATATACATATCAAAATATATATAAACATGAATAAATGTATTAATATATACATACACACACATATATATATATACATATATATATATATATATTATTATATAAAATATATATATATATATGCATATATAAATAATATATATATATATATACACACATATATATATATATATATATATATATATATATATATTTCTATCTCCTTCTCTCTTTTTTCGATATACATCTATATATAAATATAAATATGTATAAATATATATATGTATATATATATATACTCATAGATATAAAAATATTTATAAATATGAATATATATATATATATATACATATTTAGATATATATGTATATATATATACATATATATATATATATATATATATATATATAATAAATATACATATAAATATACGAATATATATTTATATATATTTATACAAATATAAATATATATATATATATACATATATTATATATATATTCATTTATATGTATATTTATATATATATATGTATAAGCATTTATAAATATATGTACATATATATATTTATATATATATGCATGTGTGTTATATATAATATATATACATATATATCTATATATATATATATATATATATATATATATATATATATATATATATATATATATATATGTGTGTGTGTAGAAGTGTGTAAATGGATATATATTTTCGATTTGTAAATATTTACTAACATGTGTATCTTTATACATATACGGATATATATATTCATGTATATGTATATACATCATCACATAGATATATGAATATATATATATATATATATATATATATGTATTTATATTTTATATATATATACATATATACATTATGTACATATATAATCATGACCTTAAATATTTACCAAAGCTATGATGACTACCATCAGACCATCACATATCATAGAATATAGCTACGCACGAAACAAAGAATATTCGTGTGGGTCGATGAAACACATGACAAGATACAAATCTGCCACCTGACATTACAATTATCGTGTTGTGGTTAAATCCGCTTCATTTCTATTTCAGTGTGTTGCAAAATGTTAGCTGAGACCGACTGGTACGGCTGGAATCAATGGTTGTTAATCAAACCTCCATTATGGGCGACATCGCCTGCACTACACAATCATCACCTCTATAACGCCCACGCAACATATTCCAGACAGGGAAATCCGAGACTCCAGTTAGACTCCCCTGCGTGAATGTAAAAATGGGGCTGCAAAATCAAAATTTATTCATGCACTGTTGTTCCTTAATCGACTGTAATTTCCACACAGGTAACATTACACGGTCCATTCAGTGTTAGAAAACACACCAATCAAATGTGCTTAAACTAGGATTTATATCCAAGGGGCCTCAATTCGGTTTATTTTACTTAAACACTTCAATTACCAGACAAAGTGACGGTTTTGGGCTATGCTATGTTCTGTCATGACATCAAAGTAATTGCCTCTCACATTGTGAGATAATGATTGCTGCAATCACAGCAGACCTAATATGAGAACTTTATGTTATATATGGCAAGGGTTCAAATGTGGGCGGGTCATGATTCTTCGAAGCTATATTTAGCACATACATGACTCAAAATGCGCAGATGTGATTAAACATGATGCAGATTGAATTTGATTTGACTCGATGTTTTTTTTTATCTTGGGGCATCTCCTGTGAGAGTTCCTCTCCACGCGATAGCAAAGCACTGTCTAAGCAAACCATTTATCATAAAGCCACTTACCTTGTGTCTACAATACTGGAGTAAAGTGTTATCAAGCCCGATAATGATAGCCCTTGCAGACAGACAAAATACCAAAGAGCAGCTAGATCAGGTTTGCCAAGGGTTGGGATAACATGGTGGAAAGCAGCATCAAGTTACGCACGTGGGGGTCAGCAGAACGGCCATGACGGAAAACCGACATGTCGTTAGCACTGATTAGGATACAATAAGCGAGCAGAGGCTCCAATTAATCTCCGGTTAACCAATTTACTGAATACATGATGCTTGATGAGTTTGCAGAGTGACATAATTCGATTGCTCGTTAATATGATGACATCGTCTGTCGACGTGGTGGCAGATCCTGTTTTATGTTAACTTAGTGATAGGATTTGATTGTAAGTTTACGCGGTGACCGAATCTGATTGTTAGCAAACGCGATGAAAAAATCTGTATATAATGACAAAATCTCATTTAATGTTTGCACAAGGACAGCTCGCAATGTAAATTTACATTTTGACAGAATCTGATGTATATGGGTAGTTCATTATAGGCAATTGGGATGTAGAGTCAATTTCAGCAGTCTATTTTGTGTCGATTAACTAGCAAACGTTGTATATTCGAGAATGGGACCAGAGAGCTTTTGGGCTGGTGGATGTGTGATGTTCAAAAGGCTTAGTGGTAGGTTCATCTAGAAGATACCACAAAAACAAGCAATATTGAGAGGCAACCTTTTAGAAATAGTGATCTATGCCAATATAAGCTTGTGATTGTCTATATTGTCACCTTCTAAAGTAGCTGTGATCATTAGCCTTGATGTTGTACAGAGCAGGCCTTTATTTACTGTGGCCCAGGCTTTTTTGGGAAGAGGGATACCCAACATATAATTTTGACACATTGCTAACGACAAGTTTTCAGCAAGCAATATATTCAGGGTAAACAACTGTATATGAAAAACAACAAATCCACAATTGGGAAGTGGACCAGCTATAAATGGCGAGTTACTGGTCCACAAATCAGTTCGCATATTGCTTTATATCGTTTAATGAATTAACATCGTTATAATCATCTTTGTATTAGCAATGTAAACATGCATTATATATGTACATACATGTGGTAAAGAGAAATGGAAACTTACTTCATTTTGCAATCATTATCAGCATCTAACTGCCTCGACAAGGCTTGCCTTTCGTCGTTTCTTCTCGGAAACGAGCTAAGTTAATCGAGCGATCGTTTCAGCATCCTTGGCTGATTACGTAATAGCAAGTCATCAATATCTTGCACGCTGAATCGCTTCATTGTCACAGGTAACTACATTCCCAAGATTTTGGTAAGGTTAATCATGACAAGTTGACAATATATGATGTTGTTGTGACCAAGAACATCATAGGAATGACCTGACTAAAACTGACCACCCTATAATATGACACTACAAACCCGATTGTGGTCGTTGGCAACAGTAAGGTCCTAGGCCACGGAAGTGCTTGAATACTATGGAAAATGACACCTCCTGTAATGCGCAGGTCACTGTTTGCCTTTGTGAACTTTTATTGATCAGGTAAACTGAGAGTTGACACATTAATGATCAAATGATGTGGCTGTAATCGTAGCATTTGGGTACATATAAGTATTGTGTCAAACATAGCTGATACTATAATCATATAATGGATAGCACACCCATGCATTTAAACAGATGTCAGGATTTGACAAATCAGTGATCAACAAGGTGATACTCAGACTGATATTTCTTAAGGCCAAGGTAGCCTCTAATTAATTATTGTAGGCCAAGGTCATATGCAAGTGATTGGAGACCATTCTCGTGAACAAGAAACATCGTTTATTTACTACACAAAGTTACAACATTTAGGCTATGAAGCATGGGCTGGCGTGCAGCGCCGCAATAAGACCATATTTGGATAGGGTGGCATTCACCAGGCGACAACCATCACGTATACGGAAAATAAGTCAACACTTTTTGTTTTACAGTTTACAACATTTGGCAAAGTCACTGCCGACTGTACGATAAAATTATAGTTTTTATTACCTCAGCAATATACGTTTTGTGATAGCGAGGTTGTCTTCTAGGGTGATGTATCTATCATGAAGTTATGTCTCACCTGGATTTGAAATGGTGGTCGTCTCCGAAAGGCACCATGGCAGAGGTTCGCCCATTATCTCAATATATATATAATACATATATATATATATATATATATATATATATATATATATATATATAGATATATATATATATATATAGATAGAGATAGAGATATATATCTATATATATAATATATATATATATATATATCTATAGATATATATTTATATATATTTATATAAGTATATATATATATATATATATATATATGTATATATATATGTATATGTGTGTATATAGATATATATATATATATATATATATATATATCTATATATCTCTATATATATATATATATATATATATAGATATATATATATATTTCGAATTGTCATGTCGAGTTGATGACGAAGTTTGAAATAAACTTCATATTTGCTATGGAACTCAACAAAAAATGCTCTCGCTTCCT
>CM067354.1:54096334-54101334 GCA_034190875.2 Urechis unicinctus | reverse complement strand
TAATCGCTGACTATGGCCAATTAAAGCCCTAACTGACGCTGAATTGCATAAAACTGATGCATTAATTGTATGGCAGTTCAAAATAAATGTAGATGACCACGTAAATGGTGGCAATGTGGTACAGAATAGAATTAACATTGACACGCAATACCTAGATAACCTTGCAAACGAATATGTTGTTGTTTTGTGTAATAATGCACTGTAAAGTCGAGCAGTAAAAACATGTTTTTAAAAATCGCACCAATGTCAAATGCCAGCATCTTGCAAATGAAGACATGTGTGAGACAATTAGGATTGTTACTGCTGAACAGTTGTGACAGAGTTGTGTAGATGCATAATAAAAATCCACCAACCACTGTTTAAGATATGTGACGATATACATTAGAGTATATGCGATTACGCAAAGAGCACACTCTACAAAGAGCTTTTGCACTGTACTAATGACCACATCGTACATAATATCAAATATGTGTTATCGCAATGGCCATTCCGTACAAAAAACATGTGAAATGTCGAAATCCTAAAATTTCGGCAAAACCAAACAAAACTAACCGGTGTCGTACTATTTGATATGGGTATAGTTCGGTCCCAACGGTGAATCCGGCCATTATTTACGGGTTTTATTCAGTCAATTTTCTTTTTTTTGACAGGACGAGATAAATAGACAAAATATGTCTTTTAGTAGACACCAAGAGATATCCGAAGTTGGGAACGGAAATAATCAATTTCTAATAAATTGCGCATGTTGGCCTGGTCGCTACTGTTTTTGGTGGCTGTAATGTAAGTTGTTGATATTGAAAAATCATCGATGATTACGATTCCAAACGTTAAGAACGGAAAACAACAGAGTCATAACAGCAGCCAGAAAATAATTTAATTATATCATCTCGACATACACCTTTCAAAGACTTTTGGTTAGTGTGTAGCTAATGTTACAGCAATTACCATATGGCAGGTCTTCCGCCACGAATTTCTGTTCCTGGGGTGTCTCTCCCACGTGGCAATGCCGATGTAACAGGACTCTAGCGTCGCCTTAAGGACGTCTTTGTACTTCTTGAATTGGCCGCCCTGGGGGCGGCGGCCATCTGCCAGCTCGCCGTACGATAGAGCCTTAGTAATTCTGTTGCCTTCCATGCGCACCACATGACCTGACCAGGAGGGCCTCAATCCCAGTGATGCCATACCTCTCCAGTACCTCTGTGTCCGGTACACGGTCCTTCCACGAGATGTTGCAGATCTTTCTTAGGCATCTAGGGTGGAACTGGTCCAGCCTTCTCACGTGCTGCCGGTACCACGTCCATAAACAAGCAAACATTTGTGCGGGGCCTGATGCCACGATCCGACTACAGCTCCTGCTTTAGACGTCCGAAGTTTGCACTGGTTATACCGAGTTAGTTTTGCTATTCGAACCAAACACGTGTAGCTGCTGGAAAAACTACATCCATATATCAGCGACAGGCTAATGACGATGCGTCTAAAGCACGACATATCTTTTGGACCACGCCCTGCTCACTGATTCATCATTATTGAGAGGACGCATGCATTACACAATGTAGGTAAGCGTCTTGGTTTCAACACCTATGAGCATTTATGACCAAATATCTGTTCAGGACATTTGTGATGGCTTACATCACCAATAGACAAACACGTTCCCACCTTACATTATGTTTTCACAGCACAATATGATTGCCCTGTGGTGTAACTAAAGTATTCACCTTACTGAATAACTAGAATATATCACCCTTACCGCATAACCTGAGTATATTTATCCTACTGCATAATGACATTTTACTAACCTTACTTCTTAACCAGAGCATATTATTATCTTATTGCATATCAGCAGTATATTGATCTCACTGTATAATGAGACTTTATTCACGTTACTGTACAGATATAAAACATTCACCTAATTGTTTGACTTGATAGTATTGACATCTGCTTCCAGATATTTCTTATGTTGGTGGCTTTAATGGCATGTGCCCACCGTTATTTGAGCAGAATATAACATTTGCATGAGAACTCCCGTATATCAGCTCAATGAATCATCCTCCTCAACAAAATATAGTGAAAATGTATACCATCAATTACAATGTTAAGATTTGCTGCATATGTTGTGATTCTAACAATATCGACTTGAGTTATTTCTCCCTTTTGCAGGTTTTATATCACTCGCTTTACATATATTATCCCTTAAGCAGGAGCAAGCAATGTCAACATAACAGGATTGATAACACGGGAGCAGCAGCAAATATTCTGGCGACTTCATGGCAATCGTGCGACAGATGGCGTATAGAGCTTAATTGGCTCGAATTAGGTATCCTCTTACGTTACTGCCAACGGAGCTAATATTTCCACTAACCATGATATTACTGACTGAGCCTATAATGTACAATTACCTTTCCGGTGTAACATGTGCAGACTCTTCACATCTTGAGCAGATTTCTTTCTTCCCATCACGGCCTCGTCTGTACAATTGAAAATATGGCATATTATTTAAGCACCTTCTGCTAATTAGCTAAACATGGTGTTATTTTGAAGTAGAATTAAAAATGCTTGATCACATCAAAGACGAGAGGCACAGAAGTGCTGTCAAATAAAAAACTTGTACAAATGCACTGCTGCATATGACAACTACTGGTGACCGAGGGAACTCGACGTCATTATGGTGGCGTCATTGTACATACGTCAATGTATACAACACCCAGACAAAAATACTCATTTGCTAGCCGCTTGCATAATAAGGGACATATCAAATCGTACCTTAGTCATGAAAACAATAAAGACGAAAGAAAATTGTCTTGTTGGGGTATACAGGCCTTAAATATGTTGACGTCAGCCGCATGGCAGTAAGAAGAATCAAATTGTATATTTACCTTATATGTGCCGCGTTTGCTCGTATCAGAATGATTCCGGGTGATAGACAACAAACATTAGAACAGAATACGTAACACCTTTCACTGTCGAATCTATTTAAGCCACATTAAATTGACGTTTTATGGTTAGTACAGACATATGGTTTACAACGTGAGCAGATACCACGAAACCAAGGTAGCTTGCCCTAATGATTTTGCCATCCGATAATGCTGTGGATAAGCACCTATTTTGCAAATGTCAAGGGACTTCCTATGCTTGGTTTTTGTTTTTAATCATTTTTTACAGCTGACCTTCGTTTTGATATTCTCGTATGCCTATTTTTTCACATTCCATTTTACATTGTGCTCCCAATTACTTAATATATACTGGTTAGGGATGCGTGCGGGTGTTGATAGATACGGGTATTTGCTGACAGATATGGGCACTTGCTGATCAATTTGATTGCATGCTAAATGTGCGGATGCCCGATGGCAGATACGGGTGCTTGTTGACTAATGCAGATGCTTGTTGACAGATACTGGTCTTGCTGACAGATATGGGTGCTTATTGATGGATGCCGTGCTTGTTGGCGGATATGGCTGCTTATTAACCGCTACTGGTGACGGTATGAGGCGTGATTTGGCAGGGTTACTCATTTGCTGATGCTACCATTGAAATGAAGTGCATATTGTTAAAACATAAATCTGTAGGGAAAATGAATATGTGGCTCAAGCTCTATCGTCGTAAATGACATTTATTCTTATTAGCTCTTATCTCATTACAGGACAATATAACCTACTACTAGATTACCTAATAACACAGCGAATTACCTCGCCATTTATATCCATGATGAATATGTTAAATTGTATTTAATTTTGAAAATCGAATAGATGTTAAGATACCACTGTTAAGTGGCACATTAATTTTGCCATATTCGCATACTCTAATTACGCGCCGACGTAAGATATAATATTACAGAAGCGTATTATGGGTAAAATCCAGTTGTTGATGGAGAGTGGGTTTCTTGGTGGAATGATTACGATTATGATTCTAGGGTAGATCAAGAGGAGAGCTTATCCGATATTATGGATGTTAATGCTTTGGTTGCCATTCACTTAGCCTTGGCCAAGAGTTCGTGCAAATGGCAGTTTCCTAAAATATTCCCGTCCTATCGTGAATAAAATCTGGCATACATTTTGATATAAAGTGAGTGTTAATATCAGAACAATAGCTCATATTTGCTTAGGGTAGCTCTGTACTGAATACGAACCATGCAGTAAATAGCAACCACATAATTGTTTTACAAAAAAACAAGTTGTTAAATGAATTTCAAACATTTGTATTGTTTCCTGTAATGTGAAGCTTGCAGCTGCATAAATACCTGATGATGCTAGGTGTTTATATTATTGGTGCGGAAAACGATAAATTGATCTGCACTAAACTGACGATGAATGCCTACGGCTTAACAAAGCTGTTGCACAAAGACAGCCTCTGGCAAGTTTCTCTTCGCTTGTGTAGTGGATAAATTAAGGACATGTTTTAGAACAGTACGGGGTGTAAATCATTTTCAGGTTAACATCCAGGCATAAAACTACGCGGTAATGACGCATTGCATTTAGCAGATTGTTGCCATGACAGGATTACAGGACTATTCCTTTAGTTTAACCATTCAAATGTACGACATGATATTAAGTAAGTGCTAACCACAAATAAAATCTCCATGTCTAGGTGATTCTGGTAGTTTGTCTAAGAAGCTGGATTCTGCTTAAATAGTATATCGATATGGCTTGTACGTACCAGTTTCGAAGGCATCCTAGATTAATGACACGGTGGTCGATGAATAAGGCGTTAAACACTCAACGCGCACTTTTGGATCAAGCCTTTGAGCATCGCGCAAATTACTTCAACTGTAGCAAAATTACTCTCAGACTTAGTTGACGTGGCCTCTGCTGGGTGCATTTCTAATTTATTCCAGATGATACGCTAATGTAAAACATACAATAGAAAGTTCCTAGATATCACAGTGTTTTAGAAGCCAAATTTATATTCATAAATGTATGCATGTATATGTTTTTCTAATAATAAATATATATATATGTATATATATAAACGTATATAAATATATATATATATAAACGTATATAAAT
>CM067354.1:54078834-54091334 GCA_034190875.2 Urechis unicinctus | reverse complement strand
ATTTTGTTTAAAACTGATACTCCGTCATTTCAAAGGCAATGTGTCCAGACAACCTTTCTCAATTATCATACCATCCTCTGACGCTTTCAAGTATTGCCCAGTGCGAACTATGCAAGCATTTTTCAAGCTGAGAGGTTCCTTGCCATGCCCCCAATTTGTGCTTTCAGATGGGAAACCAGTTTCTCACAGTCTTTTCTGCAAACAACTTCAGAATTCTTTGTCACATGCAAAGGTTAACATTCCAAACATCAAAGCACATTCGTTTCGTATTGGTGCAGCACCTTTCGCTTTCTCTATGGGGATCCCTGATCAAGAAATTCAAAGACTGGGGCGTTGGAAATCAGATGATTATAAAAGATATATTCGTATTCCTCAATTCCACTACTACCAAATAAATTGTATCTTTGTTTTGGTTAATTAACTTGTCTCATCCATTTGACAGTGTCAGACATGGGTCTGGCTGTTAGGCAATCCCTCTTATCCAGCGCATCAATCAGTGGCAGACAGGCGTTATTTAACTCATCCATGTGTAACTGCCTGTGTCCTCAGTCAACTGTGACATCTTAGTTTTTCATGATATTCTTTGCTGCGCGGCTCTCAAAAGTAGATGTAAGATCACTTGGGTGGGGCTAGACTAGGTTAGCACTAGGCGCTTGTGGCTGTTTTTGACCCCACCTTACTGCCATGCACTGTATCATCCATGTCATTCTACAAATTGTATCAGTATAATATTGTTAAATATAAATGGCTGTAATATTTTACATATGTTTCTTGTATATTATAACACATATAGGAAGTATAATTTTATGTATGCAACCATGTCATATTATGTTAAGAGTTTTAAAGTGTATTTTGTCTATTCTTACTCAACTATGTCACTATTGTCGAATCTATTCTTTTGGACATTGTCGAAAATATCATACTTTAAGAATTCATGTACTACACAACCATGCCATGTTGGTTAAAATCATAGTTGTTAGTTCAATAAATGTAGTCATTCTTCAGAAGAAGAATGACCTTAATATGGCAGCAAGCCTTGTGTTACCTATAATCACCAATAGTGTTGGCAGCAACAAGCGGCACGATCCTCTGTTACTATTTAAGAAGTGCAAAACATTGCAGCGAGCCCTGATCATAATGACCAGAGTTATGACCCGCGATCGAAACGCAATTTATGAGAATGGCGAACCTAATCTATTTGCCTCCAACCATAACTGCGACTACATGAGACTTTCGTATGGCCCGAAACACAGCGACCATAGTTATTATTCGTTTGGCAAGAAGGACAACGTCCATGGTCGAATTCGTAATTCATATGGAATCCTCGGCATTAATCGGTCAACCAATCCCCTAACTACATGTTAGCGGTTGAACGGCACACGGCCGCAATCACCAGCGTCCTCCCTCGGAGGTTATAAAACCTGAGGTCCATGGTTTGAGCCTTCTCTTTTAGTTTTACGAAGCAAAGGGAACGCTACGCCATTTTTATTTTTATATATAGTCGATTCTCTCATATATATATAATATATATATATATATATATATATATATATATATATATATATATATATATATACTGACGATAGATATATAGATAGATAGATAGATAGATAGATAGATAGATAGATAGATAGATAGATAGATAGATAGATAGATAGATAGATAGATAGATAGATAGATAGATAGATAGATAGATAGATCAGATAGATAGATAGATAGATAGATAGATAGATAGATAGATAGATAGATAGATAGATAGATAGATAGATAGATAGATAGATAGATAGATAGATAGATAGATAGATAGATAGATAGATAGATAGATAGATAGATAGATAGATAGATAGATAGATAGATATAGATAGATAGATAGATCGATATAGATAGATAGATAGATAGATAGATAGATAGATAGATAGATAGATAGATAGATAGATAGATAGACAGACAGACAGACAGATGACAGACAGACAGACAGACAGTACGATAGATAGATAGATAGATAGATAGATAGATAGATAGATAGATAGATAGATAGATAGATAGATAGATAGATAGATAGATAGATAGATAGATAGATAGATAGATAGATAGATAGATAGATAGATAGATAGATAGATAGATAGATAGATAGATAGATATTCATGCTTGAGTGATTGTATGTAAGTTTGCATGTAGCGAGTCACTGTGTCAGGTGGACAATTAGATTATTCAATGAAGGCATAGCTTTTAAGCAGCGCCCTTTCTTAGTACATTTGTCACACATTATAATCATTACCGTGCCCTTGTCATTTACATTTATCTTGCTTCGACGTCTTGTTTTCACGAACGTTCGTTATGACTATAGAGATTGGCAAAGTTCACAAATCATTACGTTTGCATTTTGCAGGTGTGGCGCGCTGAGGAATTCCACCTTCAAGGTGAAGTCATAGATGCCGTTATGATTGCGGCAAGCGTTGAACTCTCCAACAGGTCGACTCCAAAACCGGAATTTCTATTCATGCAAGCCCGATGAAAATTACGTGGCGCCTTGTAGGGATTTGTGGGTTTTTGTGATGGCGTGTAGCAGGCGGAGGGGATGTATGAGTTCAGCTACAATGGCTTAACGAAAATATTTGGTTGTCCTAGAAATACAATGAAAAAATATATACCATCTTCTGTAAAACCATCGTGCACTCGAACTGTAAAACGGCGTTTAGGTGCCGCAATATATTTTCGTAGCTGACAAGGCCGGTCTACCTATGATAACCTATTGCTAGATCATTTGCATGCATTTGTAAACGGAAGCTGCCTGATGTGAATTTTCAATAAATCTATTAAATGAACCAATACATACAAATTCAAATGATAAACTTGGTTCTTATTGTGGATATCATGGTTGTGATAGTGGTCGTTGTTTCTTGCAATATGAATAATGTTTCTGGTCGTGGCTGTTGTGTCCTTCCATATGAATAACGAATTCGACCATGGACGTTGTCCTTCTTGCCAAACGAATAATAACTATGGTCGCTGTGTTTCGGGCCATACGAAAGTCTCAGGTAGTCGCAGTTGTGTTTCTGACAATAAGAATGTATCTGGCAGTCGCAGTTGTATTTTGACCATAAAATGCCTCTGGCCGTAGTTCGTGTGTTTCTGAACATAGGAATAGTGTGTCTCGCCGCGGTTGTTGTATTTCTTACCTTAAGAATAATGACTTCCATCGTGCTTGTTATGTCTCTGAATATAACCTCTTATATGGTTGTCATTGTGTTTTGGACAAAAATAGGTGTCGTTGACCGAGGTTAATGTGCTTTTGACCAATAGGATAACGTGTATGACCGAGGTCACTGTGTCTTTTACCATAGGAATAACCTAACGACTAAGGTCGTTGTGTCTTTGACCATAGGATTAAGCTGACGACTTAGGTCGTTGTGTCTTTCACCATAGGAATAACCTGACGACTAAGGTCGTTGTGTTAGGAATAACGTCTAAGACCGAGGTCTTGTGTCTAAGACCATAGGAATGATGCCTAAGATCGAGGTCGTTGTATCTATAACAATGGGAATAAAGTATTCTACCAAAGTCGTTGTGTCTTTGACCATAGGAATAACGCCTTAGATCATGGTCGCTGTATCTTTGATCTTACAAATAATGCTTTTGTCAGTATGTGTTCTTGCCATAATAGCGATTCCATGAACCTGGACCACATATGCAGACTTCACTAAAGCCGAAAGAAATTTGGCTGTGACAAAGGTAAATTGATGTAGTTCAATGTTTTACTTCAAGCAACATAACATTATGCATGAGGTGCAGTCGCATCATGAAAACAACGCATACCGCAATCACAGATTAGGTAGTGCCGAAACCAGCCTCGTCTTTCAAGTTCGTTTCTCACTCCTGCCGACGACAGCTGGAATAGTTCTTACAAGTTGCAGCACTTGAAAGTCCTACGTAACAATAGCATCACACAATCACGTAATCTTTGTTGGCTATTTCCATTCGGCAGCAAAGACTATAAGATTGAACATACACCAGTGTGCGATTCATTTTTTATGTTCGAAATGGCACTGTTCCGACGACGGAAAATACTCGGCTTGAGGCCTATTCTTCGGCTATAACTCTTTCGTTTAGATTCGAGCTCTGCACTTTGCTCTGCGTCACTGAAGTTCCTAGATACCACATCGACGAACATATTCTGAACGTTTACATTGTCTCGTGCACTTGTCTCCACATACGGACATTGGTATTGGTTTGCAAGCAAACAAGCCTCTTCTCGCGAGATTTGACGATTTTCATTTAAATCGCGCTTATTTCCGACTAGCACCACTGGTACATTGCAAAATCCTGAAATCAAAGAAAAAAATATACATATATATATATAGAGTATATAAACAGCTAGCTTTAGCATCAGGCTATTTAAGGCCGCATCACACTTCTGTCTAGAATCGCCATGCCATGCACAATGGCTCAGTATCATTTGTATGTAACAAAATTACGGGTGATACTTAACATGTTACGCTTAACTTTAGTAGGGCTTCAACATAAACCTCGTGACATACCTCGAACTTCTCCTATTTGGCGCAGAAGCTCGCCAGCGCGCAGATAAGAGTCGCGATCATCAATGGCAAAGACAACAACGAATGAATTGCCATTCCTTATGCTCAAGTCTAGCATTGCAGGGAATTGATGGTAGCCGGCGGTGTCCACGATCTGAATCCCGTAAAATGTTCCATCTGCATAGCAATACAATGATATTAATCCGCTCTTATTGCTTGTCGCATAAAGCCGTTACTCAATAGAACCGCTGTGATATCAGAGACGATTAAGTCAAAAACGGGTTTGGCGTTTTGTTAAAAGCTCACCTGGTAATTTGATGAGATGCCTAAATCTGTCCTCTACGGTAGGGCTGTAATGTGAGGAGAAGGCTCCTGACAGGTATTGAGTAAGAAGAGCTGACTTGCCCACGTTGCCTGCCCCCATCACCACAAGCTGACAGTCTTTGATCCACCCACCGCCACCACTACTCGATGACGACGACGTTGATGATGACGACGATGACGACGTCGTACTGCTGTCACTGTTTTGTCGGGAGAAGCCTTCACTGGATCCATTACGCATCCTTGGTATGGTGTACATGTCGAGTTGATGACGAAGGTTGAAATAATACTTCAAACTTGTTCAACGAATATGCTCCTCGCTTCCTAGAACTGACTCGTGTTTTCGAAGATGTCGATCTGTTCTATGCCTTCTGTTTATATAGCACCAGAGAAAGCCAACCGCGAGCCCCCAGTCAGTTCCAGCGCAGGGCGGGCAGCATTGGCAAAACTCAACGCTAGGTGGTGCTTTGCTTCGGCACGTTGATGACAGATGCATTGCAAAAACCTCGACAACGTTATTCTCCCATGTATATGTATATATGATGTATGTATGTATGTATGTGTGTATGTGTGTGTGTATGTATGTATTCATGTTTGTATGTAAGTATGTATGCGTGTTTGTATGTATGGCAATTTATGTATATATGTATGTATATGTATGTATGTATGTATGTATGTATGTATGTATGTATGTATGTATGTATGTATGTATGTATGTATGTATGTATGTATGTATGTATGTATGTATGTATGTATGTATGTATGTATGTATGTATGTATGTATGTATGTATGTATGTATGTATGTATGTATGTATGTATGTATGTATGTATGTATGTCTGTATGTATGTATGTATGTATGTATGTATGTGTATGTATGTATTGTCTGTAGTATGTATGTATGTATGTATATGTATGTATGTATGTATGTATGTATGTATGTGTATGTATGTATGTATGTATGTATGCATGTTTGTACCAACAATTCGACTACACCAGTGGATGCTTGTTTTGTTTAATAGGTAGAGGGAACCCTGTTTCCCTCCGTCATGTAATATCCAATTTGAAAAGTACACTACTGGTTACGTTAACAGCCGATGAATATTCGCAGCCCGAATAACTAGTCTTACATTTGGAATAATAATGAGCGCCTTATTGAAACTGTTTCCTTAAAAAATATGATATGCTTGCACGCGAATATTACAGTATTCGGAATTAGGCACTTATCATGTGATTCACAAACAAATAGTACTGCGCGGAATATATGGTCACAAGTATTAATGAAAAAAGATAGCTGTTAGTTCACTTAATATGCACTTTTCAGTATTATTGTGAATTTAAAGTAAATTTGATACTAACTAAATTGATTTTAGTTAGAAAAGATCAGCATATTGTGCGTCGCAGTTAACCTCGTGCGCGGATTATGCAGTATTTGTTCCTACGGAATAATTATGTCCCTGGTTGTAGTTTTTAGCAACAAAATCTTGATGCTTATTAATGGAAGGACAATCCGCGTAAATATGGCTTCTAAAACACTGTGATTACGCAAGAACTTTCTATTGTATTTGTGACATTAGCGGATCATCTGGAATAAATTAGAAATACACCCAGCAGAAGCTGCATTATCACTCACGTCAACTAAGTTGAAGAGTCAGTGAGTAATTTTGCTTATTCGCGCGATGCTCAAAAGCTTGATCCAAAAGTGCGCGTGAGTGTTTACCGCCTTATTCATCGACCACCGTTTTATTCATCTAGGACGCCTTCGAAACTGGTATGTATAAGTCATATTGATTATACCCTCTCCACCTCGCACATATCACCTTTCTCCCTCCCTCCACTACGATTTCGGTTGCATAGAAGCAAGTTAGTACCATCATTTGAACCCGACATTGCCTTATCTGCCGTACGCATTGTTCGCAAAACAGACTTCTTCAAATGTGCTACATGTTTTACTGATTATAAAGTGACCCGACTATTCAAGCGGTTTTCGGCTCTCTAAACTGCTGCTACACACATACCAGAATCACCTAGACATGGGGATGTTGTAAGTTTTTAGCTCTTAAATTATATCTGTGTGGATGGGTTATGCATGTTTGTAAACGAATTGAAGAAAACTTATTATCCGAGATGAGTAAATAGGTGAATATGTTACTTGATTAAATGTCAAAGTACCAATTTGCAAATGTGGACGCATGCCCAGCGGTCACTTTTATTATCAATTTATAAGCCAAATATTGATTTGGAGGCGCGGCTGGGTTGTGGGGGTGGGTTAGTTCCGAAACCTCGGGAACACCTCAACTCCCTGGGTATGTGCTTAAGGGATGTAACCAAAGAGCTAATAGCTATGTTAAGAGAGCTTAATGCGACTATGTGTGCGGTTAGTATACGAATTACTAAAACACACTTCAGTCGTCAGGTAAAGCTACCGTAAAACAAAAGCACATTGGATTGTTGATCCAACGTGTAGAAGCTTGTCGTGCGGCTGTTTATATTGAAGATATGTAGTTTTCTGATTGGTCGAGGCGATGGTACCCCAGTAAATTCCATATGATTTTCAGATACCCTAAAACATTTTCATAGTAAAAGTTGTGTAATAGCGGCTTTATTTTGTCTCCGAATGTCTGCTGATCTTTTAGCCTTAGTTACACTGAGAATAGTTGAAGTATGAAGACCTTTCACGAAATAAGTGCACCACAAAAAAAAAGGCTTCAGACCATTTATCATGAAATGTATACATAGTTGTAGAAATGACGTAGCTAATAGTAACCGAAGGACAACTAATACTGTTTCCCTCTAGTTGAGCAACCAACTCATGCCATGCAAGTCGACCAAGCGGCTTGACTAACTGGTGACTTACAAGGTCAGTCAATAATTCCAAATGCCATCACCACTCCGAGAAATAACGTGAAATAGTATGAAAATGGGCCAAATTTTAAAAACTCGACCACTTGTAAAATTCCGGATACAACCTGTCGAACATTTAGATGGTTGAACAAAATGAATACTTCATTAATCCTGTCACGGCAACAATCTTCTAAGTGCAATGCGTCATTATATCTAGATGTTAACCTGATAATGATTAAAATCCCGTATTGTACGTGAATATGTCCACGTGTTTTTTAATGATGCTAACAACGCGCTCAATTCATCCACTACACAAGCGAAGAAAAACTTGCCGGAGGCAGTCTTGGTGCATCAACTTTATTAAGCAGTAGGCATTCATCGTCAGTTTAGTGCAGATCAATTTATCGTTTCCGCACCAATAATATGAACACCTAGCATCATCAGGTATTTATGCAGCTGCAAGCTTCACATTACAGGAAACAATAGAAATGAATGACATTTATTTAACAACTGGTTTTTGTAAAATGTGTATGTGGCAGCTATTTACTGTATGGTTCGTATTCAGTACAATGCTTCCTGCTATTCTAATATGAACTATTGTTCTGATATTAACACTTACTTTATGTCAAAGTGTATGCCAGATTTTCTTCACGATAGGACGGGAATATTTCAGGAAACTGCCATTTGTACGAACTCTTGGCCAGGGCTAAGGAAATGACAACAAAAGCATTAATATCCATAAACTGATGGCAAAATATCAGATTAGCTCTCCTCGTGGTCTACCCTAGAATCATAATCGTAATCATACCACCAAGGCACCCACGCTTCATCAACAGCTGGATTTTACTCACAATACGTTTCTGTAATGTTATATCTTACGTCGGGGCGTAATTAGAGTATGGAAATATGGCAAACCTCAATGTGCCGCTTAGCAGTGGTGTCTTAAATACAATTTAACACACGCATCATGAATATAAATGGCGAAATAATTAGCTGTGTTATTATGCAATCCAGTAGTAAGTTATATTGTCCTGTAATGAGATAAGAGATAAAAAGAATAAATGTCATTTACGACGATATAGCTATCTGTCAACGGGCATCCACACATTAAGCATGCAATTACATCCATCAGCAAGTGCCCGTTTCTGTCAGCAAATACCCATATCTGCCAACACACGCCCGAATCCCGAACTAATATATATTTAGTAATTGGGAGCATAACGACAGATAATATTATGGAATGTCAAAGAAAAGCATATGAGAATATCAAAACGGAGGTCAGCTGTAATTATGATTAAAAACAAAAACCAAGCATAGGAAGTTCCTTGACATTTGCAAAATAGATGTTAATATGCAGCATTATAAGATGGCAAAAATCATTAGAGTCAGTATTACAATAGTTGCTAATCAAAAACATGGTATCCAATGCCTCACGCTGAAATACGTCTGTCCGTCCAAACCATATAACGTCAATTGAATGAGGCTTAAAAAGAATCGACAAAAAATGGCGTTTAGTACTTATGTTCGTTGAAGACTCTCCTAATGCGACATCATACTGTTATATTCTTCTCAATGTCTATCACCCGGAATCATTCTGCTACAAACATTTGATTCTTCTTACAAAGGCAACTTAGTGCAGAATTCAGACGTTCAAGCCCTGTATGGACACCAACAAGGTACGATTGGATATGTCCCTTATTATGCAAGCGGTTAGCAAATGTGCTATTTTGTCTGGATGTTGTATATCAAACTATCACAAACTTACTATGACAGGATATTGTCACTCATTTCGGTAGGGTTATGCTGATAAGTACAATGACGTATGTACAACAATGACGGCACCATAATGACGTCGCGTTTCCTCGTTCGCCAGTAGTTGTCATTTGCAGCAGTGCGTTTGTGCCGGTTTTTATTCCATTATTTTTGGACGATATGCACGATATTGTACCACAATCATGTGCTCTCGTCGTTGATGCGATCAAGCGCTTGTAATTCTACTTCAACACCATGTTAACGTAATCAGCCAAGCGAGGGTGTTTAAAACAACGTGCCATGTTTTCAATTTTGACAGACGAGGCCTTGACAGGAAGAAAGGACAAGAGCAACCTGCTCAACATGTGAAGCGTCTGCAAATGTTACACTGGTAAGGTCATGGTACATATAGGCTGAGTCAGTATTACAATGGTTAGCGGAAATATAACTTCCGTTGACATATACGTAAGAGGGTACTTAATTGGACCCAATTAACCTGCTCGAGAAGCCATCTGTCGCACGATTGCTATGAAGGCGTCAAATAGGCAGCTGCTTCGGTTTTGAAAGTAACTTGCTACCAATCCGGTAATCGGAATAGGAAATTATTTTTCCGCTTGAGAGATCATATATGCAAGGCGAGTGATATCAAGCCTGCTAAAGTGAGTAAGAATCAAACTGAATATGGATACGATCACAACATTTACAGCACTATCTTAAAGTGCATATGACACCAAATTTCCATGATAATTTAAATGAAACCGAATGAAAGACAATGTTGCATTTACTCTGTTTTTGTGGTTCAACTTCCGAACAAGTCACCCGAACCTAACGTAAATTGAAATATAAAGTAGATTTTTCGGCACCCGCCGCCATTTTCCAAATTTTCGGCCCAGCACCCCGTGACGTCACTTGCGGAACTTGTCACTGACAGGTCCGCAGTTTTCACGGTAAACAATGGCGAATGTTTCGGAGAGCGATGTATTTGAGTTCGACGATTTCACGATGGAGTTTTGGGTTGAAGAGGCTCAAATGTTTGAGCAATCAAATACAGAGGATGTAGCTGGTATTGTGCCGTACATATTCGAACCATATCTGTCCGAAAACAGCGCCAGCGTGTTCCGAGAAGCGATAATCCGAACATGAACCGTCTTCAAAACATTGATAGGTGAGTCCCATTGGAATTGTAATCACTGCACAAAATATCTTTTCTTTTGATTTTATAATATAAATGAAGAATACCTTCATCATTTGATATCGTTTTCGTTTTTCTTGGTGTTATTCAATATGGTTTTTAGTCGCCAACGTACATGGCGAAAAATCTTAGTCTTAGACAGAGTCTGGCATTTATTTGATAGGTTTTTGAAACCCTGGTTTAAGGTGCCATTGTGGAGGCTGCTTAACCATACCAACTGCCAGGGAAAGTGTCTGCTGTGTGGAGCAGGAGAAAGTGATGGTTAAAATAGAAAATTTACCAGAAATTAAATGTGTGACACAGCATCCAAATTTTAATGCTGTATGTCTCAATGAAGATGAGTTGGAGACACTTACACATTGTATTCAAAGCAGTTACATATAAGTACAGTACGATATAATAATGAAGAAGAAAAAATAAATACATTTACAAATATTTTACACAATGAATCTAATGATGCAAACTTACAAGGTTTGATATGGGCTAGAGCAATAAGGATTAGACATGGCAAATCTATCTTGGTAGGTCAATGTTATTTAATAAGAAGATTTACTTGAGAAAATTGTTTGCCCTTCTTAAATTATGAAATATTTGTGTAACCGCTGGTGTGTATTGTTTCACTGACGCGGCACTAACGGAGCTGTTATATGCGTGGGATCTTCCAGATCTAGCTGGTTTGTACAAGGTAAAGAGCTCAATATATAAACACACACCCACAAGAGGGCAAGGTACCTTAGAGTCTCGGTCTGACTATCACTTACACGCAGCAATACTGGTAGCTACTCGTACACGCTATTACCTGCATACCAAGTCCCTGGGGGTTAACCGGTCGTTACGTTGACGTATAGTAACTTATTGCTGCTTTCCCACGCCGTCATGTCTGACGAACAAATGTACTTGGGCTGAATGTCTCCAAGAATTGATATCTGGGCTCATCATTATACATCATGTATTCAGCTTAAGGGGCATACCTTGAAAGAAGTCCTCAACCTGGAAACTCTAACATACCAAACTTAGTGGTACCGACAAAGCTAAAAACCGATCTTATCATACAATTCGAAGCACCATTAAACCACCTACTGTCCGCTAGATACTGTTTATAACACAGCGACAACCGCTTGAAGCTCCCATTCAGTGCCCGATCTGTACATAAAGCCCTTTTGTCTCCGCCTCGGCGCCAAAATACAATCGCGCCAGAGAAGCCGCCAGACACACATCTGTTGGCAGAGACAACCCGCTTCCGATTGACGCGCTTATCATTACCGCTGTGACGTTACAGCGTCGCGCTTGCCAACTGTCACACCATCAATCAAACCTCTCTCTCTTGAAATACTAGGCGCGACTTATGTCTAACGAACTTATCCCTAACAACTTATTTACAATCAATCCGACATTGCTATGCCAATTGCAATGCACCTTGATTCGAATTATGTACACTTCACTTATATATATTATTGTGCTTACAAGCTGAAGTGATACTTAAAAACTAAAACTGAATAATTAAATAATTTGACATAAAGACAAGTGGTCAGGCTGAAACCATTGTACCTTTCTGTAAACAAGACTTTTGATGTTTTTAAAAATCTTAAGCTTAAGTATACCAAGCTGTAATGGCTGGTCGTCAGTATCTGAGCTATGTGTACGACTGTGGGTAGCCTGCAGCAGGTCACAAGAATCAACTTCCTGGCCCACTGGGCTGTTGTCTGCAATGTCGTTTTGTGTAATGTTCATCTTGATACACAACAAAGCACAGACGAGACACGGCGCCAACCGGAGAGGGTTCAATGCAAAAATAAATGACTGCATTAATTAAATCACCAATGTGGGAAGCGTCGCACAGCATAAAGCTGATATGAC
>CM067354.1:54053834-54068834 GCA_034190875.2 Urechis unicinctus | reverse complement strand
AAATGCTACTAAAAAACCCGCATGAAATTTACGTGGAATATTAACTGTCATGCTAGGGTTCACTCAACTAATAACAAAAAATATTGCAAACATAATTAGGTAGCATTTGTGCTGAACATATATGTGACTTAGAATAGGTCTTGGTGGGAACCTCAACAGAGAAAAAAAAATATTGTATCATTTATGACTTACACACAGGTTTGCTGAGGACAGTATCGAAATGCCCCATGCAGGAACTCATATTTTATAGAAAACGAATCAAGTGGTTCATTACAGTTGTAGGTGAGAAACAATATTGAATTAGCGCATTTGATCTATATGCTGTTGCTGTCAATCAAAATGTGCAAACATTTATATGTTACATTTACTGTAGTTCACTGTGTTATACGGCTGTTTGTGTGCAAACGTTGCGACTTATGACCCTGACGGCCAACCATAGCAAATAGATTCGGTGCATGGAGATATGTAACACATAAATAGAGCTAACTGTCTAGCTGACTGTCGCGTGTCCGCTATCCACTGTTACCCTGGATTCATTGTGTTTTGAATGCCTCATGAGTTTGTTTCTATCGATGGGTTTCATGAACGTACGTCCGCTGGTGTGTGATCTCCCAGTGTGTTTCAAAACTATCCCAGACAATTATAATATGAGGTTCATCTCCTTTGCTTCCCAATGCTCATATTCGATTGCGAAACAGAGCTAGAATATTAAATGGCTATCACTCTATACGCCCCACAACAAGCATGACAGCAGACGGCAACGAGTCCCTCAGGGATTTATGTGATATAAAAACCGTAACAACAATATTGAATCGGAGACATGAGCAAAGCTGCATGATCATGACAGGTTCTTTCGAGAATACAGTTTTGTCCTGTTTCATGACACCTTCTTCCTCAAAGAACAGTTCACATAGAGGTCACTGATCGTTCCCTGAATTACTAGAGCATATAGCATGTCCTCAGGTATAGAATCTTTACAGAGATGCAATTTTGGTTATGGAAAGTGAACGAAAATTCATCGAACGATGTATAGAAGAAGCAATTAGGTCAAAGTAAGTTCATCAACACGTTTACAATACCAGTCAATACGCCAACACCTTTGCTACAGCCGTCAATAAGTCGTCACCTTTACTATACCCGCAAATAAGTCATCACTTTTACTATATCCGTCTTTAATTCATCACCTTCACTACGTCGTCAATGCATCAACACCTTTGTTATACCCATTTCTTTGCAGACGTTGCAATAATGAAATGACACCACGTTTTTTTCCACACCTTCACGATTTGAAAGAATATCGAGATAATATCATCACGACATGGAGGTAGCAAACGAGGGCGAGCGAAAGAGGCAGCAGGGCAAATGCCGCGCGTGGCAATTACCGTAAATAGCAGCACAAACGTTCTCTGAGTTGAGGAGGGCAGAGGGCGAACGATACGAATGACATGAGGAGAGTCGGGGTTTCAGCTTTGTTTGGAACCGTTTTCTTCCTATTGACCGCATCAATTTTACTACTTGCAGCACTGGATTTGTTGTCTATGTGTTTGTTTGCAATCAGTATCGATGAGTTGCCATTGCTTCAAGTAAATAAATTCTATTCTATTCTATATTTTATCGGTGCCAGATCGCACCATGTTAATATGTACAATGTATTACAGCAATATGCGTAGTCGCCAGACAAATGACCTCATTGTCTTAACAAATATTACAATAACACACCAGGTGGTTTAAAGCGATGTAATGATTGAGGACTTGCAGAAGGGTGACAACCGTTGAAACACAATACATTTCGTTTCCATTGGATTTACAATTGCTAACTTGACCGGTACAACAGATTTCAGAGAAAACGTATTGCACACATGTTAACGAAAACTGCCGACGGAGCGTATGTAGCCTGATAGGTCAATTGCACCCCGTGACGTCACTTGGAAAACTCGTCACTGACAGTTCTGCAGTTTTCACCGCAAACAGCGGCGAATGTTGAAGTTTCGGAGAGTGATGTATTTGAGTTGGACGATTTGGCGATGGAATTGTGAGTTGAAGAGCCTCAAATGTTTGAGAATTCAAATCCAAGGATGTAGCTGGTATTGTGCTGTGCAGATTCGAACCATATCTGTCCGAAAACAGCATCAGCGAATCGAACAGTGACTGGACATATTCTCGTGATCCGAGGAGCGATAATCCGGACATGAACCGTCTTCAAAACATTGACTGGTGAGTCCCATTGGAATTGTAATCACTGCACGAAACTATCTTTTCCTTTGACTTTATATTATAAATGAAGAATACCTTTTTCGTTTGATACCGTTTTCGATTTTCTTGGTGGTATTCAATGTGGTTTTAATCGCCAACGAACATGGCGAAAAATATTTTTCCTATTGTCATGCTTAAAATACTTTTTTTTAAATTTATGTCATCCCGATAAAAATACCAAACCTGTTTGTTGGAACATTTACACATGTAATACAATCCTTTTTCATTGACCACCCTAATCTTAGTCTTAGACAGTGTCTGGCATGTATTTGATAGGTTTTTGAAACCCTGGTTTAAGGTGCCAATGTGGAGGCTGCTCAACCATGCCAACTGTCTGGGAAAATATCTGATGTGTGGAGCAGGAGAAAGTGATGGTTGAAATAGAAAAATTGACCAGAAGTTAAATGTGTAACACAGCATCCAAATTTAAATGCTGTATGTTTCAATGAAGATGTGTTGGAGACAGCTACTACGCCTACCAGCAGCATCATGGTCCAAACAAGGGTAACAAGTAAGTATTGACAGACAACACACACCAAATTATAAATTTATGTTAAAAAAACTTCCCCTAACTACTGGGTCATTTTACTCAAATGAATGACGTTTTCAATTAAGACTGAATTATCAATACAGTTTATACCAGGATAACATTATTTTTGTGACTCAATCATCAAATCAATGTATGGGTTAAAATAAAATATTTATTCAGCACTGTAAAGATGTTTAAGGATTTGTGTATGGTTGTGTGTTACAGCTGGAAGCGGTACACTGGATATAGGCAGTTCATCCGATGGTGCTGCCATTATCTTGGAAAGAACAATCGTATCCCTATACTATCCTGTGTGACATCAATTATCCGAAACACACTTCAAGAGGAGACAAACAATTATGTGGGATATTCAGATGAAACTAGCACTCAGAGAAGCGTAAGCAGAACTGATTGACTGCTTGGTGCTTTTCTGGGATCTCGAATGTGGAGTTCAGATTGGGTGGGATCTCCAGTGCTTCCATCTCCTCATTATTTATATCACTGGCCTTGCATATGCTGACTGTCGTTGCAAAAAGGTCTTCAACATAGCCTGTATTGTATATATATGTTAGTTGTTCATTTGAGAATACAGATTATAATTTTCACATAAAAGTGAAATTTAGAAACAATCCCTACCATAAGTTGGATCATTCAGCACTTTCCTCACTGTATGACCTCCTCCCTTGTGTTTGGGGTGGAGGCTGCACAAGTTCTCACCCTGGGCTGTTATTTCTTTGTTGCTGTCCAGCATTTTCATTGAAATGCATAGTTGCAATGAATGATCTGAAATCATTTATGAACCTTTCGATCAGTTGGAAATAGGATAAGTCTCTGCTTTTCATGATTGATCCATCGGATGTTTGGTGATAAGTTAGAATCAGCAGTAAATTAACTTCATTCATGACTAGAATGAATGACGTGAGGAAAGATACTTCATGAAATTAAACAGCTGGTTTAGTCCACTTTGTTTTTGTTTATGGATCCACTAGCAGGTAAAACTTTTCCCATAGAACTTAAAAACAATCCTACATTTGAAAGAAGGGTACAATCTAACTAGTTACCGACTTTTAAGCTAAGCAGACTGGGGTAATTGACAGATTTACCGTTAAAGCAGACCATGGTAACTGAAAGCATAGGTTTTTGAAGCGAACTGGATCAGAAGGCTGTGGAAAGCCTCTATGTAGGAGGTCTGGTCATTGTTTGATAGTCTGTTGATGTCCTTGCACAACCTCTTGTTGGTGATATTTTTGTCCAATTACATGGCACACCTCGTATCTAAGGAAATAAAGAGCAATTTATCTGTAAGATTAAATCAAACAACAATGTATCCACAGCCTGATAATCAGAACAAATTATGGAAAAAGTAAACATCAAAGAGATTTTGGATACTATTCATTATTTTATCAGAAGATTAGCTTAGTTAAACTAATCCTGCTGATGCTTACAAAAGGAATGGATTTCTAAATATATATTTATACACCACTTATTTTCAATGCTTGCGTGGGATGGAGGTGGGGGGCGGCGTCATTATCTGGCTGGGTAAACCGTAAATTTTTTCATAAATTGCAACATGTCAGCTCACCTTTTAGTGCTCCCTTTTCTCCACTGCCTTACACTTTCTGACTGGTGGCGAATCCGTGCACCCTCTCATGAATATGGTAGGAATAGCAGCTGGAAGAATATTCCGGGAACATTTGTACCCAAATCCCAGAGCTTCTCTCACTCAGTCACTGCAAGTGCCTGGTAAAAACATTCAGGTCCAAAATGCTCGCTACACAAAAACGAGTGTGTTGTCGGACCCGGCCAATCTGCCATTGATTACGCAATGTGATGGTACATTTACACTATGGCAGAATGTGATTGTAAATTTACACTATGGCAGAATGCGATGGTACTTTTACACTATGGCAGAATTTGACTGTAAATTTACACTATGGAAGAATGCGATGATACATTTACACTATGGTAGAATGTGATGGTACATTTTACACTATGGCAGAATGCGATGGTACATATACATTATGGTAGAATGTGATTGTAAATTTACACTATGGAAAAAATTGCGATGGTACATTTACACTATGGCAGAATGCAATGGTACATTTACACTATGGCAGAATGTGACTGTAAATTTACACCTTGGCAAAATGTGATTGTAAATTTACACTATGGCAGAATGTGATTGTAAATTTACACTATGGCAAAATGTGATTGTAAATTTACACTATGGCAGAATGTGATTGTAAATTTACACTATGGCAGAATGCGATGGTACATTTACACTATGGCAGAATGTGATTGTAAATTTACACTATGGCAGAATGCGATGGTACATTTACACTATGGCTGAATGCGATGGTACATTTACACTATGGCAGAATGCGATGATACATTTACACTATGGCAGAATGTGAATGTAAATTTGCATGACGACAGAAACTAAATGTATGTTTTATCGATGTCAGAATCTGATTGCTTTTATGTTTAAACTTGACAGAATCTGATTGTAAGTTTACATGATGACCGAATATAAATGTAAATTTATGCAACGACATAACTTATTGAGGGTATACGTGACAATGACAATCGGAGGGGATTATAGATCACCATTACATCGATCTATCTTCGCATTGTTTTTCTAGCCACTTTTTCGTTTGACTCATTAGTGCTTCGGATCCTAAACAATGAATTTTGATAGCTCCTTTGGATATGTCTTTTACATCGAATGTGATGTAATAGTGCTATGCGGTAATTCCATGTTCCTGATCCCGATCTCGTGTCTTCGAAGAAGAGATCATTAGGTGCAACCACAGCCATCCGGTTCAGGATGCCAGTCTACTGACCACCGAGCGACAAGATGTTTTTTTACCACCTCCAGCGTAAGGTCGGCGTAGGTTTAGGGCGGGCGGGGTAACACAAGTGGGGTGGATGCTACTGAGACGAGATCTCTATTCCCAGGACTACTAAAGTAAACACTAAGCAATTGCCATGATTCGGTCATAGGACAAACTTGTTATCAGATTCTATTATTACACGATTTTGTCTTTCTCCGCCCCTAACATCCCCTTTCCTTACAGTCTGAGTTTTCCACTGTGTAAACGTAGAAATATATTTTGTCGTCATGTTACCCCCAGATTCTACAATCAAATTGATAAACAGTCGTTATCTTTGATCGGTAATGATTGCAATCGAGTTAACCTGGAATCAGATGCGGTTATCGTGTTAGCTTATGCTCATATTTATCTCTTAAAAACTGCCGGTGCGTATAATCTTGTGGTCACATACCATATTAAGCCTATATACCAAGTCCAATAAATGTAAGCCTTTTTTCATATAAATACCGATATCATTTCCAAATGAGCAAGGAATCGGTCGATGAGGCGATATTTCATTGCAGACGGTGATTTATTCTTGGTAGGGTATATCATAATTACCCAATAACACTGTAGCGGCGAGGATTATACCGTCATGTCACAATCTTGACGGTCTTGTCATTATTACAGAATATGACACTCCCATCCGTCCATTGAGTAACTTGCAGCTCTTTATCGCTGCATTTAGGCAATAGAGGTCCCCTGGATGGAAAACCTTTTGGTAGCACCTGCTGTTGGTATTATATCAAATATAACGCAACGTACTACAGTTAGTGGGGAGTGGTATGTATCGCCTCCACTCTGGCAATTATAAATCCTCTAACGCCCACGCGCCCAACGATGTACAAAGGAAATCAATAAGTCTGTTGCGCGGGTTCCCAGGGTAAATGATGAAGAAAACTGCAATGAAAGCATTGAGACTTCCCGAGGTAAATGATGAAGAATACTGGGACGAAAGCAGTGCGTATGTCTGCGAATACACCACAATAAAACATCCCCTCCCCAATTCATACGATACATTTTGTTCTGCTGTAGAATATAATACTCACAATGACAAACCGCATAACAGGGCGTATTTGCAGCTGGGAGCGAGCTTCAAAATGCATACGCCCGAGTCGGGATTCTTAATCTGATAAGATTTTTGATAACAGGGGGTATTTACTGCTCTTAGCTATCTATTATGCGTTTGGTTAGAAGACACTTAAAATGAATGGTACAACAGCGGAACAATGGGTTGTTTATCATTACTTTGACAGTGAATGGTTAACCTCATAGGTCGTGCTAGTGCACGTGACACCGTCATGGATATTTTTGTTGAATCTTCGTATAAAACCATGAGTCAACCGTATTCGTTTGATGTAACCTACATATGCCTCTGAATGATCTGATCGAAGTCCATTATTATTTTGCTAGCATAATCATATGTATCTTTTTAGAGCATTAAATTGTTATCCTAGTTTAGATATACAAATATACATGATGCAGGTTTCAAAGAATGGTTTCGAACACACAATCTGTGGCTCGAAAAGCAACGCAGTTTACCAATACGCCACAGGAACCCCCTAGTCACGCAGCCTGTAGCCTACAAAACCTCTCCCAATGGTGGTCTGGCCCAAACAATCTATTTGCCTGCTCCGTCTCCTATTCTATATAGAAAGGGTCCCGCCCAGCTAGCGTAGGCCAGGGTCCAATATCCCGACTTGGGGTAGGCTTGGGGGCCGGTTCTGGTTCTGGTTTTGGTAAGAAATTCGATGCGGCTTCCATGTGGTTCTTTGTAATATTCAAGACCTTCCATGCAAGAAATGTGGCAAATCCTCCATATCCAACCATTTGCAATCTTGTCGAAAACGACGCTAGGTCCCCAATGGTTCCTACATTGGTTCCAACCTCTTCTATATCGTCTTCCAGAACCAACAAATTGTCATCTATTTCCTCCTTTACGGATTCTGCAATAGTGTCTACCTTGTTTTCTATATCGTCCACCTTTTTTCATTATCGTCCACCTTTTTCTCTATATTTCGCATTGTATAGTAGAAATCGTATAGGATGCCATTTCGTGGCGCGGTGTGGAATGGTAGTATTTCTTTGAGGCTACTTCCCATATCCAGGATTCTCTTGGTGGCCTCCGCCTCTTGGAGTACCCTACTCTCGGAGACCATATTGGTAGATTCGTGAGGGGTTGGGAGGCCACTCTCTTCCATAGAGCTTGTTGCCATATTCCATATTTTATGGAGTCTACTAGTACCAATACCTTAGTTTTTTTTCGAATCTACTCTGTCGGAACCTTCCCTTTCAAATCTCGGATTTCTTGTATTTGCTTCTCGGATAGATATTGTTTTCGCAGGGTGTATACCATGTACCAACACCAAAGTTCAATACATGGTATGTTTTCCAACCATTACATACCACCTACCATACTCTACCACCACCTACCATACTATACCACCTAACATACTAAGGAGTCGGAAAAAGAAGCTTCCTTGGTAGGGGAAAAGAATGTGTTGGCATGGATAGACAAAGACCAAACGGAAAAATGGAGGTCGTGAACGTGTAACCAAGTAGAACCAATCTATCCTTCTTCTTTTGTGGAGTAGTGCGTGGATCGCCCAATCTACATTCTAGAGTGTATCGTTTTTTCTTGAAGCTGGCAACGCCATCCAATGCTAGCATTACTTTTCGAGGAAGTACCCGCAAACCGGCACACTCTCGCCATAGAGGTCTGCATTGTCGTTTACTGGTTGCAACAATAGAAGAGACTTCTCGTTGCCTCGATAGGTCGTCCTAGCTATGCATTGGCAGTTGTACCTCCCATGTGCCATATCGATCGCTCTATAGATTTCTGTTCGTTTTGGCGGTGGAACCACTTCTACGTGTTCTAGCTTGGTTTCTCGCTCCTGGCGTGCGAGTTCTTTCTCTTCGCCCTCTAGGCCTTCCTTGTAGAGCAAGTTCGAACTTTTATCGGATTCCACACGATTTTTTTGCCACCTATTTTGAAGGTCTTGGAAGGGCAGATATCGATTTCGAGGTGCTGCTGCTGGCCTATATCAAGTGGAATCCAACCTATCGTTCTTTTGCTGTCTCGAACAACTTGGAGCCAACCTCTAGAATAGCTGCCAACGACGAGTTTCCCATACTACCACGATATCCATCTCCAGTAGGGTAGGAATGTGGTCGTGGAGAGCAACACACCTCCCACCTATTCCATCCGTTGTACGATATCCTAGAATTGAATACCACTTGGGAGCTTCCCCAGACACTATAGACACTTTGGTGGTGTTTTCTAGCATAGATCGTTTGACTCGGCGTCTCGCTTTCTTGGAAATTTCGATATACGTCTTCGGTCTGTGAGGTCTTCGATCTCCTCCTCTGCTCTTCTCGTAGGGCAATTAGCCAACCGGTATGGGCCTCTGGCCATAGAGTTCGCTCTTGGAAAAGTCTAGACCAATAGCATGGCATTTGTCTTGTCTCCAGCAAAAGGACACTAGGCGTTGGAGGTAGAAGTGGGTGGATATCGGGTGCTTCTGGACGCAATTGGGTTAGGCGCATCGAAGCCGCTAGTATCGTTTCTCCATCTTTTGTATAGCAACGTAGCGGGCGAGCTCTATAAACTTGTTCTCGTCGTCTATAGATGGTAGAATATCTACTCGATATATGGGGCAATTGCGAAAACTGAAGTCCCCAACAGCCCAAAGGATGGCTTTCTCCCAATTTGCATCGGAGTCGACGTTGGCTTCCGAAGGATGGATTCGGATACCAGAAATATGACCGCTAGCGATGTGCGTACCAAGCCACGAATATTATACTCAATTCGCAATCGGAGAGTAATCGACATATATATATATGTATACATATATCTATATTAATATATATACATATATATTTGATTATACATATATTTTCTTACATATATATAAATAAATATATATATACATATGTGCATATGTACATGTGTATATATGTGTATATATATATATGTATATATGTGTATATATATATATGTATATAGCCATATATAAATTTATATATATATATATATATTGATAAATAGATAAAAACTGTACATATATACACCTATAAGCACAGATATATATATATTAACTTATGCATACATATATACGTATGTTCATTTATAAATTAATATATATAGATATGTACATATATATATATGCATAAGAATGCCTACATACTTGCTTAAGTATAAATATTTATATATATGTAAATATATATATATATATATATATATATATATAATAAATATATATGTATATATATATATTTATATACATAGATATATATACATGTATTTTATGTATAAATATATATATATATCTCTCTATATATATATATATATATGTATATATAAATATTATATATATATATATATATATATATATATATATATATATATATATATATATCTATATCTATATATATATGTG
The DNA here is from genome assembly GCA_034190875.2 of Urechis unicinctus. Taxonomy (NCBI): domain Eukaryota; kingdom Metazoa; phylum Annelida; class Polychaeta; order Xenopneusta; family Urechidae; genus Urechis; species Urechis unicinctus. The sequence goes on along the minus strand of CM067354.1, from coordinate 54,058,740 downwards.
TGTGTGTATATATACAATATTAGTTTTCATCGTCCGTTTTAACAACACCGGTTGCTACGTATTAATACCCGCGTACGAGTCTCCGTTGTCGATTCGAAACCTCTTACAACTTCGAACGCGCTTAGAGGGGTTACCCAAGGGTAACTTCTTTTTTCATACAGCCGTGTAATGATGGACCGCATGTTTTCAAAAGCTCTCTATTGATTATCCGCTTCAGTATGATACCCTCTAAGACCGCGTATTATTCCCTCGATAGGCTTCAACCTTCACGCATATGGACAATAAGTCAACTGTTTTCGTTTGATGTTTCTTACATATATGAACACAAATAAGTTTGAGTTTGTTGAGGTCGTTTTAATGCGGGGTATTATAGATCATGGCCACATTATCGGGGTCGTAGTTTTCAACGGTAAAGTAGCCGTGGTTTGAATTTTGGTCTTGATGTTTGGCTCATTCATCGGATGGCGGAATTTTTATTTCATTGAATGAAGATCGTAATTTTAAGCGACTGTCCTAAAGCTATGAACTGTTAATGTGACTGAAAGGGGTCAATGTATGATCCGAAGGGATTTCAGTTTTCCATGAAAATTTGTGGTGTTTGACGTAGAAGATATGCCTCATGCTCGAAAAAGTGCGTTAACGGCTATCAATACATTTTTTTTCCTTTACTTTATGATTCACTATATGTGTCAGATTGATTCTTGTCTGTTTAGCATTTTCATCATCTCAATGCCCACAAGCTGGCCAAACAAGCAGCAATGAGTCTCAACCACATCCACTAGTTGCATGAACGGCCATTTTGAGCTGCTAGGTTGCTTATTGGGTCGAGGCAGGGACTAGGTCCATGCTGACAAGATGTTAAAGATGACGCTGGCAGCAGTTCTTGTGTCAGTGGCGTGGGTTGTAATGGGGTGGTAAGAGGGTTGGGGTATTGTTTTTGTGATTCGGTGAAAATATCCTGGTGGGTGCAGCATAACATTTGATATTTGAGCGTTGGTACAAAGGATAGCGCCGACAAAAACAGCTCGAAAAACAACAGGTGATTTGTGTAAGTTATCGCATGGTCACGTTGGTGATATCATATCATCCGCTTGACCATGCGGTAACATACTTATCGCGATGGCACCTACACGCGATAATCAAGCACGACGCTGTCTCCTAATAATGCTAATTAGCGAGAACCCATTTTATGTAAGGTATCTGCCTGGGACCTGTTAATGAGAGAGGTAGATCTTAATCCACCATTCGGCCTCAGCTGCCTGTGTTTAAGTGATGATTATATATATACTTTTGTTTCTATACTTGTTTTTTTTTTATTAGAATATGCTTCGATAGTTTGTTGTGTGAGACTTCCCATCTCCGGCAATCAGAGCTACGCCAACTTCGTCGTTGTTTGATACTTCAAACACTGAAGCGCAGTAGACACGGCTCTGCAGGGTTACAATTTCGCGCCTCAGCATGATTCCAGGGAGATGGGATAATACCGCTACGCAACCGCATTAGCGGCTGGCAAGCAAATGACTCTTGAGAAAACCTTCGTTTTAAGACTTGTAAAGTGTGCGTGATATTAAGAACCTCCGTAGTGCTGCCATGCTAGAGCAGCGGTGCTCTGTGAGGGACCACCTCAAGTAAAGTTGTTTCTCGGTGATATATCGACACGGTTGCAGTTATCGCATGACAAACTGTGCGTTTGAGGTGATATGGGAAAAAGACCGAACTTTTTCTCGAGCTCTGATTGGCTGAGAGTAGGGTGCCATGCGATAAAGATAATTACATGAATATTGCTTATCACAGCTGTGTGGTCATGGTTGTAGCTGTCAAGTAATGGTTATGTCTAATTGACAGTGGCATTGGCTGCCCAGCTATGGTTGTAGCTGTCCAAACAGTGATTGTAGCTGTCTGGCCATGGTTGTACCTGTACGACCATGGTTGTACCTGTCCGACCATGGTTCAAGTTGTCTGGCCAAGGCTGTAGCTGTCTGGCCAAGATTGTACCTGTCCGAACATGGGTGTACTTGTTCCACCATGGGCGAAGCGGTCTGGCCTTAGCTGTAGCTCTCATAGTTGTGGCTACGGGCATTGGTTTATACCGGCCTACCATGATTGTAGCTAAACCCATTCTGAAACCTGCAATGCTAAGAAGCATGAGCAGGTCTCTATCTAGTTATGTCAATAGGCTTTGTAGGTCGTCTTATCGTACCATGTCGTGTACCTTTAAACGCCAACTAGTGTTGTAGGTTTTGTTGGGTAATTCGAAATGCGACATGCAAGACCGGTATTGTGGACCATGGCTTCACTGCACGATACACTCAACCAGCATGAAACAGCCATTCCAATTAAACATATTATGCCAGCGCATGCGCATGTATTACACAGATACAACTAGTGTTGCCTTATGATGAAAGCATGCGCTGAAAAAACTCGCTGAAAAAGTACGCGCACGTGACAGAGATGCGATTTTTGCATTGAATATCTTATATAACTTTCATTTGAATATGCAGCCAAATGTTTGTTAAATTAGTGCAGCGAGTCAAACAATTGATATGACTTATTTAGTGGGAGGGTTAGCATGACCTAATGGCTTGCTGTAGCGTTACCACATGGCCAGAGACATAGCCCTCCCTGTTATTGGGCAAAAAAAGGAAGACTAGACTGGCAATACAGGACTACCGTTTGCAAATACATAAGATTGTGCATTACGCTGAAAATGACGATAAATGTCTAGGTAAATATTTCTATTCAAATGTCACTTTCGCTGTAGTATTAGATTTGATGTCTAATCGAATCCATTGCATTATAATGCACGGCGCACTGGTGCCTTGTGACACAGGATATAATAAAAATAACAAATGCTACCACTGGGTCCTAAATTTACGTATTTATGCCACGGTCCTATTGACGCAAAACAACGGTTATGGCTATTAGCTGCTTACGGCTCGCAATATGGTGAGAACATCGTCACCGCCGCAATACTATTGCGTGGTCATCAAGTGGCTATTTGTCTGTTAATTGAATGAGGTAACAAGAATGACGAGTCACGCACATGATTAGAATTGGGGTGATTAAACACGAAGTTTGTGTGATGGGATAGCAGCCGAATATCAACAATCGTCAATTTGTACGAAGAGGTTATCTAGTAATTTATTGGATGAAATCATTCAGGTAGTGGGTCATTCCCAACCCCATATATTACGTTTACCTGTTTATATGCGCTATGGCATGACAGTCTGCAACATGACATTGGTTCATCGGCTTATTTACGATGATTGACTTCATATGCAGAAATTAATTGGCCACAAACGTCGGAATGGTGCAGTATCCAGAAAAAGAAAACACTTATATTTGGCATCCACAGAAAACTAACTTAGTGAGATTCTACAATTAAGTGAACGGACACGCTCTGTCATGGTTTGAGATTATAATCAAATACTCTCTTCGAGTGAACCTACAATTGAATTCTTCCATCGTGTAAGATAAAAAAAGATTATGTAACTGCCAAAATTCAATCATATTCTGTGATCATGCAAACTTCAAATGTGACTCTTTTATCAACCGCAACGAGGACAACATCGGCCATTCTTGGTGCATCTCCCATGATCTTTATTTGATTGTAGCCGTCAGCTCTACGAATCATGAATAAAATATATCGTGAATCCTTGCCAACTGTCCATATCCAGATAATTACGACCTTAGCAATGTCGTTGACGGTATTTGGGAACCCATTACGTCAAGGTTATTTAGAATCAATGATTGTCATATGCGAGTGTCAAGCAACGGTTGACACAAACAAGACAATAACCGTGTGCACAGCAGATTGAATGAATGGCGGATTCCTCGGTTGGTTGACAAATCACGACGGACATAAATGTATGGTATGATGTTTGTGCCAAGAAAAGATGACATTAAGTAGATGGGACGGGGGGAGGGTACCTGCATCTTGTAGGAGGCGACACTTGGTATATTAGGAGTGTTGTTGAGAATCTGTTCCAGTTGAGCTTTGAGTATGACGCCCTTCACGCGCCGATCGGATCCCCCGTAGCCACCTAGTGGAATTGGCATATAAGATTGGATCCTCCGTAGCCACCTAGTGGACTAGATTTATAAGATCGGATCCCCGTAGGCACCTAGTGGAATTGGTATATAAGATCGGATCCCCCGTAGCCACGTAGTGGAATAGGTATATAAGATCGGATCCCCCGTAGCCACCTAGTGGAATAGGTATTAAAGATCGGATCCCCCGTAGACACCTAGTGGAATAGGTATTAAAGATCGGATCCCCTTAGCCACCTAGTGGAATTAGTATATAAGGTTGGAGCCACCTAGTGGAATTGACATATAAAATTGGATCCCCCGTAAAATAAGAATGACATTAACAAGATGACACAGTACGCAATAGAACACGAAACCTAACTATTGCATAAAAATTACCAGTCAACACGAATCGAATCAGACAACCCTACAGCGTGATACCTTCGAAAACATGTTATATCAAATAATTACGGGGAGTGTTCTAATTCCTTCTTGACATTTCGAAGTTCTTTTGTCGCTGAAGATATCAATCAATTTCAGTACACTTGTCAACAACATGCAGCCATGTAATATCGATATCAAAGTGCCGTTAGCTTATTTCATTTTTATGTTTACTTAGGTATTACGACGCAACAGGGAAATTAACATTCTATGGAAGGCAAAGCAGCGAATCAAGAAGGAATTTCACACGACCATATGCGCCTTAGGGCAAGTGATCTGGCGACTCCTGCATAACTGAGAAACTGTACAGCTTGTCTTCCTTTGAACGGACAATAGTTTTCACCCGTTTATAAAATCTGACTGATATGTATCATCGGATGAACACAATATGCGTACATGGAGAGTTAGAGTGGCGGTACTCAGCCAAATGTATGGG
>CM067354.1:54011334-54048834 GCA_034190875.2 Urechis unicinctus | reverse complement strand
CCGATTCGTAGCTTGTAAGTCTTCAATCAACCTGAATATCAGGCCGTGCCCACTCTGTGCTCTGAAGTTGATGGAAAAGACAATCGCAAAATTACAGTTTCATCATATAAACTCGTGATAAGTTTAGGTCTATAAATATCTTTCATCATGATTGCCTGTAATCAGATTATTCACCATATGAACAGGAAACGAAATTCGTCATTTCTTACATCTTACACTGAGATTCCATCATCATATAACTATACAATCAGATCCACTGACGTTCTAACTTATAATCTTATTAAGTCATCATGTATAGCGAGTCTAAGGCAAGTCTGTTCTTATTACAGCTGCAAACCATGCAGAATCTGCTGATGCAATTGTTAGGTATATACACAGCAGATAGGGTCTATACGTGAGATTTGTGGGAGTGATTCCTGGGCAATGGTGATCTGGTGACTGTAAATCAGCATCGTTGTCGCTCAACACTCCCCTCGTTGGCTCAAATTGTTTCTAATGGTCTGATGGCTTTTTAATCATCTTACTGCGTGTGTCGTTGATGCTATTTGCAAAAGTACGACCATGATCCCTGAGAGAATCAGAACGTTTGGCGTCATTGAAAGCTTCATACACGGGCTGTTCAGATTAGGAAAAATATTTGATTAATTCAGCGGTCTAGACAATGGTAAGACTCCAAAAGTCGCATTTTTCTGATAACAAAACATCGTTTCAGAAATATAATTGAGAAGCCGCGTGTGATGGCTCTGTGTAAGTATCCGTTGTTGGTAACATGCCCTGTGTCATGCAGTGTTCAGCAGAAATTATTCATTAGACACATTCCAAGCCGCAATCACTAATTGTTTGTCGGAACACAATGCTCTTTCAAACATTTTTACTCGCACAAGGGTAGCCTGTGTTCTCCCGTCTTGCAGTGTGTGCATCTGAGAGAGATGTTCGATGATTGCTATGCCACTACAGTGATATACATGCCTGGATTAGCATATAATGATTCCAGCAATACTAACACTTAGTGTCTCTAATTGTTTGCCTCACTATCAAAACGCCACAGACCTTTCCCAAAAGCAACATACACACCCGAAACGACATTTTGAACAGTCACAGACGAAGATTTGCCGCAATATTCTATATCCACAACATTTCCATCACCTGTGTTTTAAGTCGTCAATCACTTTTTCCATACCCCAAGAACGAAATCGGAAAAAGGTAGAACGTAGGTTATATCCCGTTCAATGAACGTCTGGGTATTGAAACATCAACTCCTTCCAAATCACGAGATGAGAGCATTTATATGACGTGTGTAACCATGCACTATGCCAACAAAATATATGATGTGTTTTCTCAGAGATTGCCGCTCACTGTTGCATGTAAAAAAACTGTTTAGGTTGAATGCTTTTTGCTTCTACTCTGCTGTTGGTGACAGACCAGAACGCATAATGCTCCCTCACGAGCACGCACTAATATTGTTAATAGATATATATATATATATATATATATATATATATATATATATATATATATATATATATATATATATATACATATAAATATATATATATATATATATATATATGTATATAAATATGCATATATATTTATATATATATATATATGCATATATATATATGTAAATTTATAAACATATATATGTATAAAAATATTTCTTATATAACATATAATTATATATATGTATGACATATATGTATATAAATATTCTTTCATATATATATATATATATATAAACATATAAATATATATATATATAAATATATATGTATATATATGCATATATAAATATATGTATATTTATAAACATATATATGTATATAAATATTTCTTATATAAAATATAAAGATATATATATATGACATATATGTATATAAATATTCTTTCATATAATAATATGTAACTATATGTATAAACATATTTATTAACAAATATATAGATGAATGTTCATATTAATTAAGATATATTTGTATAGAAATCCATAAATATATATATGCATATCTATATACATAGATGAATATGTATATGCATATATATATATATATATATATATATATTTATATTTATATTGATATAGATAAATATAAATATATTTATATATATATGCATTCATATTTATAAATATATATATAACACCTATATGTATATATATATCCAGATATATATATATGCATACACACACACACACACACACACATATATATATATATATATATATATATATATATACATATATATATATATATATATATATGTGATGATATAGATATATATATATACATACATATATATATATATATTATATATATAAATATTACATATATATATACAAATATATATATATTATATATATGTATGTATTTATTCTAAGATAAGTACATATATATTTCTGCATTTGTATTCCTATGTATGAATAAATTTTTTGCATAGTTAGGTATGGATACATTTTACAGATATATTTATACATCAACATACCTATTTATAAATATATATACATAAAACCTTATTTACATATATATATATATCTGTATATAGATGCATAAATATATATGCATAGCGTTATATAAATGTACCTGTATGTACGTTTATATCAATGCTTTTTTTAGATTTATATATGAATATACATATATATAATGGTACAGATACGTATACATAAGTATATATAAACCAATACATACTCATTTATGTGTGAATGCTTAAAAATTTTAATGTTTGTGTGTATTCTTATTTGACATACTCACTCATGAATGAATATATATATACATATATATACATATAAATATATATATATATTTATGCATATATGAATATGAATATATATACGGATATATATCAGTACATAAATATATTTATATATGTACATATATATATATATATATGTATTATTCATATATATATATATAAATATATATATATACACATTTATATATATGTATATTTGCACTTATATATGCATATATATATATATATATATGTGTGTATACATATATATATATGTGCGTTTATATGTTGGTACATTAATATATTTATGCATGTTTATATATATATCTAAAAATGTAAATGTATTTGTGTATATATATATTTATGTGCTTATATATATTTATATATATAGATACATATTGTCAATATATATATGTATATATGTATATATATGCATATATATATATATAACACATATGTATATACACACACACATATATATATATATATATTTATGTTCGGTGTATAGACAGACATACAGACATATATAGATATATATAGAGAGACAGAGAGAGAGATATATATAGATAGATATTTAGATATATATATATATATATATATATATATATACGCCTGCTGCATTGTTTTGCGGTAATCCATTGTTGCTTGAAGGGATCTATTTTTAATGTTCAACTGGAGAAGATTCACAGTAATCTGTGCGGTAAAACTGATTGTGTCCCCTACCGGATGCAGGTAGCACCCCCTCTTCCCGTCTCAATGTCATCAACTTATACAATGCTGTCATGCCATCCAGCTGTAGCCTTGGGTTGTCAACAAAGCGCTACATCTTTCATTCCTGTGTTTTAGCCTTTCCTTGCCGGCGCATGATGCACAGTCTCTTGCAAATACTATTAGAATGGTATGGGGTATAGTTATTCAAATTTAATGTATATAATTTGTTTGTGCGAAAGATCAAAGTTTGGTAATCAATCGACCAGTCAGTGTCATATTCCAAGAACGCATTCTACCACAAAATAGATTCAACATATGAGTACGATGTTTTGCACTCCCGTATTTGGTACAGCTTGCTTGTATGATCACCTGAATTAACCTGGCTCTTCCATGAGCAGACCAAGTGATGGGTTACTGGGCAAATCTATATCACGCTACTTTTTACAAATCATGTGACTGAACTACCATGTTTTGTCTATTTAGTGACGTCATATATTATCTGAACCAGCAACCAATCAGTGACTATATCAACTGTAAACAATTCAGCTAAGAAAAAGCATCGAATTTTTCATTTCCCTGATGACTTCTCTTTCATAGCGCAAACCCTTACATGTGGATGAGTAACGCCACTTTAACTCTCCATGAGCGCATGTTGTGTTCTTCCGATGATATATATCCGATTTTATAATAGACGGGTGAAAACTATTGTCCGTCCAATGGGAGACAAGCTGTACAGTTTCTCAGTTATGCAGGAGTCACCAGATTACTTGCCCTTAGGCCCATATAGTCGTGTGAAATTTTTTTCATGATTTGCAGCTTTGCCTTCCATAGAACGGTATATTCCTGTTGCGTCGTAATACTTAAGTAAACATAAATGAAATAAGCTAACGGCACTTTAATCTCAATATTACATGGCTGCAAGTTGTTGACAAGTGTACTGAAATTGATTGACTTCAGCGACATAAGAACTTCGAAATGTTGGGGAATGTCAAGAAGGAATTAGAATACTCCACGTAGTTGTATGATATAACATGTTTTCGAAGCTATAACACTGTTGAGCTGTCTGATTGGATTCGGGTTAACTGGTCATTTTGATGCAATAGTTAGGTTTCGTGTTCTACTGCTTACTGTGTCATCTTGTTAATGTCTTTCTTATTTTTCACCACGTGAAAACATATAACTTAAATACCAATTCCACTGAGTGTCTAAGTGGGGTTATGTCTTATATACCTATTCCACTAGGTGGCTACTGGGGAGTCTATCTTATATACCAATTGCACTAGGTGGCTACGGGGGATCCGATCGGCGCGTGAAGGGCGTCATACTAAAGGCTCACCTGGAACAGATTCTCAACAACACTCCTAATATACCAAGTGTCGCCTCCTACAAGATGCAGGTACCATCCAACCGTCCCACCTACTTAATGTCATCTTATCTAGGCACCTAACATCATACCAAACATTTATGTCCATCGTGTTTGTCAACAAACCGAGGAGTCCGCCATTCATTCAATCTGCTGTGCACACGGTTATTGTCTTGTTTGTGTCAACCATTGCTGGACACTCGCATGTACCTTGACCTACAATCATTGATTCTAAATAACCTTGAGGTAATGGGTTCCCAAGACAGTCAACGACATTGCTAATGTCGTAATTATCTAAGTATAGACAGTTTGCGACGATTCACGACATATTGCCTTCATGATTCGTAGAGCTGACGGCTCCAATTAAATATAGATCATGCGAGATGCACCAAGAATGGCCGATGTTGTCCTCGTTATGGTTGATGAGACAGTCATATTTTAAGTTTGCATGATCGCAGAATCTGATTGAAGGTCGCTTGGTGATAGAATCGGTCTGTAAATTTTGGCAATTACATCATCTTTTTTTATCTTGCACGATGGTAGAATTTAATTGTAGGTTTACTCGGTGAGAGTATTTGTTTATAACCTCAAACCACGACAAAGCGTGTCCGTTAACTAAATGGTAGAATCTCACTAAGTTTGTTTTCTGTGGATGCCAATTAAGTAGAAATACAAGTGTTTTCTTTTTCTGGATACTGAACCATTCCGACTTTTGTGGCCAATGAATTTCTGCATATGACGTCAATTATCGTAAATAAGCCGCTGAATTAATGCCATGTTGCAGACTGTCATGCCATAGCGCATAAACACAGGTAAACGGAATATATGGGCTAGGGATTGACCAACTACCTGACTGCTTTCATCCAATAAATTACTAGATAACCTCTTCGTACAAATTGACGATTGTTGATATTCGGCTGCCATCACATAACACAAGCTTCGTGTTTAATCACCGCAATTCTGATTATTCATGTTACCTCATTTAATTAAAGAGACCGTTCAGCCCCATATTTGGAACGAGGTTGCCAAGCGAGCTGCTTGGCAACCGCACCTTGGAAACCAAAAATGTTAAGTTTTCAGACTTTCAGCCGCTACGCGGCGCTGTGGTCTCAGAAAAAAGATCCTTACATCGGCTGTCGCCATTTATGTTGTCGGACATTACCCTTCCTGCTTGTCAGTCTAATGTGTGCACAAAGATGCCAACAACTTGAATGAGTGAAGATTTGATGAAATCTATCTTATGTAACCAAAGCGGAAGAATACACATCGATAGCGAGGTAAATTCAGAGCGCGTTATGATTTACAGCTACTATTCGTGTGGTTCATGGTTTTAGGCAGTCACCGTTATCGATGGAACGACATAATTGAACGAAAACAGATATCCACAGTAGATCATGAATATTTCCAGTCAAATAATAATGTCAAAAACTTTTCCATCATGTAAACTTTGCGGCACAAATTAGAAGATGGCAATACTTACGTCTGCGTTAAAGGTAGTAATGTAATAACGAAATGATCACTGATTGCCTTATATGGGGCTGAACAGTCTCTTTAATAGGCAAATAGCCTCCTGATGACTAGTATAGCGGCGGTGACGATGTTCTCACCATAATGCGAGCCGTAAGCAGCAAACAGCCATAACCGTTGTTTGCGTCAATAGGACCGGTCTAATTGAAGTCCGTGGTATAGATACGTAAGTTTAGGGCCCAGTGGTAGCATTTGTTATTTTTATCATATCCTGTGTCACAAGGCACCATTGCGCCGTGCATTACAATGTAATGCATTCGATTAGACATCACATCTAATATTACAGCGAAAGAGACATTTGAATAGAAATATTAACCGAGATATTTGCCGTCATTTTCAGCGTAATGCACAACCTTATGCATTGGCAAACGGTAGTCCTGTATTTCCGGTGTAGCAGTCCTGTACTGCCCAATAACAGTGACGGTAACATCTCCTGCCATGTTTTAACGCTACATCAAGCCATTAGGTCATGCTAACCCTCCCATTATATAAGTAATATCAATTGTTTAACTCGCTGCACTAAATTAACAAACATTTCGCAGCACATTCAAATGTAAGTTATATAAGATATTTAATGCAAACATCGGATCTCTGACACGTGCGCGTATTTACGAGATTTTTAGCGCATGCTTTCATCATAAGGCAACACTAGTTGTATCTGTGTAATACAAGCGCATGCGCTGGCTTAATTTGTTAAATTGGAATGGCTGTTTCATTCTGGTTGAGTGTATCGTGCAGTGAAGCCATGGTCCACAATACCGTCTTACATGTCTTTGGTCGCATTTCGAATTACCCACAAAACCTGCAAAACTAGTTGGCGTGTAAAGGTACACGACATGGTACGATAAGACGACCTACAAAGCCTATTGGCATTGCTAGATAGAGACCTGCTCACGCTTCTTAGCATTGCAGGATTCAGAAAGGGTTTATCTGACAAGTTAAACTATGGCCAGATAGATCAATCCATGGATCAACAGCGCAAATAATTTCACGATAACTACAATCATGGTAAACCAGTAACAACCAATGCCCGGTAGCCACAACTATGAGAGATACAGCTAAGACCACACTGCGTAACCCGTGGTGGAACAAGTACACCCATGTTCGGAGAGGTAAAACCTTGGTCAGAGAGATACAGGCTTAGACAGACAGCTACAGCCTTGGACATACAGCTACAGCCAAGGCCAAACAACTTGAACCATATATATATATTATATATATATGTATATATATACATATATATATATCGATATATATATATATATATATATATATATATATATATATATATATCATATATATATATATATATATATATATATTTATATATATATATATACATATACGCATATATATATATAATATGCATAGATATATATATATATATATACAGATATATCGATATATAAAGATATATATATATATATTTCTATGTATACATTAATAAATATATAAACTTATATATATATTTATAAATATACATATATATGTATGTATATATATATGTATATATATATATATATTTAGATATATATATATAAATATACATATATGCGTATGTTTATATATATATGTATATATATATATATATACATACAAAAATATATAACTTATTATTTATATACATATATATGTATAAATAAATATGTTAATACATATAAATTCATATTATTATATGAATAAATATTTATACATCTAGATATATCATATATATATATATTTATCTGTGAGCATTATGCGTTTTGTTCTGTCACAAACTGATATATATATATATATATATATATAAATATATGCAGATATAGAGATATATAAAGATATATATATATATATATATATATACATACATATTTATATATATATATATATATAAATATATATATATATATATATATATATATATAGATAAATATATCTATATATATATATATATATATATATATATATATATCGTTTTCGTTTCTACTCTGCTGTTTGTCACATTTCTATATTTATATAAACTGATATGCCTTGATGACGGCCATATCAACGCTATTATCTAGCTCATAAATTGTTTTTCAAATTTACTTTTTCTACGTCAAACTGTTTGCAGGCACTGGAAAATCAAACGTCCTGCGTCATTCACACAAATACTCTCATATCATCAAATGGAAAACATATCATCTGGTTTAACTCGAACACAGCTAATATGTATTCATTAGGTGAAATCATATTGCACTCAAAATAATAGCACGCCTGTTGGTCAAGTTTGGAAAGAGACCCATGCCAAGCAACAATGACTTATTGTTTCTTTCAACAGAACGCACAATGCTCATTCAAGGGCATGCATTTGTATTCACAGAGGGGACGTCTATTTACTCCCATTAGCCAGTGTTTGAACGGGAAGGAGAGGCGCTATGATTATCACGAGTACAGGTGATGTCTCCGGCCTTACAATAACTACTGCATTGAGATACATGCCTGAATTAACGTATATTGATTCCAGCAATACTAACAATGTCACTCAACGACTTCAATAGATTATCTCAATAAACAAATGCCGCAGACATATCCCAAAAGCCACAGACACGTCCCCAAAGATATTTTCAACAATCACAGTAGTACATAGGCAACAATAATCTATTCCCACCACACTTCCATCACCAGGGGTGGGAGTTGGGGGGGGGGGGGGGTCGGAGTCTTGAAGTCAACTTGAACACACTACTTCTATTATTACTACATGGTGGTACGCACTTACAAATTTTGACTGAAGATCAGGCGGGACCAACAACCTAATTCACAGCGCGTCCAACAGCATACTCATTGGTTCCTTCGATTGGTCGACTTCCGCTAAGGTCGGGTTACCGTGACCCCAATGCATTATCCATAAAAAACGTAGAACAATTTATCAAACAAATTAAGAGTGTTTCAAACATCCGAGAATGAGTGTTTATGTGTTTCAAACATCCGAGAATGAGTTCATTCAAATGGATAGACCTTTTGGAGACGAGGTCTCTACCAATGAGCACGATATCCATTACTGTTAAACATAGAGGCAGTTTGGGGTCAAACACTCATATTATTTATAATAAATCTTACACTCAGATTCCATTATCATATAACCATACAATCAGATCCACTAACGTTTTAACTTATAATCCTGTTAAGTCATCATGTATAGCAAGTCTACAGCAAGTCTGTTCTTATTACTGCTGCAAATCATGAAGAATCTGCTGATGCAATTGTCAGGTATATACGCAGCAGATAGGGTCTATGCGTGAGATTTGTGGGAGTGGTTCCTGGGCAATGGTGATCTGGTGACTGTCAATCAGCATCGTTGTCGCTCAACACTCCCCTCGTTGGCTCAAATCGCTGCTAATGGTCCGATGGCTTTTTAACCCCCCTTCTGCTTGTGTCGTTGATGCTATTTGCAATACTAATTTGAGATAATCAGAACGTGTTGCGCCATGTGAAGCCTCCTGTCTGCACGGTCTGATCTCGTTAGAAATACTGTTCGATTAGTTCAGTGATCTAGACAATGTTCAGTCCGAAAAAAACATTTATCTGATAACAAAACAGCGAATTCTAATCAACCTTACACGCAACAGGCAGCGCCAATATCTGAGAAAACGCACCATATATTATATTGGCACAGTGCATATTTCTTTTCACGCTCACATGGTGAAGAATCTGATTACAGGCTATCACGATGAAAGATATTGTTAGACGTAAATTCATTACAAGTTTATATGAAGAAACTGTTATTTTGCGATTGTCTTTTCCATCAACTTCAGCTCTTATTTACTGTACCCATCGACCTCGGTATTGTACAGAGCGGTGACGGCATGATATTCAGGTTGACTGAAGACTTACAAGCTACGAATCGGAGGTGGTAGTTGAGAAATAACAATATGGGGCCCGGAATTTGAACAATCTCACAATTATATAGGTATATCATGAGTTACCCATTCCCAGTTACATGATACGTGTTTTCCTGGTAACCAATAGCAATAATGTTATAATTACAGTTTCTGCTTTGAAAGCACGCAAATGTGAAGCATCAATCTCTTGTACGCTTAATAAATATCGTGGCTAGTAGTTTTGGCCAATAAACATCATAGAAGGTATATTGCCGCTGACTGTTTAGGATCATTCAAAGCCATTTAAACCCAATTGCAGTGGTCTGCAACAGTAAGGTGGCACAGTCACATGCCACGGGTGAGCTTATATACTCTGGGAAAAAAACATCCTTAATAGTGTAAGCCATGCATTGCCATTGTGATATCTCATTGATCAGAGGAGTTTAGAGTTGAGATTTGATTGAGTAAATGGCGTGGCTTGATTGTAGTATTGGTAATTGAGACCTTCCTAGTCACCAAGACTACAAGTCACCTCTTGTTATCTGCTGTTCCAAAACTCCAATTTACCTAAGCTTTTCGAGAATGAGGCTGTGTAGGGTTGTAGTTACATTATCCGGGTCATAGGAATGTAGTGAATGAAAATGCTGGACAATGTGAGAATACGCTACTGGAGAACAGAGGTGTTTATGAAAATTGATAACCTAAAATAATGTCCATGTCAATTTATAGCCAGAGGTGAATTAACGAAGGAGGTCGAAAGGATGAGATGCACGTCCCCGGAGTACTGCTATAAATTGGAGGCAACTAAATCTTTAATGTAAAACGTATAGAATATCAAAGTCCGACATATCCTGAATGACAAAAGCGTGCTTTACTCATCAGAGCAGGCATCAAGTCTGGAATTGTTTGCCAAGATAGTTATATCATTCACACATTTGTATCTTCCTATCACGTCAGCTATGCTTGACAGTGTGAAATGTGTGGCAGTTTTACAAGTAAGAAGTTGATATTTTATTCAACATGATTGATGATCGCAAACTGCATCTTTGTTTAGCAATAACGGATATCGTACTGATTGGTAGAGACCTCGTCTTCAAAAGGTCTATTTGAATGTACTTGTTGTAGAATGTTTCAAACATATATTTGTCCAAGGCGTTGGACAAGAACCTTGGGTGCTCAGTAATGCATTACCATTTCTCTATTATTTTCATAAACCAGTTAAAACTGAAACAGCAAACACATGCTCCGGATGTGGTCACCCCTTGACCGATTCAGGCTATTAGATAATGTTCAGACTGGCAAAATCGAAATAATATTTAGAAAAGTTAGTATATTGGAAATGTATGTGAAAGATGGATGAAAATACTGCATTCATTATGGAGTCCAAACTATTATGGGTGCTCAGGATTTATAAACTAGACTAGTGCTACTCGTAGCAATGAGTTGACCTACCAAAAGACCATCTTAATTTGTTTGATACATTGTACCATTGATATATGTTTGGTCAATTTACTGAGTAAATAATGTTATGAAGGGTATTCCTAACTTATTAAATTTCTGTATTCGAAGCAGAGTCTGGGTCTGAGCTCCCGGTGTGATCATCTTAGTTTTACCTGGATAATTCATTGGGGCAGGGGAACCCGAGCTCCAGGATGAGTGACCGACATTGTGGTAGTCTTTATCAAAGGTGGAGTCTGCATCTGAGCTGCTGGGACATGCTCTTACATTGTCCTGGATAATGCACCGTGTAGTCTCAGGAACCCGATCACTAGGTCGAGGGACCCACCTAGCGGAAGTCGGTCAAACCAGCGGTCAAAATTTGTTCTTGCGGCTTGGCATGGGTCTCTTTCACAGCATGACAGACACGCGTGCTATTGTTTTCAGAGCAATATTACTTCACCTAATGAAAATCTATTAGCTGTGTTCGAATTTGACCAGATGATAGGAGAGTATTTGTGTGAATGACGCATGAAGTTTGCTATATCAATGCTTGTACAAAGGATGACGCGGACTTAGCGGTAATTGCGTTAATATGGCGGATCATCAAAGCAAAGTTTTAGATCTCAACATAGAAATATGACAAACAGCAGAATAAAAGCGAAAACTAATCAACCTAAACAGCTTCGTCACAAGCAACAGGCAGCAGCAATATCTTAGAAAAAGCATCGTACATTTTATTGGCAAAGTGCATGATTACAAACATCATATGAATGCTCTGGTCAAGGTGGTGGTGGGATCGGGAAGGAGTGGTTGTTTCCGTTGTGCAATAATCATACCCAGTCTTGAAACACACAAAAGCAAGAACATTATCCCGATACACGTCATTGATATTCATGGAACGGTGTATAACTGACGTTCTAACCTTGTTCGGTTTATCTCGGGGGTTTGTATAAGATATTGACGACTAAATACTCTGGTGATGGAAGTGTGGTGGGAATAGAATATTGCTGCAAACCTTCGCCTGTGACTATTCAAAACGTATGGAGCCCAGTCCATATGCAAAGGGCATTCTAGGTCAAGTATAAACGCTTATTTTGCACCTTGACCCAAAAGTCAATTATGTGAATCGACAGTGAATCAATGAAGTTGAAAAGCACCCATGTTATCATGACCTTAAATATTTACCACAGCTAGGATGACCACCATCAGACTATCACATATCTGTGGAATATAGTTACGCACGCGACGAAGAATATTCGTGTTGGTCGACGAAACACATGACAAGATAAAAATACGCCACCTGACATTACAATTATCGTGTTGTGGTTAAATCCGCTTCATTTATATTTCAGTGTGTTGCAAAATGTTAGCTGAGACCGACTGGTACGGTTGGAATCAATGGTTGTTAATCAAACGTCTACCTCCATTATGGGCGACATCGCCTGCACTACACAATCATCACCTCTATAACGCCCACGCAACAAATTCCAGACAGGGAAATCCGAGACTCCAGTTAGACTCCCTTGCGTGAATGTAAAAGTGGGGTTGTAGAAAGCTGCGTGCATTTTTCAGAAAATGCCACTGTAATCAAAATTTATTCATGCACTGTTGTTCTTTTATCGACTGTAATTTCCACACAGGTAACATTACACGGTCCATTCAGTGTTAGACAACACACCAACCAAACGTGATAAAACTAGGCTTTATATCCAAGGGGCTTCAATTCGGTTTATTTTACTTAAACACTTAAATTACCAGACAAAGTGACGGTTTTGGGCTATGCTATGTTCTGTCATGACATCAAAGTAATTGACTCTCACATGGTGAGATAATGATTGCTGCAATCACAGCAGACCTGATATGAGAACTATATGCTATATTTGGCAAGGGTTCAAATGTGGGCGGGTCATGATTCTTCGGAGCTATATTTAGCACATACATGACTAAAAATGAGGAGATATGATTAAACATGAAGCAGATTGAAGTTGATATGACTCGATGTTTGAATATCTTGGGGCATCTCCTGTGAGAGTTCCTCTCCACACGATAGCAAAGCACTGTCTTAGCAAACCATTTATCATAAAGCCACTTACCTTGTGTCTACAATACTGGAGTAAAGTGTTATCAACCCCGATAATGATAGCCCTTGCAGACAGACAAAATACAAAAGAGCAGCTGGATCAGGTTTGCCAAGGGTTGGGATAACATGGTGGGAATCAGCATCCAGTGACGCACGTGGGAGTTAGCAGAACGGTCATGACAGAAAACCGACATGTCGTTAGCTTTGATTAGGATAAAATAAGCGAGCAGAGGCTCCAATAAATCTCCGGTTAACCAGTTTACTGAATACATGATGCTTGATGATTTTGCAGAGTGACATGATCCGATTGGTTAATCATGACAAGTTGACCATATATGATGTTGTTGTGACCAAGAACATCATTGGAATGACCTGATTCAAACTGACCACCCTATGATTTAACACTACAAACCCGATGGTGGTCGTTGGCAACAGTAAGGTCCCAGGCCACGGAAGTGCTTGAGTACTATAGAAAATGACACCTCCTGTAAAGCGCAGGTCACGGTTTGCCTTTGTGAACTTTCAATGATCAGGTAGACAGGGAGTTGACACTTTAATGATCAAATGATGTGGCTGTAATCGTATCATTAGGGTATATATAATTGTGACAAACTTCCTGTACAAAAAATTGTCCCGGTCCATGTACACGCAGATCCAATGTAGATTCCTACTCTTTCTCTTCCTTGGACACGCTACTTTACATGACATAGAGATTTATTGACAGATAAGTATCGTGTCAAACATAGCTGATGCTATAATCATATAATGGATAGCACATCCATGCATTTATCTCAACAGAGGTCAGGATCTGGCAAATCAGTGATCAACAAGGTGATACTCAGACCGATATTTCTTTAGGCCAAGGTAGCCTCTACTTAATTATTGTAGGCCAAGGTCATATGCTAGTGACGGAAGACCATTATCGTAAACAAGAAATAACCTTGCGCATAGCCTAAGAACTTGCTGGTGCATCCTTTATTGACTACACAAAGTTACAACAATTAGGCTATGAAGCATGGGCTGGCGTGCAGCACCGCAATAAGACCTTATTTGGATGTTGCGGCATTCAGCAGGCGGCAACCATCACGCATAAGGACAATAAGTCAACGCTTTTTGTTTGACAGTTTACAAAGTTATTGGTGTGAATTTCTTGATGCTATTCATTGTCGTAATCGTCGACAACAGGGTAGCCGTTGTGAGAGTTGGGGTCCTACAGCAGCTTCACAAGGCGGTCAATTTTTTCTTGTGTGCAGGCAATTCATAGAGCTGCTCATCACTCCGCTGAAACAGTCACTCATATCACTAATATCGGCGGTGTGACAAAGTCACTGCCGACTATACGATAAAGTTATAGGTTTTTTTTCCTCAGCCATATCTGTTTTGTGTTAACGGGGTTGTCTGCTAGGGTGATGTATCTATATATATATATATATATATATATATATATATATATAAAATATATATATTTATAAATCTTCTCTATGCCTTCTTTCTATATAGTGCCAGAGATTACGTTTTTTAGATTTGCTTGAATAGCCGATTTGGCGGGCTGGGATTTGTTTTCATTAGGTAAAGGCATCATTTCCGGACATAGTTAAAACGTCGGAACTTTCATTTTTATTAGTGTTAATATAATCTGGAATAAATCAGGAATACATCCAGCAGAGGCTGCATTATCACCCACGTCAGCTAACTTGAAGAGTCAGAGAGTAATTTTGATACAGTAATTCGCGAAAAGTTCAAAAGGCTTGATCCAAAAGTGCGCGTTGAGTATTTACCGCCTTCTTCATCGACCACCGTTTCATCAATCTAGGACGCCTTCAAAGCATATCATCCTTCCCGCTCCTTCCAGTATGATTTCGCATGAGTAGAAGCAAATAGTATCATCATTTGCAAATGAACATTGCCCCCCCTTGTCGTACGCATTGTTCGAAAATCAGACAAATCGGTCGAATTGTTTACCACGTGTAGACGCTCCTAACGTTTGCGTAAAGCAATAGAGGTACATCAACACAGCCGAGAAGGATGTTTAATCTTAGCACTCAGACAGAGCGATAAAAAGACAGACAGACAGATGGACAGACATGTAGTTTCATATATGAGTATGCATGAATGCATGTATCAAATAAATATATATATATATATATATACATATATATATATATATATATATTTATATATATAGGAATATATATGTACAGCATTTATGTATCTATATATATATATATATATATATACACACTTATATAAATATATCAGATATATATATACATATATGTATATATATAATACATGTAATCATACATACTCACATGTCCATTAAATGCATGCATACATACATACATACATCATACAACAAGTACATACATACATACATACATACATACATACATACATCATACATCATCAGACCATACATACGTATTACATACAATACTTAGGACGCCATACATACATACATACATACATACATACATACATACATACATACATACATACATCATACATACATACAACATACATACATACATACATACATACATACATACATACAACATACATACATACATACATACATACATACATACATACATACATACATACATACATACATACATACATACATACATACATACATACATACATATGTAAGTACATACATACATTCATACATGGATACAATCATTCATGCTTACATTCATACTTATAAACGTACATATTTGTATACATATAAACACCCATACATGCATAACCACATTCATACATACATGTAAATACAAACCTTCATACATACAAACATACATTCGTACATACCTTTATGCATGCATACATTCACTAATACATGCATGCTTTTATCCCTACATGCATATATGCATTTATATATATATATATATATATATTTATATATATGTACATATGTTTATATATAGATATTTATATATATATATATATATATATATATATATTTATATATATATATATATTTATATATATATACATATATATATAGATATATATATATAAATATATATATATATATATACATATATACGTAGATATAAGCATACAATCAAACGACCATGCATACATACCAAATATACATACATGAATATGTCCATCGTTGTCTGTGTATATATATATATATATATATATATATATATATATAGATACAGATATAGATACAGACATATATATATATTTATAGATATATATGTATATATACATACATGATATATATAGATACATACATATATACATATTAGGGACATATATACATACATATACATTTACATTATAATACATACATATATATACATACATATATACATACATATATATATACATATTTATATATATTTACATATATATTTATATATGTCTATATATACATATGTTCATATATCTATATATGTATATGTATATATTTATGCATATATATATAAATATATATATATATATATATATATATATATATATTTATATATATATATATATATGTATATATATATATATGTGTGTGTGTAAATATATATATATATATATACTATCTATATATATATATATATATATATATATATATATATATATCTCTCTATATATATATACATACATATTTTAATATATACTATGTAAATATATAAATATAGTCTGAGCTGTTTCTTCTGCCTCTACTTTCAGCAGAACTGGTAAGATTTGTTTTCGCCTTGACGTTTCTATTTGTCAGAATTGCCATATTCACGTAATCATATGGTTCGTATGTCGGTTTTTAAAATACATTTTGTCTGCTTCATCCTTTGCGCCGACACAAATATATCAAACGTTATGCGTCAGCTTCACTGACATTCTCCGGTCACCAAAGGGACAAAACAACATTTGGCTAAACTTAATCATAGGATAAAGATTTTCAAGATAATTTACAATCATATTCTATCATCCTTGGAACTCATAACATGATTTTGCTGTCATCAGCAAGTAAACATTTTGTTAAGTAAAATGATTGCAGTAGGCCAGTTGCATGATCCTGCCATTGCCTGGGTCAAGTCATTGTTCACATCAAGTCATAAGTAATAAATCATCATCTCTCTCTTCTTAAATGCTTATGCCGCACAATAAGCTTTCCCCTATCAATTACGTATAATGCAAGTACACCCCCAATGTTACACCGCGTCAATGAAGTTTGTCGGTTTAATTGTTATATATAGGCTGAACGTGGCTCTCCAATATAGTGGCTAGGAATCGCAATCATGTTAATGGTTCGTGTGCGTTGTTTAATACGCAGCAAACTGTTCTATAGGACAATTTAAGCCAAATGTAAGGAAACTCAAATTGAATAATTGAATCTGAGTTAGACATATATTTATATCTGACAGTTTAAGACTGGGATGCACATCGAGTTAGAAAAGATATATGGGAGCTGGATATGAAAGCCATACAAGTTGCATCACGCCGTCTATTTATAAATAATAGTATCCATCATGCTTAGCATCAATGCATCTATTTTGAAAAATAGGCATTTATCTAGAATGCGGTGCACTCATACATGGTTATCTATTTGCGTTGCATTAATGCGTCGATATCTTATCAGACTTGCCAGATTGGTGCTAGAAACAAATGTCTATTTTATATTGATGACAGGCAGAAACCGCCTTTAAGGTGGGGGGGGGGGCAAACATTAATAAGCAGTCTGCCAACGGAGCGGGTTGTGTAAATATGTCTGGATCAAAAATATAACATATAACACCTTAATTGCGATTGCTGCGGGAAGGCATGATTGAAGACGCCTTTAGTTCCCACCTCTGTGTTCGAATTAAGGTCTTCTCGACAACTTCATCGGTACCAGTTTTCCCATATGGTAATTGCTGTAACATTAGCTACACACTAACCAAAAGATGCACCACATTTGCCAAATAAGGTTATGGCACTCTTGCACACCTCTGGATATGGGTTTACGACGAATGTTGCCCCAACATCGTATATTCTCTATATCGCATCCTAAACACATTGATTGCCATCCCCAACTCGATATAACGTGTCACTTCCATATCATAGGTTTAGTTTATCGAAAAAAACAGAGTAATTACAGTCTTTGAAAGGTGCATGTTGAGATGATTTAATGTAATTATTCTGTTTGCCAGACTACTAGTATGGTAAATTATCCCCAATATAAAGCTTTTTACAAATTGGTCAGTATCTCACAGATTTTGTAGAATTGCGAAAAACAGCACCGGTTCCAGGAACTGAGGAAATAATTAGATACTGTATGAGCTATTTGTATGATGCGATCATTGTGACATAGCACATGTTTTTTGTTCGGAGTGGCCATTGCGATAACACATATTTGATCTTATGTACGATGTGGTAATTAGAACAGTGCAAAAGTTCTTTGTAGGGTGTGGTCTTTGCGTCATCGCATATACTCCAATGGATATCGTCACATATCTTAAACAGTGGTTGTTGGATTTTTATTACGCATCTTCACAACTCTGTCACAACTGTTCTGCAGTAACAATCCTATTTGTCTCACACGTCTTCATTTGCAAGATGCTGGCATATGACATTGGTGCGATTTTTAAAAACATGTTTTTACTGCTCGACTTTACAGTGCATTATTACACAAAACAACAACATATTCGTTTGCAAGGTTATCTAGGTATTGCGTGTCAATGTTAATTCTATTCTGTACCATATGGCCACCATATAAGTGGTCATCTGCATTTATTTTGAACTGCCATACAATTAAAGCATCAGTTTTATGTAATTCAGTGTCAGTTAGGGCTTTAATTGGACATAATCAGCGATTACCATTCTCCCAACGTTTGGCCTCGACAGCCTTATACAATGAAAATTCAGAAATATGCCATTCATTGTATAAGGCGATCGAGACAAAACGTTGCGAGAATGGTAACCGATGATTATGCCCAATTAAAACCCTGACTGAGGCTGTAACTTATTTTAAGCCTTGGCAGGTATATATCATCGTATATCTTTGTTTTCATATAATTAATGTTGTTGAAAAGTCGTTTAAATACATATGATTCTGAACATTGTATGACAGGATTTTATTCTCATGCACATTTACACAGGCAGGTGTACTTAGTGCAAGATATTGCAAATATCCTATTATAGGCAAAAACTATGGGCGTTTCTAATAGTCTTAGAATAAGGTAGGGCGAACACATGTCAAATATGGTTGCCAGCTACATGGCTCCAGTAATTGATCAGCAATCCCAAACTATGTATTAGCATAAAATAACATGAATGTTTTCATGGTTTTGTTTCTATTAAAAACTCCATTGTTCAAAATAAAATGTCGTTTGGAGAATCGAGCCATAACAAAATAGCATTGTGGGGCCGTTTACATGTCTGAAATATTACAATAACCGTTGTTGAATTTCTTCCCCCAGAACCTTCGACCAGCAATGTCAAAACAACCGGGCACCACAAGCATAAGATTCTCCGTGGATTATATCTTACAGAAGACTTGTATTTCCATGTGATGTACTAGACATGCCGGGTTTAGAGGGTAATAATAACAAACCAAGTCATCAAGGTATACATCAGGTCAACAATGGCTGAAAGAATGATTGTAGCAACTAATTAACACATGGCACCAACTACTCAAAAACGAACTTCTTCAGTTTACGAATCGAAACATAAGGAGAGAATATTTATGTCATTTGTTAGATGGTGAACTTAATTCGGAAATTTATCTCACAGAACGACTGCTTATCTAAGTGAAGATTGTTTAAATATTCACATTTGTATGAACTGCATTTATAACTAACAGTCGGTCAGTAAAAATCAAGATGTATACAATTAACAACTTTTGTCACCACTCGCAAAGCCAACTCATACATATCAAAACTGTTGATTGGCATTTGCTTCAAATTATTACTGGTGAAAGTTGTACTATCCACAAGGAGAAGTGATTGTATGTCATTAATAATGAAACAATGAACAGTTAACGAACCATTTTTTCAGCCTTTGATGCCACCTTCTATCACTGTCACTGGTGGACTGAGCCATCGGGTCCGACGGATCTCCTTGCTGCCTCCTAGTTATGGTGAGGATGAATATGTCTACAATGACTGTCGAGACCGATCCTAGACCGACATCTTTTCTGGCAGTCAGGGCAGACGAAGTCGTCGTCTGGCGGAGGTGGGTTCTCTGCCACTCTTTCTTCTGGTCAGTGCAGTGTTGCTCGAAGTACATCAAGCCGTCGTGGCAGGTCTTCCACCACGAATTTCTGTTCCTGGGGTATCTCTCCCAGGTGGTAATGCCGATGTAGCATGACTCTAGCGTCGCCTTAAGGACGTCTTTGTACTTCGTGTACTGGCCGCCCGTGGGACGGTGGCCATCTGCCAGCTCGCCGTACAATAGAGCCTTAGTAATTCTGTTGCCTTCTATACGCACCACATGACCTGACCAGGAGGGCCTCAATCCCAGTGATGCCATACCTCTCCAGTACCTCAGCTACAGGACACATGCATTACACAGTGTAGGTAAGCGTCTTGGTTTCGACACATATGAGCATTTATGACTGTTCAGGAAATTTGCGATGGCTTACATCACTAATGGACAAACACGTTCCCACCTTACAGTATGACCAGAATGGTATCACTGCACAATATGTTCGCCTTGTGGTGTAACTAAAGTATATTCACCTTACTGAATAACGAGAATCTATCACCCTTACCGCTACTTTATTAATCTTACTACTTAACCTGAGTATATTATTATCGTATTGCATATCAGCGGTATATTTATCTCACTGCATAATGAGACTTTATTCACCTTACTGTACAGATAGAAAACATTCACCTAATTGTTTGACTAATATTACTGATATCTGCTTTCAGATATTTCTAATGTTGGTGGCTTTAATGGCATGTGCCCATCGTTATTTGAGCAGAATATAACATTGGCCTGAGAACTTCGCCGCGTACAAACATCTAGAAGCATTCTTAACTCCTAAATATCAGCTCAATGAATCATCCTCACAAACAAAATATTAAGAAACACATAATGAAAATGTATACTATCCATAACAAAGTTAAGATTGTGCTGCATATGTTGTGATCGTAACCACATCAACTTGAGTTATTTCTCCCTTTTGCAGGTTTTATATTCACTCGCTTTACATATATTATCCCATAAGCAGGAACAAGCAATGTCAAGATATCAGGATAATAACACGCAACTGATCAAAACGGGTGCAGCAGCAAATGTTCTGGCGCCTTCATGGCAATCGTGCGACAGATGGCGTATAGAGCTGCTTAATTGGCTCGAATTAGGTACCCTCTTACGTTAATGCCAACGGAGCTAATATTTCAACTAACCATGATAATACTGACTGAGCCTATTTGTAAAATGACCTTACCGGTGTAACATGTGCAGACTCTTCACATCTTGAGCAGGTTTCTTTCTTCCCATCACGGCCTCGTCTGTCAAAATTGAAAAGATGGCAGGTTATTGTAACACCTTCTGCTGATTACCTAAACATGGTGTTATTTTGAAGTAGAATTACAAATGCTTGATCACATCAACGACGATAGGTACAGGAGTGCGGTAAAATATCGTGCATATCGTACAAAAAAACTAAAACAAACTTGTACAAATGCACTACTGCATATGACAACTACTGATGAACGAGGGAACTCGACGTCATTATGGTGCGTCATTGTGCATACGTCATTTTATACGACACCCAGACAAAAACAACTCATTTGCTAGCCGCTTGCATAATAAGGGACATCAAATCGTACCTCAGTCATGAAAACAATAAAGACGAAAGCAAATTGTCTTGTTGGGGTTCTACAGGCCTTAAATATGTTGACGTCAGCCGAACGGCTGTAAGAAGAATCAAACTGTTTATTTACCTTATCGGTGCTGCGTTTGCTTGTAGCAGAATAATTCCGAATGATAGACATTGAGAAGAATATATGAGTATTATGATGTCGCATTAGGAGAGACCTCAACAAACATAAGAACAGAATACGTAACACCATTCACTGTCGAATCTATTTAAGCCTCATTAAATTGACGTTTTATGGTTCGTACAGACAGATGTATTACAACGTGAGGCAGCAGATACCATGTTTTGGGTAAGCAAGCTAAGCAAGATCCATGAAACCAAGGTAGCTTGCCTTAATGATTTTGCCATCTGATAATGCTGTGGATAAGCACCTATTTTGCAAATGTCAAGGAACTTCCTATGCTTGGTTTTTGTTTTTAATCATTATTACAGCTGACCTCATATTCTCATATGCCTATTGTTTGACATTCCATTTTTCATTGTGCTACCAATTACTTAATATATATTGGTTGGGGATACAGGCATAGATAAGGGTATTTGCTGACAGATATAGGCACTTGCGGACAGATTTAACTGCATGCTAAACGTGCGGGTACCCGTTGGTAGATACGGGTGCTTGTTGACAAATGCTGGTGTTTGTTGACAGATACTGGTCTTGTTGACGGATATGGCTGCTTGTTAACCGCTACTGGTGACGGTATGAGGCGTGATTTGGCAGGGTTACTCATTTGCTGATGCTACCATTGAAATGAAGTGCATATTGTTAAAACATAAATCTGTAGGGAAAATGAATATGTGGCTCAAGCTCTATCGTCGTAAATGACATTTATTCTTATTAGCTCTTATCTCATTACAGGACAATATAACCTACTACTAGATTACCTAATAACACAGCGAATTACCTCGCCATTTATATCCATGATGAATATGTTAAATTGTATTTAATTGTGAAAATCGAATAGATGTTAAGATACCACTGCTAAGCGGCACATTAATGCTTGCCATATTCGCATACTCTAATTACACGCTGACGTAAGATATAATATTACAGAAGCGTATTATGGGTAAAATCCAGTTGTTGATGGAGGGTGGGTTTCTTGGTGGAATGATTACGATTATGATTCTAGGGTAGATCACGAGGAGAGCTAATCCGATATAATGCTGCGAGTTTATGGATATTAATGCTTTGGTTGCCATTCGCTAAGCCTTGGCCAAGAGTTCCTCCTCTGCTATTTCTTCTTTGTCGGAGACAACGACTACCCTTTGTATTTGTTATGGAATGCTTGTGTGACACTTTTAGTTTGTTTTCTCACATTGGCTTGTTTCTTGGGTGTTCTCGCCACTGTTGTACCTAATGTGTCATTTAGTTAAGCAGATTAATTGTTTCCATGACACATTATTACATGACAATATTATTACTTTTTTGTGTCAGAAGTTACCGATGTGTCACTTTCTTGACCCAGCAGTTTCGGATTTCGTCAAAAAAATTGACTCCGAACTGCCAATGCGTCAGTTATGTTGACCCAGGTGTTGCCTCTGACCAACCTATTGTTACAATTTGCATTAATTCTAGGAGCACAACATTTGTTGTGTTCTCCTTTGTATTTAATCTTGTACGTTTATTCATTATTTTCTATCGATGTGTCACTTTCTTGACCCAGCATTTTCGGATTTCGTCATAAAATTGAAACAGGCCGAACTGCCGGTGCGTCAGTTACGTTGACCAGTTATCAACCAGCAATCCAGCAAGGATCCAACATATATGATTCTGGTCAGACGTCTGGTGCTTGCAAGCTTAGAATTCAATATTCTTTTCAAATCTCAGCACATCCCTGGCTTTTCAAAAATAATTCCTGACAAGATTTCTCGTTTCCATCTCCACGCGGCCAAAGCCATAGCTCCTTGGCTAGACCCACAGCCCACCATGATTCCTCCTCATCTCTTCTCTCTAAACTCAGACTCCAGGGAAGTCAACTCCTAGTTTCTTCTTTAGCCCCTTCTTCTAGGGAGGTGTTTCGCAGAGCTGTGTTGAAGTACGCTTCCTTTTGTTCTAATGTTCATAAAACTGCAGTATTTTTTCCAACCACCATTAACAAAATAGTTACTTGCATCTCCTACCTAATTTCACAGGGTTTTGCACAAGCCTCTATCCAAACTTATGTTGCTGCAGTCTGTTTCTTTAATAAATGTCAAGGCTTTCACAATAACATCACATCTTTTGTCATCCAGAAAGTACAGGTTGTCGTGCAACGACAGGGATTCCCGAAAATGCCGAGGGCACCAATGTTACTTCCCATTTTAAAATAAATTGGTAGATTCGCTTGTCATTACTTTGGATAATTACCATTCCACTCTTTTCCGTAGTATTTTTCTCATCTCTTTCCGTGCTTTCTTGCGTATTGGAGAGTTAACCACGCGGATTTTGTTTAAAACTGATACTCCGTCATTTCAAAGGCAATGTGTCCAGACAACCTTTCTCAATTATCATACCATCCTCTGACGCTTTCCAGTATTGCCCAGTGCGAACTATGCAAGCATTTTTCAAGCTGAGAGGTTCCTTGCCATGCCCCCAATTTGTGCTTTCAGATGGGAAACCAGTTTCTCACAGTCTTTTCTGCAAACAACTTCAGAATTCTTTGTCACATGCAAAGGTTAACATTCCAAACATCAAAGCACATTCGTTTTGTATTGGTGCAGCACCTTTCGCTTTCTCTATGGGAATCCCTGATCAAGAAATTCAAAGACTGGGGCGTTGGAAGTCAGATGCTTATAAAAGATATATTCGTATTCCTCAATTCCACTACTTCCAAATAACTTGTATCGCTGTTTTGGTTAATTAACTTGTCTCATCCATTTGACAGTGTCAGACAGGGGTCTGGCTGTTAGGCAATCCCACTTATCCAGCGCATCAATCAGTGGCAGACAGGCGTTATTTAACTCATCCATGTGTAACTGCCTGTGTCCTCAGTCAACTGCGACATCTTAGTTATTCATGATATTCATTGCTGCGCGGCTCTCAAAAGTAGATGTAAGTAAGATCACTTGGGTGGGGCTCGACTAGGTTAGCACTAGGCGCTTGTGGCTGTTTTTGACCCCACCTTACTGCCATGCACTGTATCATCCATGTCATTCTACAAATTGTATCAGTATAATATTGTTAAATATAAATGTCTCGCTTGAGTGATTGTATGTAAGCGCGTAGTCACTGTGTGATGGACAATTAGATTCATTACCTTTTAAGAATAATGACTTCCATCGTGCTTGTTATGTCTCTTGTTTTCACGATTATAACCTCTTATATGGGTTGTCATTGTGTTTTGATGACAAAAGATAGGTGTCGTTGACCGAGGTTAATGTGCTTTTGACCAATAGGATAACGTGTATGACCGAGGTCACTGTGTCTTTGACCATAGGAATAACCTAACGACTAAGGTCGTTGTGTCTTTGACCATAGGAATAACCTGACGACTAAGGTTTTTTTGTCTTTGACCATAGGATTAAGCTGACGACTAAGGTCGTTGTGTCTTTCACCATAGGAATAGACGACTAAGGTCGTTGTGTCTTTCACCATAGGAATAACCTGACGACTAAGGTCGTTGTGTTAGGAATAACGTCTACGACATAGGAATGATGCCTAAGATCGAGGTCGTTGTATCTATGACAATGGGAATAAAGTATTCTACCAAAGTCGTTGTGTCTTTGACCATAGGAATAACGCCTTAGATCATGGTCGCTGTATCTTTGACCTTACAAATAATGCTTTGTCAGTATGTGTTTTCTTGCCATAATAGCGATGTCATGAACCTGGACCACATATGCAGACTTCACTAAAGCCGAAAGAAATTGGCTGTGACAAAGGTAAATTGATGTAGTTCAATGTTTTACTTCAAGCAACATAACATTATGCATGAGGTGCAGTCGCATCATGAAAACAACGCATACCGCAATCACAGATTAGGTTGTGCTGAAACCAGCCTCGTCTTTCAAGTTCGTTTCTCACTCCTGCCGACGACAGCTGGAATAGTTCTTACAAGTTACAGCACTTGAAAGTCCTACGTAACAATAGCATCACACAAATCACGTAATCTTTGTTGGCTATTCCCATTCGGCAGCAAAGACTATAAGATTGAACATACACCAGTGTGCGATTCATTTTTTATGTTCGAAATGGCACTGTTCCGACGACGGAAAATACTCGGCTTGAGGCCTATTCTTCGGCTATAACTCTTTCGTTTAGATTCGAGCTCTGCACTTTGCTCTGCGTCACTGAAGTTCCTAGATACCACATCGACGAACATATTCTGAACGTTTACATTGTCTCGTGCACTTGTCTCCACATACGGACATTGGTATTGGTTTGCAAGCAAACAAGCCTCTTCTCGCGAGATTTGCCGATTTTCATTTAAATCGCGCTTATTTCCGACTAGCACCACTGGTACATTGCAAAATCCTGAAATCAAAGAAAAAAATATACATTTATATATAGAGTATATACACAGCTAGCTTTAGCATCAGGCTATTTAAGGCCGCATCACACTTCTGTTTAGTATCGCCATGCCATGTACAATGGCTCAGTATCATTTGTATGTAACAAAATTACGGGTGATACTTAACATGTTACGCTTAACTTTAGTAGGGCTTCATCATAAACCTCGTGACATACCTCGAACTTCTCCTATTTGGCGCAGAAGCTCGCCAGCGCGCAGATAAGAGTCGCGATCATCAATGGCAAAGACAACAACGAATGAATTGCCATTCCTTATGCTCAAGTCTAGCATTGCAGGGAATTGATGGTAGCCGGCCGTGTCCACGATCTGAATCCCGTAAAATGTTCCATCTGCAAAGCAATACAATGATATTAATCCGCTGTTATTGCTTGTCGCATAAAGCCGTTACTCAATAGAACCGCTGTGATATCAGAGACGATTAAGTCAAAAACGGGTTTGGCGTTTTGTTAAAAGCTCACCTGGTAATTTGATGAGATGCCTAAATCTGTCCTCTACGGTAGGGCTGTAATGTGAGGAGAAGGCTCCTGACAGGTATTGAGTAAGAAGAGCTGACTTGCCCACGTTGCCTGCCCCCATCACCACAAGCTGACAGTCTTTGATCCACCCACAACCACCACTACTCGATGACGACGACGTTGATGATGACGACGATGACGACGTCGTACTGCTGTCACTGTTTTGTCGGGAGAAGCCTTCACTGGATCCATTACGCATCCTTGGTATGGTGTACATGTCGAGTTGATGACGAAGGTTGAAATAATACTTCAAACTTGTTCAACGAATATGCTCCTCGCTTCCTAGAACTGACTCGTGTTTTCCAAGATGTCGATCTGCTCTATGCCTTCTGTTTATATAGCACCAGAGAAGCCAACCGCGAGCCCCCAGTCAGTTCCAGCGCAGGCGGGCAGCATTGGCAAAACTCAACGCTAGGTGGTGCTTTGCTTCGGCACGTTGATGACAGATGCATTGCAAACCTCGACAACGTTATTCTCCCATGTATGTATATATATGTATGTATGTATGTATGTTTGTATGTAAGTATGTATGCGTGTATGTATGTGTATGTTTTATGTATGTATGCGCATATGTATGTATGTATGTATGTAGGTATGTATGTGTATGTATGTATGTATATGTATGTATGTATGTATGTATGTATGTATGTATGTATGTATGTATGTATGTATGTATGTATGTATGTATGTATGTATGTATGTATGTATGTATGTATGTATGTATGTATGTATGTATGTATGTATGTATGTATGTATGTATGTATGTATGTATGTATGTATGTATGTATGTATGTATGTATGTATGTATGTATGTATGTATGTATGTATGTATGTATGTATGTATGTATGTATGTATGTATGTATGTATGTATGCATGTATGTATGTATGTATGTATGTATGCATGTATGTATAAATGGATCTATTCACACGTGGGGATATGTTAGAATAAATATATATATATATATATATATATATATATATATATATATATATATATGTATATGTATATATATATATATATATATATATATATATATTTGAAACTATATGTGTCGATGTCTGTCTGTCTTTCTATCTTCTGTCTGAGTGCCTTCTCGGAATCATCTTTGCTATTCGCATCGACGACACTTGACCAGTGGCCTGTAGATATGAATTGATGTATGTATGTATTGTTTTGTTTAATAGGTAGAGGGAACCTGTGTTTCCCTCCGTCATGTAATATCCAATTTGAAAAGTACACTACTTGGTTACGTTAACAGCCGATGAATATTCGCAGCCCGAATAACTAGTCTTACATTTGGAATAATAATGAGCGCCTTATTGAAACTGTTTCCTTAAAAAATGCAATATGATGTACGCGAAGTTATCTATGTCTTGGCACTTCATGTGATTCACAATTACAAATAGTGACGCGTCGGAATTAGAAGGCTGGCATCTCATATCAAAGGGGAGGAGAGTATTTTTATCATTCAAGTAGATGCTGCTTAGGAATAACAGTATTATGGTCCCAAACGTCTAGCGTTATCACAAGTATTAATGAAAAAAAGATAGCTGTTAGTTCACTTAATATGCACTTTGCAGTATTATTGTGAATTTAAAGTAAATTTGATACTAACTAAATTGATTTTAGTTAGAAAAGATCAGCATATTGTGCGTCGCAGTTAACCTCGTGCGCGGATTATGCAGTATTAGTTCCTACGGATAATTATGTCCCTGGTTGTAGTTTTTAGCAACAAAATCTTGATGCTTATTAATGGAAGGACAATCCGCGTAAATATGGCTTCTAAAACACTGTGATTACGCAAGAACTTTCTATTGTATTTGTGACATTAGCGGATCATCTGGAATAAATTAGAAATACACCCAGCAGAAGCTGCATTATCACTCACGTCAGCTAAGTTGAAGAGTCAGAGAGTAATTTTGCTTATTCGCGCGATGCTCAAAGGCTTGATCCAAAAGTGCGCGTTGAGTGTTTACCGCCTTATTCATCGACCACCGTTTCATTCATCTAGGACGCCTTCGAAACTGGTATGTATAAGTCATATTGTTATACCCTCTCCACCTCGCACATATCACCTTTCTCCCTCCCTCCACTACGATTTCGGTTGCATAGAAGCAAGTTAGTACCATCATTTGAACCCGACATTGCCTTATCTGCCGTACGCATTGTTCGCAAAACAGACTTCTTCAAATGTGCTACATGTTTTACTGATTATAAAGTGACCCGACTATTCAAGCGGTTTTCGGCTCTCTAAAACTGCTACACACATACCAGAATCACCTAGACATGGGGATGTTGTAAGTTTTTAGCTCTTAAATTATATCTGTGTGGATGGGTTATGCATGTTTGTAAACGAATTGAAGAAAACTTATTATCCGAGATGAGTAAATAGGTGAATATGTTACTTGATTAAATGTCAAAGTACCAATTTGCAAATGTGGACGCATGCCCAGCGGTCACTTTTATTATCAATTTATAAGCCAAATATTGATTTGGAGGCGCGCCTGGGTTGTGGGGGTGGGTTAGTTCCGAAACCTCGGGAACACCTCATCTCCCTGGGTATGTGCTTAAGGGATGTAACCAAAGAGCTAATAGCTATGTTAAGAGAGCTTAATGCGACTATGTGTGCGGTTAGTATACGAATTACTAAAACACACTTCAGTCGTCAGGTAAAGCTACGTAAAACAAAAGCACATTGGATTGTTGATCCAACGTGTAGAAGCTTGTCGTGCGGCTGTTTATATTGAAGATATGTAGTTTTCTGATTGGTCGAGGCGATGGTACCCCAGTAAATTCCATATGATTTTTTCAGCCCGGTACGCTAAAAGCATTGAGAGTTATTATGACGCTAATATTTTTTGTCTTTTTCTTTAACGTAAAACAAAAAAAAAATTGTTTCTTTATTTTTACGCGGCCAGTTGAAAAATTCACCTACCGTGTTATTGTAACGTAGAAGCGTCGTGCGGCTTTTATTTAAAGATATGTAGTTTTCCGAGGCGATTGTCCCCAGTAAATGGGGATATGATTTTCAGCCTAAAACATTTATCATAGTAAAAGTTGAATAGCGGCTTTATTTTGTCTCCGAATGTCTGATCTTTTAGACAATGAGAATAGTTGAAGTATGAAGACCTTAACGAAATAAGTGCACCACAAAAATAAAGGCTTCAGACCATTTATCGTGAAATGTATACATAGTTGTAGAAATGACGTAGCTAATAGTAACCGAAGGACAACTAATACTGTTTCCCTCTAGTTGAGCAACCAACTCATGCCATGCAAGTCTACCAAGCGGCTTGACTAACTGGTGACTTGCAAGGTCACTCAATAATTCCAAATGCCATCACCACTCCCTGAAATAACGTGAAATAGTATGAAAATGGGCCAAATTTAAAAAAACTCGACCACTTGTAAAATTCCGGATACAATATGTCGAACATTTAGATGGTTGAACAAAATGAATACTTCATTAATCCTGTCACGGCAACAATCTTCCAAGTGCAATGCGTCATTATATCTAGATGTTAACCTGATAATGATTAACATCCCGTATTGTACGGGAATATGTCCACGTGTTTTGTAATGATGCAAACAACGTGCTCAATTCATCCACTTCACAAGCGAAGAAAAACTTGCCAGAGGCAGTCTTTGTGCAACAGCTTTATTAAGCCGTAGGCATTCATCGTCAGTTTAGTGCAGATCAATTTATCATTTCCGCACCAATAATATGAACACCTAGCATCATCAGGTATTTATGCAGCTGCAAGCTTCACATTACAGGAAACAATAGAAATGAATGACATTTATTTAACAACTGGTTTTTGTAAAATGTGTATGTGGCAGCTATTTATTGTATGGTTCGTATTCAGTACAATGCTTCCTGCTATTCTAATATGAACTATTGTTCTGATATTAACACTTACTTTATGGCAAAGTGTATGCCAGATTTTCTTCACGATAGGACGGGAATATTTCAGGAAACTGCCATTTGTACGAACTCTTGGCCAGGGCTAAGGAAATGACAACAAAAGCATTAATATCCATAAACTGATAGCAAAATATCAGATTAGCTCTTCTCATGGTCTACCCTAGAATCATAATCGTAATCATACCACCAAGGCACCCACGCTTCATCAACAGCTGGATTTTACTCACAATACGTTTCTGTAATGTTATATCTTACGTCGGGGCGTAATTAGAGTATGGAAATATGGCAAACCTCAATGTGCCGCTTAGCAGTGGTGTCTTAAATACAATTTAACACACGCATCATGAATATAAATGGCGAAATAATTAGCTGTGTTATTATGCAATCCAGTAGTAAGTTATATTGTCCTGTAATGAGATAAGAGATAAAAAGAATAAATGTCATTTACGACGATATAGCTATCTGTCAACGGGCATCCACACATTAAGCATGCAATTACATCCATCAGCAAGTGCCCGTTTCTGTCAGCAAATACCCATATCTGCCAACACACGCCCGAATCCCGAACTAATATATATTTAGTAATTGGGAGCATAACGACAGATAATATTATGGAATGTCAAAGAAAAGCATATGAGAATATCAAAACGGAGGTCAGCTGTAATTATGATTAAAAACAAAAACCAAGCATAGGAAGTTCCATGACATTTGCAAAATAGATGTTAATATACAGCATTATAGATGGCAAAAATCATTAGGGCAAGCTACAGTGTTTCATGGATCTTGCTTAACTTGCTAATCAAAAACATGGTATCCAATGCCTCACGCTGAAATACGTCTGTCCGTCCAAACCATATAACGTCAATTGAATGTGGCTTAAAAAGAATCGACAAAAAATGGCGTTTAGTATCTTATGTTCGTTGAGGTCTCTCCTAATGCGACATCATACTGTTATATTCTTCTCAATGTCTATCACCCGGAATCATTCTGCTACAAGCATTTGATTCTTCTTACAAAGGCAACTTAGTGCAGAATACAGCCGTGCGGCTGACGTCAACGTATTCAAGCCCTGTAACGACACCAACAAGGTACGATTAGATATGTCCCTTATTATGCAAGCGGTTAGCAAATGTGCTATTTTGTCTGGATGTTGTGTATCAAGCTATCACAAACTTACTATGACAGGATATTGTCACTCATTTCGGTAGGGTTATGCTGATAAGTACAATGACGTATGTACAATGACGGCACCATAATGACGTCGCGTTCCGTCGTTCACCAGTAGTTGTCATTTGCAGCAGTGCGTTTGTACCGGTTTTTTATTCCATTATTTTTGGACGATATGCACGATATTGTACCACAATCATGTGCTCTCGTCGTTGATGCGATCAAGCGCTTGTAATTCTACTTCAACACCATGTTAACGTAATCAGCCAAGCGAGGGTGTTTAAAACAACGTGCCATGTTTTCAATTTTGACAGACGAGGCCTTGACAGGAAGAAAGGACAAGAGCAACCTGCTCAACATGTGAAGCGTCTGCAAATGTTACACTGGTAAGGTCATGGCACATATAGGCTGAGTCAGTATTACAATGGTTAGCGGAAATATAACTTCCGTTGACATATACGTAAGAGGGTACCTAATTGGACCCAATTAACCTACTCGAGAAGCCATCTGTCGCACGATTGCCATGAAGGCGTCAAATAGGCAGCTGCTTCGGTTTTGAAAGTAACTTGCTACCAATCCGGTAATCGGAATAGGAAATTATTTTTCCGCTTGAGAGATCATATATGCAAGGCGAGTGATATCAAGCCTGCTAAAGTGAGTAAGAATCAAACTGAATATGGATACGATCACAACATTTACAGCACTATCTTAAAGTGCCTATGACACCAAATTTCCATGATAATTTAAATGAAACCGAATGAAAGACAATGTTGCATTTACTCTGTTTTTGTGGTTCAACATCCGAACAAGTCACCCGAACCTAACGTAAATTGAAATATAAAGTAGATTTTTCGGCACCCACCGCCATTTTCCAAATTTTCGGCCCAGCACCCCGTGACGTCACTTGCGGAACTTGTCACTGACAGGTCCGCAGTTTTCACGGTAAACAATGGCGAATGTTTCGGAGAGCGATGTATTTGAGTTGGACGATTTCACGATGGAGTTTTGGGTTGAAGAGGCTCAAATGTTTGAGCAATCAAATACAGAGGATGTAGCTGGTATTGTGCCGTACATATTCAAACCATATCTGTCCGAAAACAGCGCCAGCGAATCTGATTCACGTATTCCGAGAAGCGATAATCCGAACATGAACCGTCTTCAAAACATTGATTGGTGAGTCCCATTGGAATTGTAATCACTGCACAAAATATCTTTTCTTTTGATTTTATAATATAAATGAAGAATACCTTCATCATTTGATATCGTTTTCGTTTTTCTTGGTGTTATTCAATATGATTTTTAGTCGCCAACGAACATGGCGAAAAATCTTAGTCTTAGACAGAGTCTGGCATTTATTTGATAGGTTTTTGAAACCCTGGTTTAAGGTGCCAATGTGGAGGCTGCTTAACCATACCAACTGCCAGGGAAAGTGTCTGCTGTGTGGAGCAGGAGAAAGTGATGGTTAAAATAGAAAATTTACCAGAAATTAAATGTGTGACACAGCATCCAAATTTTAATGCTGTATGTCTCAATGAAGATGAGTTGGAGACAGCGTACTACGCCTACAAGCAGCATCATGGTCCGTACAAGGGAAACAAGTAAGTATTGACAGACAACAAACACAAAATTATAAATTTTTGTTTAAAAAAATTCCCCAAACTACTGGTTTTTTTTACTCATATGAATGACGTTTTCAATTCAGTCTGAATTATCAAAACAGTTTATGCCAGGAAAACACTATTTTTGTGACTCAATCATCAAATCAATGTATGGGTTAAAATATAATATTTTTCAGCACTGTAAAGATGTTTAAGGGTTTGTGTATGGTTGTGTGTTACAGCTGGAAGCGTTACACTGGATACAGACAGTTTTTCCGATGGTGCTACCATTATCTGGGAAAGAAAAATCGTATCCCTATGCCATCATGTGTGACATCAGTTATCCGAAAAACATTTCCAGAGGTGTCAAACAATTATGTGGGATATGAAACTAGCACTTAGAGAAGCGTGAGCGGAACTGATCGACTGCTTGGTGCTTTTCTGGGATCTCGAAGGTGGAGTTGAGATTGGGTGGGATCTCCAGTGCTTCCATCTCCACATCATTTATATCACTGGCCTTGCATATGCTGACTGTCGTTGCCAAAAGATCTTCTACATATCCTGTATTGTATATATGTGTTAGTTGTTTATTTGAGATCACAGATTATAATTTTCACATAAAAGTGAAATTTAGAAACAATCCCTACCATAAGTTGGATCATTCAGCACTTTCCTCCTTGTGTGACCTCCTCCCTTGTGTTTGGGGTAGTGGAGGCTGTACATGTCCTCACTCTGCGCTTTTATTCTTTGTTGTCGTCCAGCATTTGCATAGTTGCAATGATTGATCTGAAATCATTTATGAACCTTTCTATCAGTTTGAAATAGGATAAGTTTGTGCTTTTCCTGTTTGATTTATTGGATGTTTTGTGATAAGTTGGATTCAGCAGTAAATTAACTTTGATCATCACTGGAATGAATGACGGGAGGAAAGATACATCATGAAATCAAACAGCTTGTTTATTCCACTTTGGTTTTGTGTATGGATCCACTTGTCAAAAACAATCCTACATTTGAAAGAAGCATAATTCATATGTGATAGAATACAGAAGAGAAATTCCACTGAAGTCACCTGCTTCCCTGGATTTTGGTTTAAATAGGATTAAAAGTTATGGAAAAAGTAAACATCTAAGAGATTTTGTCAATATGTCAGCTCACCTTTTGGTGCTCCCTTTTCTCCACTGACTTAGACTTTAAGACTGGTGGCGAATCCGTGCAACCTCTCTTGAATATGGTAGGAACAGCGGTTGGGAGAATATTTCAGGAACATTTGTACCCAAATCCGAGAGCTTCTCTCATTGCAAGTGCCTGGTCAAAGCATCCAGGTCCAAAATGCTCGCTATACAGACGCGAGTGGGTTGTTGGTCCCGGCCAATCTGCACTTGTATGCCCCACTTGCGATATCCATTGCTCGCGCAACTTCTACTCCCGAGGAAAACTGAATAATCGAACGTTTTCCGAAGAAATGTTCGAACAATTCGCGGCCGCGCAGCGTTGTGGCATGACTGATCCAGACTAAACAAGATATAAATTCACGGTTGACACGTGGGTTTTATAGTAGGCAAAGAAACTCCGGCTCTGACAGAGACAGCGCATCTGTGGAAGCTGACTTGGGCTGCAGAAACTGGGTTCACGTATATCTATCATTTCCGGTTGACCTCGGCTAAGGCACGAAATGCTGCTTTACTCCTAAGAACGTTTAATATCTCTTTTATTATACATCGGAGGTCAAAAACTCCAACACCATTCGATCCGTATCGATTTGATCAGTTTATACTGAAAAATCATATTTTAGGTGGCATAGACACTTTAACATTGTAACAGATAGTATACATTTTTATTATGTGTTTCTTTATATTTTGCTGCTGAGGATGATTCATTGAGCTGATATAAAGGAGTTAAGAACGCTTGTAGATGTTTGTACGCGGCGAATTTCTTAGAACCATTTTATATTCTGCTCCAGAAACATTGGGTGCATGCCATTAAATCCACCAGCATAAGACATATCAGGCAGCAGATATCATCACTATTAGTCAAACAATTTGGTGAATGTTTTCTAATTGTACAGTAAGGTGATTAAAGTCACATTATGCAGTGAGAGGAATACACCTCTGACATGCAAATATGATAATTGTTCGCTCTTGTTAAGCAATAAGATGAATATACTCCAGTATTGCAGTGAGATGAATATACTCAGGTTATGCGGTAAGGGTGATATATTCTTATTATTCAGCAAGGTGAATACACTTTAGTTACACCACAGGGTGAACATATTGTGCAGTGAACCCATTCTGGTCATAATGTCAGGTGGGAACGTGTTTGCTATTCCATTGATGATATTAGCCATAACAAATATCCTGAACAGATATTTTGTCATAAATGCCAAGACGCTTACCTACACTGTGTAATGCATGAATCCTCTCATTAATGATGAATCATTTACACATTGTATTCAAAGCAGTGACAGTGAACAGGACGTGGTCGTGCCTCATGGGTGATGTTGACGTCGTACCAGTCTCGTTGGCGGATGATGATGAAGTTTATCTCGAGCCAGTGGCCAGATCGCGGGTGTCTCCATGTTGTTTTGAAGCTGTGCTTCTGCTGGAATAGGGTGTTGGTGATGACAAGCTCGCATCTCTGCACATAGTGATAAAGGAGGGTGCCGTTGGAATTTTCCTCTTCGACTCCACGGTGACCGACGACTTTATCCTAGGCAGTGTGGTCTGTTTCGACTCGGGCATTGAAGTCACCTAGCAGGAGTAGTATGTAGGTGTATGGATTAGTGTCAATTAGGCAACTGAGAGCCTCATAGAACTCCTCCTTTGTCTGGTCCGGTTATGGTGACGTAACCGTCCTCCGTCTTAAATTGCTACAATCATTATCTCAGCAATTGTTGTCCTGATGTATGACTTGCTTTGTTATTTTTGCCCTCTACACTTAGCATGTTCTGCACACGACCATCACACGGAAATACAAGTCTTGTATAAGATCTAGTCAACGGAGATTCTGATGCGTGTGATGCCCGTTGTCTTGGCATTGCTGATTGGAGGTTCTGGGGTCAGAAATTCATCCAGGTTTATCATAATGTTTCAGAGTAGGGAAGAGCACTAACTCTATAAAACATAATAGTAGTGCATCAAAATCTTCTTAATGATGCAGATAGCATGATACACTGTAAAGATAACCATAACCTTAATTTGGCATATGTGGTGCAACTTTTTGTTGGTGTATAGCTAATGTTAAGCCATATTCACTGATACTTTTAGTGTGAAAATCATGATGGGGAAACGTA
>CM067354.1:53978834-54006334 GCA_034190875.2 Urechis unicinctus | reverse complement strand
TATATTGATAAGAAATGAACACATGTAGGGGTTTATATTGATATATATATATATATATATATATATATATATATATATATATATATATATATATATATATATATATATATATATATATATATATATATATATATATATAGATATATATATATATATATATATATATATATATATATATATACTTTTTACATATATATACTTTTATATATATATATAAATATAAAATATATATATATATATATTTAATAATATATATAAATATACCCAAGGCTACACCTGAATGGCATGACAGTATTGTATAAGTAGAAAGTAGATGACATTGAGACGGGAAGAGTGGGTGCTACCTGCATCCGGTAGGGGACACAATCAGTTTTACCGTACAGGTTAATGTGAATCTTCTCCAGTTGAACATTAAAAGTAGAGCCCTTCAAGCAACAATGGATTACCCCAAAACAATGCAGCCGGCGCACATATACATGCAGGTATTGTTGTTACAATGACATAACCACTGCGACGCATTTATCAATCATTAAGACCCCACCTGAGCGGGTGTCATGTCAACAATGGTACGCTCACGATTTCAGTTAAAAGGCGCCCTAAGTACTTCAAAACCCACATTCACACACACACACACACACACACACACACACACACACACACACACACACACACACACACACACACACACACACACACACACACACACACACACACACACACACACACACACACACACACACACACACACACACTCACTCACTCACTCACATAGCTAGCAAGACAGAAGGTTGGTCAAGAGTAGGATATTTAACCGTGATTATAGAACCACATCTGGTAACATCTCTGGCCTTGACACTTGATGCTGTAGATCATCCAATCATACAATCAGTACCTTCGCAAATATATATCTCAGATACAAAGTCTCGTAGGGGGTGGGAGGGGGCGGGGTAATGTACATGCAGATATGAATGAATTCTCTTCTTTGCACAGCTGCGAATTATGTATGTATCCATGTAATATTAACATGAACGCAACATTACATTTGAATATGAATCTGCAATAATAGATAGTTGAGACTGATTAGGAAGTGCAGCTTGATTTACAACGATTCTCGTACAACAGGAGTGTAATATGGCTAACAACAGTGTATATTAGACCTGTGTTTACTGCGTGAACAGATACCTCACCTGACCACTAGACGACCCAACCACAAACTCCCACGCATCTATTGTCATAAACTGTACAAGAAAGAACCTAACGATCACTCAGAACAATACAAACAGCAGGACCGTGTTTAGCAAATTACCATATTGAGTAACATGCGCAATACGTCTGTTAGAGCTCTTCTCTGCTTGAGAATCCGTTTTGGATTTCTTGAGTTGGTGCTGTGGGGAGGAAATGGGGTTAGGATGTGTATTATCGGTTGGCGTGATACCAGTTTATATCAACAACATCTACTGTATTTGTGACTGTTTTATA
Source organism: Urechis unicinctus (assembly GCA_034190875.2). Lineage (NCBI taxonomy): Eukaryota > Metazoa > Annelida > Polychaeta > Xenopneusta > Urechidae > Urechis > Urechis unicinctus. The sequence goes on along the minus strand of CM067354.1, from coordinate 54,004,855 downwards.
GTCATTTAGACAGTAATGTGTAAAATAATGTGATGCCAAACAATTCGTAGATTGTAAGAGATTTTAAAGAGCTGCTGTCACATGTGTTGAAATGGAAATTTCCTCCTCTGGGGTTTACAGAAATAGCCAACCATCAACGCACGCCAACAATAAGATACATAGTCTTTCATATTGAAAATGTACCAAAGAACCTCCATCCCCATCGATTGATGTCATGACTATTCTTAGGTATCCCCGACTGTATCAGACGAGTGGTAAGGCGACAGGGGGTCTAAATAGCTGTGGATCGAGACAACGACGCGTCGACGCAGCAGTACAATACTGATGCCTAGCGCGTGATATCGCTCTTGCATTATCTAACAACCACATGCCAATGTTAATTCCAAGCGAGCGTCTCTATGACGACGAGTTTAGGGCGACGTTTTTCTTCCTCGTTATCTCTAATGGAAATCGTTAAACGGTGGCGAAATATGCACACGTCACTTTTAACTCTGGTCGCCTAACCCAACGAAGCGTTGCCACTCTATGCAGCCAATCCGCATCCTAAAATTGGAGACGCGAGTTTAATGAAAGCACGAGGAAGAGAATGTGGGTCGTAAGCAGGGCCCCTAGCAAACAGAGGGAAAATTAGTTGGGCGCGTCATCCGTCGTTTTTTGTGGGTTAAACTTGCCAGCAGCATTGCTATATTGATAAGAAATGAACACATGTAGGGGTTTATATTGATATATATATATATATATATATATATATATATATATATATATATATATATATATATATATATATATATATATATATATATATATATATATATATATATATATATATATATATATATATATATATATATATATATATATATATACTTTTACATATATATACTTTTATATATATATATAAATATAAAATATATATATATATATTAATTAATATATATAAATATACCCAAGGCTACACCTGAATGGCATGACAGTATTGTATAAGTAGAAAGTAGATGACATTGAGACGGGAAGAGTGGGTGCTACCTGCATCCGGTAGGGGACACAATCAGTTTTACCGTACAGGTTAATGTGAATCTTCTCCAGTTGAACATTAAAAGTAGAGCCCTTCAAGCAACAATGGATTACCCCAAAACAATGCAGCAGGCGCACATATACATTCAAGTATTGTTGTTACAATGACAGAACCACTGCGACGCATTTATCAATCATTAAGACCCCACCTGAGCGGGTGTCATGTCAACAATGGTACGCTCACGATTTCAGTTAAAAGGCGCCCTAAGTACTTCAAAACCCACATTCACACACACACACACACACACACACACACACACACACACACACACACACACACACACACACACACACACACACACACACACACACACACACACACACACACACACACACACACACACACACACACTCACTCACTCACTCACATAGCTAGCAAGACAGAAGGTTGGTCAAGAGTAGGATATTTAACCGTGATTATAAAACCACATCTGGTAACATCTCTGGCCTTGACACTTGATGCTGTAGATCATCCAATCAAACAATCAGTACCTTCGCAAATATATATCTCAGATACAAAGTCTCGTAGGGGGTGGGAGGGGGCGGGGTAATGTACATGCAGATATGAATGAATTCTCTTCTTTGCACAGCTGCGAATTATGTATGTATCCATGTAATATTAACATGAACGCAACATTACATTTGAATATGAATCTGCAATAATAGATAGTTGAGACTGATTAGGAAGTGCAGCTTGATTTACAACGATTCTCGTACAACAGGAGTGTAATATGGCTAACAACAGTGTATATTAGACCTGTGTTTACTGCGTGAACAGATACCTCACCTGACCACTAGACGACCCAACCACAAACTCCCACGCATCTATTGTCATAAACTGTACAAGAAAGAACCTAACGATCACTCAGAACAATACAAACAGCAGGACCGTGTTTAGCAAATTACCATATTGAGTAACATGCGCAATACGTCTGTTAGAGCTCTTCTCTGCTTGAGAATCCGTTTTGGATTTCTTGAGTTGGTGCTGTGGGGAGGAAATGGGGTTAGGATGTGTATTAGATAGATAGATAGATAGATAGATAGATAGATAGATAGATAGATAGATAGATAGATAGATAGATAGATAGATAGATAGATAGATAGATAGATAGATAGATATAGATAGATAGATAGAGATAGATAGATAGATAGATAGATAGTAGATAGATAGATCGCTCGATAGATAGATAGATAGATAGATAGATAGATAGCATAGATAGATAGCTCGCTCGATAGCTCGATAGATAGCTCGCTCGCTAGATCGCTCGCTCGCTAGATATAGATAGCTCGATAGATAGATAGATAGATAGATAGATAGATAGATCGATATTCATGCTTGAGTGATTGTATGTAAGTTTGCATGTAGCGAGTCACTGTGGCAGGTGGACAATTAGATTATTCAATGAAGGCATACCTTTTAAGCAGCGCCCATTCTTAGTACATTTGTCACACATTATAGACATTACCGTGCCCTTGTCATTTACATTTTTCTTGCTTCGACGTCTTGTTTTCACGAACGTTTGTTATAACTATAGAGATTGGCAAAGTTCACAAATCATTACGTTTGCATTTTGCAGGTGTGGCGCGTTGAGGAGTTCCGCCTTTAAGGTGAAGTCATGGATGCCGTTATGATTGCGGCAAGCGTTGAACTTTCCAACAGGTCGACTCCAAAACCGGAATTTCTATTCATACAAGCCCGATGAAAATTATGTGGCGCCTTTTAGGGATTTGTGGGGTGGGGGTGGGTTTTATACGCAAATGCTGAAGTGCGTTATGGGAGGTGTATGGGTTTGTGTGATGGCGTGTAGCAGGCGAACGGGATGTATGAGTTCAGCTACAAAGGCTTAACGAAAATATTTGGTTGTCCTGGAAATACAATTTAAAAAATATATACCATTTTCAGTAAAACCATCGTGCACTCGAACTGTAAAACAGCGTTTAGGTGCCGCAATTGATTTTCGTAGCTGACAAGGCTGGTCTACCTGTGATAACCTATTGCTAGGTCATTTGCATGCATTTGTAAACGGAAGCTGCCTGGTGTGAATTTTCAATAAATCTATTAAATGAACCAATACATACAAATTCAAATGATAAACGTGGATAGCATGGTTGTGATAGTGGTCGTTATGCTTCTTGCAATATGAATAATGTCTCTGGTCGTGGCTGTTGTGTCCTTCCATATGAATAACGAATCCGACCATGGACGTTGTCCTTCTTGCCAAACGAATAATAACTATGGTCGCTGTGTTTCTGGCCATAAGAATGTCTCAGGTAGTCGCAGTTGTGTTTCTGACAATAAGAATGTATCTGGCAGTCGCAGTTGTATTATGACCATAAAATGTCTCTGGCCGTAGTTGGTGTGTTTCTGAACATAAGAATAGTGTGTCTCGCCGCGGTTGTTGTATTTCTTACCTTAAGAATAATGACTTCCATCGTGCTTGTTATGTCTCTGACTGTTAAAATAACCTCTCATATGGTTGTCATTGTGTTTTGGACAAAAATAAGTGTCGTTGACCGAGGTTAATGTGCTTTTGACCATTGGGATAACGTCTATGACCGAGGTCACTGTGTCTTTGACCATACGAATAACCTGAGGACTAAGGTCGTTGTGTCTTTGACCATAGGAATAACCTGACGACTAAGGTCGTTGTGTCTTTGACCATAGGAATAACCTGACGACTAAGGTTTTTGTGTCTTTGACCATAGAAATAAGCTGACGACTAAGGTCGTTGTGTCTTTCACCATAGGAATAACCAGACGACTAAGGTCGTTGTGTTTGAAATAACGTCTACGACCGAGTTCTTGTGTCTAAGACCATAGGAATAATGCCTAAGATCGAGGTCGTTGTATCTATGACAATGGGAATAAAGTATTCTACCAAAGTCGTTGTGTCTTTGACCATAGGAATAATGCCTAAGATCAAGGTCGCTGTATCTTTGATCTTACAAATAATGCTTTTGTCAGTATGTGTTCTTGCCACAATAGCGATGCCATGAACCTGGACCACATATGCAGACTTCACTTAATCCGAAAGAAATTTCGCTGTGACAAAGGTAAATTGATATAGTTCAATGTTTTACTTCAAGCAACATAACATTATGCATGGGGTGCAGTCGCATCATGAAAACAACGCATACCGCAATCACAGATTAGGTTGTGCTGAAACCAGCCTCGTCTTTCAAGTTCGTTTCTCACTCCTGCCGACGACAGCTGGAATAGTTCTTACAAGTTGCAGCACTTGAAAGTCCTACGTAACAATGGCATCACACAATCACGTAATCTTTGTTGGCTATTCCCATTCGGCAGCAAAGACTATAAGATTGAACATACACCAGTGTGTGATTCATTTTTTATGTTCGAAATGGCACTGTTCCGACGACGGAAAATACTCGGCTTGAGGCCTATTCTTCGGCTATAACTCTTTCGTTTAGATTCGAGCTCTGCACTTTGCTCTGCGTCACTGAAGTTCCTAGATACCACATCGACGAACATATTCTGAACGTTTACATTGTCTCGTGCACTTGTCTCCACATACGGACATTGGTATTGGTTTGCAAGCAAACAAGCCTCTTCTCGCGAGATTTGCCGATTTTCATTTAAATCGCGCTTATTTCCGACTAGCACCACTGGTACATTGCAAAATCCTGAAATCAAAGAAAAAGATATACATATATATAGAGAGCATATAAACAGCTAGCTTTAGCATCAGGCTATTTAAGGCCGCATCACACTTCTGTTTAGTATCGCCATGCCATGCACAATGGCTCAGTATCATTTGTATGTAACAAAGTTACGGGTGATACTTAACATGTTACGCTTAACTTTAGTAGGGCTTCAACATAAACCTCGTGACATACCTCGAACTTCTCCTATTTGGCGCAGAAGCTCGCCAGCGCGCAGATAAGAGTCGCGATCATCAATGGCAAAGACAACAACGAATGAATTGCCATTCCTTATGCTCAAGTCTAGCATTGCAGGGAATTGATGGTAGCCGGCCGTGTCCACGATCTGAATCCCGTAAAATGTTCCATCTGCAAACCAATACGACGATATTAATCCGCTGTTTTTGCTTGTCCAATAAAGCTGTTACTCAATAGAACAGGTGTGATATCAGAGACGATTAAGTCAAAAACGGGTTTGGCGTTTTGATAAAAGCTCACCTGGTAATTTGATGAGATGCCTAAATCTGTCCTCTACGGTAGGGCTGTAATGTGAGGAGAAGGCTCCTGACAGGTATTGAGTAAGAAGAGCTGACTTGCCCACGTTGCCTGCCCCCATCACCACTAGCTGACAGTCTTTGATCCACCCACCGCCACCACTACACGATGACGACGACGATGATGATGATGACGACGATGACGACGTCGTACTGCTGTCACTGTCTTGTCGGGAGATGCCTTCACTGGATGCATTACGCATCCTTGGTATGTTGTACATGTCGAGCTGATGACGAAGGTTTAAATAATACTTCAACTTTGTTATGTAACTCAACGACTATGCTCTTCGCGTCTAAGAATTGAATCGTGCTTCCATAGATGCCGATGTGCTCTATGCCTTCTGTTTATATAGCGCCAGAGAAGCCGACCGCGAGACAGGCCAACGCGGGCTGACGCATTGGCAAAACTCAACGCCAGGTGGTGCTTTGCTTCGGCACGTTGATGACAGATGCAATACAAAACTCCGACAACGTGATCCTCCCTTGTATGTATGTATGTATGTATGTATGTATGTATGTATGTATGTATGTATGTATGTATGTATGTATGTATGTATGTATGTATGTGTATGTATATGTATGTATGTTGTATATGTATGTATGTATGTATGTATGTATGTATGTATGTATGTATGTGTATGTGTATGTATGTATGTATGTATGTATATGTATGTATGTATGTATGTATGTATGTATGTATGTATGTATGTATGTATGTATGTATGTATGTATGTATGTATGTATGTATGTATGTATGTATGTATGTATGTATGTATGTATGCAGGTATGCATGTATGTTTGTATGTATGTATGTATGTATGCATGTATGTATGCATGTATGTATGTATATGTATGTTTGTATGTATTCATATATGTAGGTACGTATGCTTGTATGTATGTTTGTATATATGCAGGTATGCATGTATGTTTGTATGTATGTATGCATATATGTATGCATGTATGTATATATGTATGTTTGTATGTATGTATGTATGTATGTATGTATGTATGTATGTATGTATGTATGTATGTATGTATGTATGTATGTATGTATGTATGTATGTATGTATGTATGTATGTATGTATGCATTAATGTATGTATGCGTGTATGTTTGTACCAACAATTCGACTACACAAGTGGATGCTTGTTTTGTTTTATAGGTAGAGGGAACCACGTTTCCCTCCGTCATGTAATATCCAATTTAACAGTCGATGATTTCCTGCAGCCCGAATAACTGGCCTTACATTTGCAATAATAATGAGCGCTTTTCGGTAACTGCATTGCGTATTGGCAAAAATTTGACTGTGTGTCCTTCCTGACACTTGTCCCAATTAAGGCATAGTGGTAGCTGTAACAGAATGCACAGGTACCGCTTTCGCGTGTTTCACTAAGTCATTTCTGTGGGCAGCTCTCTCTTGGCCTTGAAACGAGGGTTATTTGGTATCATCTTCATCATAGCTATTCACAGCACGCCACACATTTCCAGACACAGCAGAGTAACCATATCCATATAATTGATGCCGGAGCTCAATTTGTTGTTTATATGCTAATTATTTTTCAATTTCCGAGGGGTATGTATTGATGATAAGACAGCAGCAACATATCCCGTTAGTATGACGCCATGCAAGACCAAACAAATGTATCTGCCTTATTGAAATTGTTTCCTTAAAAAATGCAATATGACGTACGAAGAGTTATCCATGTCTTGGCACTTCATGTGATTCACAATTACAAATAGTGACGCGTCGGAATTAGAATGCTGGCATATCATATCAAGTATTTTTATCATTCAAGTAGATACTGCTTAGGAATAACAGTATTAATTAAATAAATGTGCACTTTTCAGTGTTATTGTGATTAAGTAAATTTGATACTAACTAAATTGATTTAAATTAAAAAAGATCAGCATATTGTGCGTCGCAGTTAACCTCGCGCGCGGTTTTTGCAGTATTTGTTCCTACGGAAATATGATATCACTGTTTGTAGTTTTTAGCAGCAAAATCTTGATGGAAGGACAGTCCGCGTAAATATGGCTTCTAAATCACTGTGATGACGCAGAAACTTGCCATTGTATAAGTGTTACATTAGCGGATCATCTGGAATAAATTAGAAATACACCCAGCAGAAGCTGCATTATCACTCACGTCAGCTAAGTTGAAGAGTCAGAGAGTAATTTTGCTTATTCGCGCGATGCTCAAAGGCTTGATCCAAAAGTGCGCGTTGAGTGTTTACCGCCTTATTCATCGACCACCGTTTCATTAATCTAGGACGCCTTCGAAACTGGTATGTATAAGTCATATTGATATACCCTCTCCGCCTCGCACATATCACCTTTCTCCCTCCCTCCAGCACGATTTCGGTTGCATAGAAGCAAGTTAGTACCATCATTTGAACCCAACATTGCCTTATCTGCCGTACGCATCGTTCGCAAAACAGACTTCTTCAAATGTGCTACATGTTTTACTGATTATAAAGTGACCCGACTATTCAAGCGGTTTTCGGCTCTCTTAAACTGCTACACACATACCAGAATCACCTAGACATGGGGATTTTGTAGGTTTTTAGCTCTTACGTTATATCTGTGTGGATGGGGTATGCATGTTTGTAAAAGAATTGGAGAAAATTAATTATCCGAGATGAGTTTTATAGGTGAATACATTACTTGATAAAATGTCCAATTTGCAAATGTTGACGCATGCCCAGCGGTCACTTTTATTATCAATTTATCAGCCAAACATTGATTTGGAGGCGCGAATGGGGTGTGGGAGTGGGTTAGTTCCGAAACCTCGGGAACACCTCAACTCCCTGGGTATGTGCTTAAGGGATGTAACCAAAGAGCTAATAGCTATGTTAAGAGAGCTTAATGCGACTATGTGTGCGGTTCGTATACGAATTACTAAAGTCGTCAAGTAAAGCTACCGTAAAACAAAAGCGCATTGGATTGTTGTTCCAACGTGTAGAAGCTCGTCATGCGGCTGTTTATATTGAAGATATGTAGTCTTCTGATTGGTCGAGGCGATGGTACCCCAGTAAATTCCATATGATTTTCAGATACGATAAAACATTTTCAGATACGCTTATACGCTAAAAATAAATTGTCAAGAGCTATTTTTGCGCCAGTTTGAAAAATTCACCTACCGTAAGCTTTGGGGCTGCGTGTGCAAAGTACAATATCATACGTATATTATTTTCTTGGTATGGAGCACCGTTGATTGCTCTTTTTTGTCGCTTTTTGATGGGCAATTAAAGCAAAATCCCGGCACTATATGCGTGCATATCATAGTTAAAGTTGTGTAATAGCTGTTTTATTTTGTCTCCGAATGTCTGCTGATCTTTTAGCCTTAGTAAAATTCCGGATACAACCTGTCGAACATTTAGATGGTTGAACAAAATGAATACTTCAGTAATCCTGTCACGGCAACAATCTGCTAAGTGCAATGCGTCATTATATCTAGATGTTAACCTGATAATGATTAACATCCCGTATTGTACGTGAATATGTCCACGTGTTTTTTAATGATGCTAACAACGTGCTTAATTCATCCACTTCACAAGCGAAGAAAAACTTGCCACGGGCAGTCTTTGTGCAACAGGTTAATTAAGCAGTAGGCATTCATCGTCAGTTTAGTGCAGACCAATTTATCGTTTCCGCACCAATAATATGAACACCTAGCATCATCAGGTATTCATGCAGCTGCAAGCCTCACATTACAGGAAACAATAGAAATGAATGACATTTATTTGACAGCTGATATTTATAAAATGTGTATGTTGCAGCTAGTTGCTGTATGGCTCGTATTCCGTACAATGCTTCCTGCTATCCTAAGCAAATATGCACTATTGTTTTGATATTAACACTCACTTTATGTCAAAGTGCATGCCAGATTTTCTTCACGATAGGATGGGAATATTTTAGTAAACTGCCATTTGTACAAACTCTTGGCCAGGGCTAAAGACCAATAAATATCCATAAAACTCGTAGTAAAATATCGGATTAGCGCTCTTCATAATCTACCCTAGAATCATAATCGTAATCATGCCACCAAGACACCCACGCTCCATTAACATCAACTGGATTTTACTCACAATTTGCATAATTAAATACAATTTAACACAAGCATCATGCAAATAAATGACGAGATAATTCGCAGTGTTATTAGGTAATCCAGTAGTAAGTTATATTGTCCTATGATGAGCTAAGAGCTAATAAGAATAAATGTCATTTACGACGATATAGCTATCTGCCAAAGGGCATCCACACATTAAGCCTGCGATGTCATCTGTCAGCAAGTGCCCTTATCTGTCAGCAAATACCCATATCTGTTAACACACGCCCGAATCTCTAACCAATGTATATTAAGAAATTGGGAGCATAACGACAGATAATATTATGGAATGTCAAAAAAAGCATATAAGAATATCAAAACGGAAGTCAGCTGTAATGAGAATTAAAAGCACACACCAATATAGGAAATTCCTTGACATTAGCAAAATAGATGTTAATCTGCAGTATTATCAGATGGCAAAATCATTAGGGCAAGTTACCTTCGTTTCATGGATCGTGATTAACTTGCTAATCAAAAACATGGTATCCAATGCCTCAATGCTGTAATACATCAGTCCGTACGAACCATAAAAGGTCTAAGTGAGGCTTAAATAGATTCGACAAAAAATGGCGTTTAGTATCTTATATTCGTTGAGGTCCCTCCTAATGCGGCATCACAGTTATACTCTTCTCAATGTCTATCAATCGGAATCATTCTGCTGCAAACATTTGATTCTACTTACAAAGGCAACTTAGTGCAGAATTAAGCCGCGCGGCTGACGTCAACGTATTCAAGCCCAGTAGTATAGAGACTGGGGGTACGAGCGCAGTTTCCAAAATGGACTCACATACAGAACATGAGCCAGCCTGATGTGCGCTCGCACCTCCCCTTTCTATACTACTATGTCAACCAGCCCTTGCAGCCCCATATGGTCCAGGATCACACTAAAGAGGGCGATCACCAGGACTCTGCGGAATAAGCTCTTCTAAACGACTCACACACTCCAAAAGGTCCTCATACTTTGATTCCACATCCCTCACCTCAATCTCAATGTCAACCTTCTCCTCGCATATATGTTCCACATTTACCCGCAGTTCGGCAACCACATTTTGATCGGTGATCATTCTATACCTCAGCCCTCATCTGTTCAACAGATCGATGCGTGCCCATAGGCCAGAGTGTCTACGCCATTCTCAGCTATCCACCGCTTTGAGTCAAAGGGGAAGAGAGACACCTTGTTAATGTGTAGACCATATATTTTGTGGCAGTCACTCCTGAGCATGTTCATTCCGTGGCGAAACTGCTTTTGGGCGAACAGCAACTCCACCTACTGAGTGTGCCGTAGATGCTTCTTCACCACCACCTTCTTCACACCTTTTGCTTTTTGGATCTCATCCCGGCTCGACATCAAGATCGAGTACATCTTAGGACGCAGACCAACATACTCCTTGATGGCCACGCCGTCGCACTCATCATTCATCTTCCCCAGAACCTTCTTGTTCACACTGCTGTAGAGGCTACGGGAGGGATGAAAGTTACTAGTGTCCTTCATTTCAGCATACACGTCAGGCGTGCGTATCTCCATAAGCAAAGAATTCGTATCTGTGTACAACAACCTCAAGTATGTATCCAGTCTCGGCATCATCTGGGTGGTCCTGTATCTGTAGATCCTCCGACCAAACCACCTACTCAATACCCGCAGTTTGCAAAGGCTGACTCATAGCCCACCCATACAAATTGTTAGCATCAAGGTACTGGATGTAGCTCGTTGGTTTATCAGCCAGGAGCAGTACATCTGTCCGCAGGTACAGTTCGTGGTAGTCACCCATGTTCTTACACCTGAACAAGAGAGCTTGCTGTAGAACTCCTGGATTGGTGGCAGAGGGGAATCAAACTTATCCCAGCTGTCCATGAACTCATAGGGGAAAACTTACGCAACAGCAACCGCTGCTTCATCTGGTCTGGTTCATATTCCGCCGTCACAGCAAAGGCATCTGGGTTGTTAGCAGACACCAGCTTATCAAGCGAGGCCAGGAGGAACTGCGTGCTGTCAATGAAGCGCAACTTACCAACCAACTCGGAAATATATTTCTCCATGTCGTTGGGGATACAGTGGATGTTCCCCTCCACTTTGCTTATACCCTGCATCAAGAGATGGGAGTCATAGCCCCGCAAGTTATGGAACACCACAGGGATGGGTGTTGTCTTGGAAGTTTCAGATTACACACGTTATGGGCTGACCCTCTGTACAAGCCTGTTATATGGCAGTGATCGCGGACAGAGTCACAGCCCAGTTTTTTCTTTCACACGTGACAGTGGGTTGCAGCCTTCTATCCTCCCGAGTCATCCGCATAGGGACAGGCTTGGACAGAACTGCTTTGATCTTTTGTTCTTACCAGGATTAAGCGCAGGACCAGGAAGCTTCACTGCAAGCGCTTCAAAGTCAGCATAGATGACGTAGGGTGCAGAAAGATGATTCTGACAGTTCCTCAGGCATATCCACTCGCACAGCAGTTTGCCCTATACCCATGCACTCAGGTTTGTGCGCCAGGAGCAGACCCTGTGAGGTATATCCATGCAGACATAGCTCACAGAAGAACTTGCGCTCTTTATGTTTGGTCTGGTCATACAGCAAGCGGTTCAGGTCTTTGATTTGCGTGTAATGAAACCTGCCATCCTTCTCAATCAGCATGAGGTTTATACGAGTACCAGAGTGCTTACTCATGTGGTGTACGATAGTGGTCTTTCAATCCCAGCCAAAAACGTTCAAGGCTAGGTTAGCATGCTTTTCTATCTTCTCAATATAAGACACCGGTGTAGGATATTCTACACCTGCACCCTCCAGCAGATTCAAAAGCCACTGAATATTATATTTTGATGGTCGCTGTGGGTCCTTGGCAACCGGGTGCAGAGCGGCTACAATAGCACATAGAATGCAGAAGTCATCCCAGTTCTTTACATTTATGATGGCCTGCTTAGCCGCCAGCGCAGCCGGCAGTCGCAGGTAGGAGCCACCCTTCAATCCAATTTCAATCCACAGAGTTGTGACCGCCTCAAACTCCCAGTAAGAACCTTGGCTAGTCCACTTCTCTAACCGCTCTTGGATATTAACAGCACTCTGGTCCAGCACAACGCCCACGTCCTCTGAGGAGAGAACCACCTGCTGCTTATTACGCAACACGGGCTCAACATACTCAGTGTTGTCATCATCGGCGTGCTTGGAGAGTCCTAACTTAAGGGCAAACTGACACTTGATTCCACCTAGCTTTTCCAGCTCACTAGTCAAAACTTTATGCATCTTCCGACGCATGCCCTTTAAGAACAACATAAGGTCCAAGCTAAAGGGGTTGCGACCCAGGAACGTTCATCACCCACACACGCAAATAGTTTTTAACAGCCCACTTAGTCTTCTTGAAGGCAAGAAGCGCTGCCAGGACTGTAGACTGGGTTGTGGGGACTGGTCTGCGTGGGGCAGGGAATGGTCTGTGGGGGGCAGTCGTGGAGATAGGGGTGCGTGCCACCCCAGCCCTAATCTAGCAAATATCTTCTTGCATGTACTGTGATATTCATAACGCTTATCTAGTGCTTGGAGTGCAACCTTAGAGCGTGGATAAGGAGGCTTAAAACCGTGAATTGAAACATAATCGTTTTGGGCTTTACGCGCTCGCTGATTATGAGTCATGTTTACTATACAAATCCATTAGTCTATAAGGGAATTTGTTGATACACAAAAGACAACGACAATACAGGGAGCGGACTTTGACCTTGCTAGCAGCGCCACAAGATTTCTATTTTCATACAGAGTGGAAAACCCACTCCGTGGCGCCGACTGGCGAGTCAGTTTCCCCAGCTATAGGCCGTTGTGAAGCAATTTTTTGGGCAAGACGAATAAGACTGTGGTTGACTTAATCGACCCCACAATCCATACACAATCCTACCTTATTATTTTTATAGCCTTCCGACAACCCGTACAACGACGATTAATGACACCATGTTTTATCTAATATTTGTGTAAATTACAAAACCCTTGCGTACAGGGCCTGTTACAGGGGTCTTTCTTTCCGAGTAATATCCACGGGCACTTATTGTCAAATACTACCATTATTATATATATAGATCTCTATTAGTCTAATTGGTAATATCGTCTGGCGGCAACTGGGTATCTGACGGCACCACAAGCAACTCCTCCTTTACAAAGCCACGGAGAGGTCCATCCAACAAATAGTAAAGTACAGGCTCGCTAGATTTAGTGACAGAGCTCCCAAACCGGTAAACATTGAGTGACCACACAGGGTCAGTGGCCCGTCGCCGCTGGTCTTGCTCGACCTCACCAGGCTGGTAGAGGTTGCAAACACCAACATCAAAGGGAAGCTTTTGCTCTTTGACCCCTAGCGGGCGCCTTGGTACGACTGCAGAGGGATTTTGTGCAAATCGTTTTGCCTTTATATCATCTTTAGGTATTTTTCCAGTCAAACGGGTCACCTCATTATTTCTCGCAGAGACAACAGCCTGTAGTCGAGAAACCCACTCGGTAGATCGTTTTCCAGTATCCTTTTAACTCTACAGCATACTGGTGTCTAAAGAGCCACTCAGCAAGAGTGCGGTTAAAGCGTTCCACTATACCCTGGTCTCGATGGATATTCACACGGACACGACTGACTGATACTCCATGTTTTACTAGCAGCTGATTCACTGCTCCCATAAACTCCCGTCCGGGGTCCACCTGAAGTATTTTAGGCCAATGTAGCGGTCCTCACTTGTATATCCTCTCGAGTGCACCTGCGGCCTCTTTAGCCTCTTTTGTAGTCAATGGCTCAGCAGCTTTGTAGCGCGAGGCGACATCCACCATCGTTAGGGCATACAACGTCATGAGGAAGAAATAAGAGATCGGCTTGGTGAACCTCATAAGGGACAGCGACATCAAATTTTGGTCTGGGAATGTGTTTTGGCACTGGCAGATAGTTTGCCATATAGCTTGCTTTGTTTTCCACCCCCTGCCAACTTCCTCCAAACACTCGCTTCTGTTGCAAGCTTCTTGATAGCTGTAATGCCTTTCTAATAGTCCTTAGGACTATAGTAGATCTTCTGCATGCGATGATCCATACAAAGTAAACGCCCGAGTCTCCAAATGACCTACTTAGCATGCCTGTATGCAACCAGCCCATTTGCAGCCATACCCAGTATAATGAACGCCACCTCAAGCCCTTTTTGACTATCTGAGGGCTTGTAGAAGTCTGAAAGCTGCGGCTCAGAGCCCAGCAGGTCAACGGTTTTACCCGTAATCAGGGAGTACTCATTCATAGCCTCGTCCGCATCCCTAAAAGTATGCTCGGCATGTCCCTGGTGGCGCAGTTGCTCATTGATGAAGTCTAAACGCTCAGTTCTCTTCTTGGCCCATGCTGCCTGAGCAGATTGAAGCTGCTCGATTGCCATATCATGGCGTTTACGTTCCCCGTCCAATTGGCTGCCTCGTAATTTAGAGAATAAAAAGTTGCTCCCAGAGAATGCAAGGGCGTTAACAAGAGCACCTCCAACAAGCAGCGCGAGTGTGGCCATTACTTCAGTATATCAACTGGTAAGATTCCTTGTTTAATTAGCATATCCTTTGTGGCCATAGCTACTGATACATCGGCAACAGCCATAGCCAGGTCGCGTAGGGTGAAATCAAGACGTGGCACCCCACCACCCAGAGCCATCTTAGTAAGTTTGGCATAACCTATTGAAATACCGGAAACAACTGCATCAAGGTACAGAGCGTTGACGAGCATTTTTCCATCAGTAATTGGTGTTGTCATCTTATTCCATATAAAAAGGATCCTTTAAGTGAGCGTCCGGAGGCTTTTGAACCACAACCTGTTTAGGGTGTGTGGCTACTAGTTTCTGCCTGTAGCAATACAATGCTAGTCCAAACACCCCAACAACCAAAGGCACAGCCCATGTTAGCCACGCCCACCTTTCCGGAGGCTTGCTTGTTGATGTTGACTCGACGGCAATGGTATAAGGATCCATGAATATACGTATACGCCTTCGAGCTTCAAAATACTGCACCGCTACCCAGATGAAGAAACCTAAATTGGTTACTGAGGCAGCGGCTGCTATCAAGGCCAATATCACTTCAATCGACGGCATGTGCATTAGGTTGATCAGTCTTCAGCAGCAGTTTTTTGCGTGCTTGGTCTTTGTTAGTAGTTGGCGTACTGTGGCGCGTTCCTCCTTTGTTGGAATTACATCATTTTTACGTAAGGCGTCTTCAAACGAGTCACGGTCCTTGGTGTGAAAGAGCACCATCCACCGAGTCTGCTCACGTAAGTCCTTCAGCACAGAGTTTTACTTTTGGACCCAGACACTTTGCTGCGCATGGCGGCCGCTAAAGGTCAGTTCGGATAACATGTCTTTCTTCTTGGTTAGGGCCTTTGTTGCCGAACAGTCATCAATAATGTAGAGGGTAGGCTCGCCCTTGAAGCAGTGGTAGAAAGCCCTCAGGTGGTCATGGAACCACTCCCCTGGATCAACGACGTAGACCTCTGAATCATTCCACACCCATGACCGCGACTGATAGGCCTCGTTGTAACGTATGGTAGGGCAGAGGATTACAATATGCTCGAAGGCACCGAAGAAGGGCCCTTTAAGTAGGTCGAGGATGAATGCGGTTTTCCCACATCCTGTCTGCCCATAAAACAATTGCCGAACAGGGACCATCTAGATATGTAAACTCAGTTTTCGATTTCATCAAAACCTTGTCAGTAGACTGTGCTGACTAGCCTGCCATCTTTAATGTTAAGCTGTGCATCAATTATATATATATATATATATATATATATATATATATATATATATATATATATATATATATTTATATATATATATGTGTGTGTGTATGTGTGTTTGTTCATATATATATATATTGATATATATACTTATATATATAAAATACATAATATATGTATATAATGATACATATATAGATATGTAAGAATATTTGCAAATATATGCATGTATTTATTAACATTAATAGATGTATATTTATAGATATGAATATTTACACAAGTTAATATGTACATTTGTGCATATATATTAACTTTTTTA
The DNA here is from genome assembly GCA_034190875.2 of Urechis unicinctus. NCBI lineage: Eukaryota > Metazoa > Annelida > Polychaeta > Xenopneusta > Urechidae > Urechis > Urechis unicinctus. The sequence goes on along the minus strand of CM067354.1, from coordinate 53,988,432 downwards.
ACATATACATATATGAATATATATTCGTATATTTCTATATATATATATTTACACATATGTATATATAAATATATATACAATATTATATTATATAAATATATATATTTTTATAAATATGTGTATATATATATGAATAAGTATATTAATATAAATATATATATATATATCTACATGCAAATATATATACATATATATATATATATATATATATATATATATATATATATATATATATATATATAAACATATATATATATTTATATATATTTTTATATGTAAATGACACCTCCTTCCTCAAAGTACAATTCACTTAAAGGTCACTGACCGGTCAATGCATCAACACCTTTGTTATACCCATTTCTTTACAGCCCATGTTGCACAGAGGTTGCAATGATGAAATGACACCATGGTTTTTTTTCCACATCATCACGATTTAAAAGAATATCCAGACAATATGATCACGACACAGCGTAGAAGTGAGTCGCAAACGAGGGCGAGCGAAAGAGGCAGCATGGCAAATGACGCGCGTGGCATTTACTGTAAACAGCAGCACAAACGTTCTCGGAGTGCCGAGGGCGAACGATTCGAATGACATAAGGAGAGTGGGGGTTTCAGCTTTGTTTGGAACCGTTTTCTTCCTATTGACCGCGTCAATTTTATCGGTGCCAGATCGCACTATGTTAATATGTACAATGTGTTTCAGCAATATGCTTAGTCGCCAGACGATGACCTCTTTGTCATAATAAATATTACAATAACACACCAGGTGGATTAAAGCGATGAAATGATTGAGGACTCGCAGAAGGGTGACAACCGTTAAAACACGATACATCCCATGTTTCAATTGGATTTACAATTGCTAACTTGACCGGATTTCTGAGTAAACGTACGTACACATGTTAACGAAAACTACCTAATAGGTCAATTGCAGGAGCGCTGTATAAGTATAACGATGTTTTTCTCGACACCAAGGGAGCTCGACTTGGCACGTTGACGCACATGTGGTAAATGTCATCTAACTTATATTCTCATGTTGCCAGCCATTCGCGTGTGGAGAATGATTAGTAAGTACCTCAACAGTTAACAGGACTAATCAGCAACACCCGTGAAGATTTTCACATGTGAGAACATGTGCAAATGAGTGGGCTTACTCATTTTTGTTAAGTATTATGCATTAGTTTTATTGATTACTTGATAGGCGAGAAAATAGAATTACAACTGATTAACTTATCAATTTAATCTTTACAGCGGCCCCGACCAATCAGAAGACTCCATTTAATCAACTAAAGCCGCTAGACGTCCTACCTCTCCCAGACGCTGTATCAACAGTCACGTGTGCTTGCGTTGATTTTATAATAGCGCCAGACGTGCTTGCTGCGAATGAGTCTCTTAGTGTAGCTATAGTCTGGCAGGCTTTATATATGTATTTGTGGGAATGGCGAATGGCAAAGTTCTTCACAAAAAAGGTGCGATCGTTATCCGCATCCAGCTGCCAAGGTGAAGGTTATTGGTGGAGATGGAATATGCGGAAGTAGGACTTTTTTCACCTGCCAAACTCTACTTAAACCTATGCTATTGCCCAAATTGCAAAGTTCATCATTGACCGAATTCTATATGCATAAGCTTAGCATGCTGACATGCACGTTTCTGTAGCTCAAGGCGTCGATCAATATATGAAGATGATTTTTCAATTATGTGGCACCACGTTCGGCAGCAATCGTGTTATATGGTTATATTTAGATGATAGCGCTGCTGCGACATTACTGCATTCGTAATTTCTCATGAAATGCGATACAAAATGGGAAAATGAATATTGCCCAGTACTCACTCTGATCTCATTTGGACATAAGTTGAAGTGACTTTGCTATGGTTGTCTCCTGGTACATGCGATGAAGACCATTTAATAACACGCCTAAACTAAATATATATTTATATATATATATATATAGAGATATATATATATATATATATATATATAGATATATATAGATATATAGAGATATAGAGATATATATATATATATATATAGATATATATATATATATATATATATATATATATAATATATATATATATATGTATATATATATGTATATATATATATATATATATATATATATATATATATATATATATATATATATATATATATATATATATATATATATATATATATATATATATATATATATATAACACATTTCTTTATGTGCGGTGCATTACATTTCGTAATAATTCCACCTAAATTATCCGTTAGATTGGTGAAGTTAAGTCGGTGACATAAGGCTCTTGCTTTTGATGACGATCTGTGCTACACACGATTTCTGATGTGACACCGTTTCAAATACAGAGAGGTGGCTGTCATAATGGCCAAAATTGTGAGCTGGCTTTGCCCTGACATCACTGAATCTCTCAACTCGAAAGAATCAGAATTAGAGCGCAAGTTATGATCTGATTAAAAAAATTACAATATGACAGAATGTGATTGCAATTTACACTCCAGCAGAATGTGATTGTAAATTTGCGCTATGGCAGAATGTGATTGTAAATTTACAATATGTAGAATATGATTGTAAAATCTCCTACGGTAGAATGTGATTGTAAATTTACAATATGTAGAATATGATTGTAAAATCTCCTACGGTAGAATGTGATTGTAAATTTACAATATGTAGAGTATGATTGTAAAATCTCCTACGGTAGAATGTGATTGTAAATTTACAATATGCAGAATATGATTGTAAAATCTCCTACGGTAGAATGTGATTGTATATTTACACTATCGCAGAATGTGACTGTAAAGTTGTCTATGGCAGAATGTGATTGTAAATTTGCACTACGGCATAATGTGATTGTAAAATAACACTATGGCAGAATGTTATTGTATATTTAAATCTAGGCAGAATGTGATTGTACGTTTATACTAGATCAGAAATTGATTATACATTTACACTATGGCAGAATGTGACTGTAAAGTTACACTATGGCAGAATATGATTGTAAAGTTACACTATGGCAGAATGCGATGGTACATTTACACTATGGCAGAATGTGATGGTACATTTACTCTATGGCAGAATGCGATGGTAGTTTAACACTATGGCAGAATGTGATGGTACATTTACACTATGGCAGAATGTGATTGTACATTTACACTATTGCAGAAAGCGATGGTACATTTACACTATGGCAGAATGCGATGGTACATTTACACTATGGCAGAATGTGATTGTATATTTACACTATGGCATAATGCGATTGAACGTTTACACTATGGCAGAATGTGATTGTAAATTTACACTATGGTATAATGCGATTGAATGTTTACACTATGGCAGAATGTGATTGTAAATTTACAATATGGCCGAATACGTTGGTACATTTACACTATGGCAGAATGTGATTGTAAATTTGACGACAGAAGATAACTGTAGGTTTTATCGATGTCAGAATCTGATTGTAATCAAAACGATTGCTTGCATGTTTAACCTTGACAGAATCTGATTGCAAGTTTACATGATGATCGAATATAATTGTAAATTTATGCAACGACATAACTTATTGAGGGTATTCGTGACAATCGGAGGGGATAATAGATCACCATAACTTCGATCTATCTTCGCACTGTTTTTCTCTAGCGTCTTTTTCGTTTGACTCCTAAACAATGAATTTTGTTAGGTCTTTTGGATATGTCTTTTACATCGAATGTGATGTTATAGTGCTATGAGGGAATTCCATGATCCTGATCCCGATCTCGGATCGGTAATAATTCCTATCGTTCAAATGCGGTTATCGTGTTAACTTATGCTGATTTTTATCTTTTACAAACTGCCGGTGCGAGTAATCTTGTGGTCACATTTCATATTAAGCCTATACACCAAGTCCAATAAATGAAGGCTTTTGTACATATAAGTACCGATATCATTTCCAAATGTAGCAAGGAATCGATCGGTGAAGCAATTTTTCAATGCAGACGGTGATTTATTCTGGGTAGGGTATATCTTAATTACCCAATAGCACTGTAGCGGCGAGGCTTATCTCGCCATGTGACAATCTTGACGGTCCTGTCATTACCACAGAACATGGCACTCCCATCCGTCCATTGAGCAATTAGCATTTGTTTATTCTGAACTTGCTGCATTCAGGCAATAGAGGTCCCTTGGATAGAAAACCTATTGGTAGCACCAGTTGTTGGTATTATATCACACATAACGCAACGTACTACAGTTAGTGGGGAGTGGTATACATCGCCTCTACTCGAGGCAATCATCAAGCCTCTAACGCCCACGCGCCAAACGATGTACAAAGGAAATCAATGAGCCTGTTGCGAGACTTCCCAGGGTATATGATTAAGAAAACTGCAATGAAAGCAGTGAGACTTCCCGAGGTAAATGATAAAGAAAGCCGGGACGAAAGCAGTGCGTATGTCTCCGAATACACCACAATAAAACATCCCCTCCCCAATTCATAAGATACTTTTTGTTCTGCTGTAGAATATGATACTCACAATGACGAACCGCATAACAGGGCGTATTTGCTGCACGGAGCGAGCTTCAAATGCATACGCCCGAGTCGGGATTCTTAATCTGATAAGATCTTTGATAACAGGGGGTATTCACTGCTCTTAGCTATCTATCATGCGTTTGGTAAGAAGACACTTAAGATGAATGGTACAACAATGGGTTGTTTATCATTACTTTGACAGTGAATGGTTCACCTCATTGGTCTTGCTAGTGCACGTGACACCGTCATGGATATTTTTGTTGAATCTTCGTAAAAAACCATGAGTCAACAGTATTCGTTTGATGTAACCTACATATGCCTCTTAATGATCTGATCGAAGTCCATTATTATTTTGCTAGCATAATCATAGGTATCTTTTTAGAGCATTAAATTGTTATCCTAGTTTAGATATACGAATATACATGATGCAGGTTTCAAAGATTGGTTTCGAACACACAATCTGTGGATCGTAAAGCGATGCAGTTTACCAATACGCCCCACGAACCCGCTAGTCAAGCAGCCTATAGCCTACAAAGCCTCAATGGTGGGCTGGCCCAAGCAATCTATTTGCCTGCTCCGTCTCCTATTCTATGTAGAAAGGGTCCCGCCCAGCTAGCGTAGGCCAGGGTTAATATCCCGACTTGGGGTAGGCTTAGAGCTGGTTCTGGTTTTGGTAAGAAATTCGATGCGGCTTCCATGTGGTTCTTTATAATTTTCCAGACCTTCCATGCAAGAAATGCGGCAAATCCTCCATATCCAACCATTTGCAATCTTGTCGAAAACGACGCAAGTTCCGCAATGGTTCCTACATTGGTTCCAACCTCTTCTATATCGTCTTCCAGAACCAACAAATTGTCATCTATTTCCTCCTCTATGGATTCTGCAATAGTGTCTACCTTGTTTTATATATCGTCCACCTTTTTTCATTATCGTCCACTGTTTTCTCTATATTTCGCATTGTAGAGTAGAAATCGTATAGGATGCCATTTCGTGGCGCGGTGTGGAATGGTAGTATTTCTTTCAGGCTACTTCCTATATCCAGGATTCTCTTGGTGACCTCCGCCTCTTGGAGTACCCTACTCTCGGAGACCATATTGGTAGATTCGTGAGGGGTTGGGAGGCCACTCTCTTCCATAGAGCTTGCTGCCGTATTCCATATTTTATCGAGTCTACTAGTACCAATACCTTAGTTTTTTTCGAATCTGCTCTGTCGGAACCTTCCCTTTCAAATCTCGGATTTCTTGTATTTGTTTCTCGGATAGATGATGTTTTCGCATGGTGTATACCATGTACCAACACCAAAGTTCAATACATGGTATGTTTTCCAACCATTTCATACCACCTACCATACTCTACCACCACCTACCATACTCTACCACCTAACATACTAAGGAGTCGGAAAAAGAAGCTTCCTTGGTAGGGGAATAGAAGGTGTTGGCATGGATAGACAAAGACCAAGCGGAAAAATGGAGGTCGTGAACGTGTAACCAAGTGTAACCAATCTATCCTTCTTCTTTTGTGGAGTAGTGCGTGGATCGCCCAACCTTCATTGTAGAGTGTATCGTTTTTTCTTGAAGCTGGCAACGCCATCCAATGCTTGCATTACTTTTCGAGGAAGTACCCGCAAACCGGCACACTCTCGCCATAGAGGTCTCCATTGTCGTTTACTGGTTGCAAGAATAGAAGAGACTGCTCGTTGCCTCGATAGGTCGTCCTAGCTATGAATTGGCAGTTGTACTTCCCATGTGCCATATCGATCGCTCTATAGATTTCTGTTCGTTTTGGCGGTGGAACCACTTCTACGTGTGCCAGCTTGGTTTCTCGCTCCTGGCGTGCGAGTTCTTTCTCTTCGCCCTCTAGGCCTTCCTTGTAGAGCAAGTTTGAACTTCTATCGGATTCCACGCGATTTTTTTGTCACCTATTTTGAAGGTCTTGGAAGGGCAGATATCGATTTCTAGGTGCTGCTGCTGGCCTATATCCAGTGGAATCCAACCTATCGTTCTTTTGCTGTCTCGAACAACTTGGAGCCAACCTCTAGAATAGCTGCCAACGACGAGTTTCCCATACCACCACGACATCCATCTCCAGATTGGTAGGGTTGTGGTCGTGGAGAACAACACACCTCCCACCTATTTTATCCGTTGTACGATATCCTAGAATTGAATACCACTTGGGAGTTTCCCCAGACACTATAGACACTTTGGTGGTGTTTTCTAGCATAGATCGTTTGACTCGGCGTCTCGCTTTCTTGGAAATTTCGATATACGTCTTCGGTCTGCTCTTCTCGTAGGGCAATTAGCCAACCGGTATGGGCCTCTGGCCATAGATGTGTTCGCTCTTTCCAGTTTTTGGCATTGCAAGCCTCTTCTATCTCCAACAAGAGTTCCTCACGTTATCAGGTGGACAAGGCAGAGATCGTTCTTCTAGCAGCTATCTCGGGTATCTCGTAGAGTTCGCTCTTGGAATATTCTAGACCAATAGCATGGCATTTGTCTTGTCTCCAGCAAAAGGACACTAGGCGTTGGAGGTAGAAGTGGGTGGATATCGGGTGCTTCTGGATGCAATTGGGTTGGGCGCTTCGAAGCTGCTAGTATCGTTTCTCCATCTTTTGTATAGCAACGTAACGGGGTGAGCTCTATAGACTTGTTCTCGTCGTCTATAGATGGTAGAATATCTACTCGATATATGGGGCAATTGCAAATACTGAAGTCCCCAACAGCCCAAAGGATGGCTTTCTCCCAATTTGCATCGGAGTCGACGTTGGCTTCCGAAGGATGGACTCGGATACCAGAAATATGACCGCTAGCCATGTGCGTACCAAGCCACGAATATCGTACTCAATTCGCGATCGGAGAGTACCAGGCACCTGTCCAAACATTTGGCTAGGGTGTTCCATTGGTTCGATGGAGGTTGCACATCAAATAGTGGTGTTTTTTTCGGAGATACGAGGTATAGGGTGTCCCAAAGGAGTTCGTCGGCGGTGTCTGCAGAGAGGTCTATTCAATTGCATGCGTACAACAAGACCTCGATTCGGGAACAACCCCTGGTTGCACATCTGGATGCGAGAAGGTCTTGCAGAGAGGTCTATTCAATTGCATGCGTACAACAAGACCTCGATTCGGGAACAACCCTTGGTTGCACATCTGGATGCGAGAAGGTCTTGCAGAGAGGTCTATTTAATTGCATGCGTACAACAAGACCTCGATTCGGGAACAACCCTTGGTTGCACATCTGGATGCGAGAAGGTCTTGCAGAGGTGTTTGTTTGGGCAATCGACATAGTCGGCTAGATGGCCAGCAATTGGTTCTCGTATCTCTCCCGCTTTGAAATTGGAGACGACCATGTTGTAGATCTTCGTTTGTACCGTATTACTCCTCTCGCTGGTTTGGATCCAACTGCAGAAGTGTTTACCAACAGAGTCGGTGTTGTCGAGTATATTGGGTTGGTCTCTGGACATAGCAGACGATATTTCTCCCTGCTCTTCGAAGTGTCTGGTGTCCACTAGGTAGGAGACTAGTTTAGCCCTATCGAGTACTCCAGTGTAGTCCCGCCTATAGTCGATCGAATAGATGCCATATCCGTGTGCTTGGAGCTGTCGTTGGAACGATGGGAGCCTCGACTGCAAAAATATCCATTGGAACTTCGGACACTGCTACTTTAGCCACAAATATCGCTTCTGGTTCTTCTTCGGGATATAGAGCTTTCCATGCCAATTTGGATTGCTGGTTGGTATCTTTCTCGATTCGGTCGAGTGTATTGCGTATGGTTCCTCCTACACCACTTCCAGACAGGACTACGGTGTGTTGCAGTGCAATGTGCAGGAAGGGCATATCCTCGCCAATTGTCTCCCTAGCGGCCATAGAGATTTTGGATACCACTTTTTTCGCCATTCCATTCTCTCTGCTCGTACAGAGTGCTTTGCCTCGAAAGGAGATATAGTCGCACTTTCGCAAATATCCGAACACATAGAGATCGTCTACGAATGCTGTGAGGCCAGATAGGGGATGCAAGTGGGTTTTCCCTTTGTTGTCCGCTAGATAGCCCACTTCCGCTATATCGGGTACCAGGTTGCTGTCGTATGTGTTTTCTAGTAGGAGATGCGCAGACACCGATTTGCGTGCCCGAATGCCCATTTGTTGTAGCGATATGCTTTCCATCGTTGCTCAAGTTGCTGTATCGTGGGAATACATGTTGTATGTTCTTTCGACTACATATGTTCAAATGGAGTGCGCTTCGGCTACCTAAAGTGTCCAATCGTCTCCATTCCAATGTTGGTATGGAAGGTTGCCAGGTTGTTTTTAAAATGGGAGTCGAGGTAGCCCTTGTATAGACAATGTTGGAATGGAAGGCCCGAATGGAGACGAGACCAAATGGAGAACATGCTGGGAGGCTTGTTGGTTCGAATGGGCAAAAAAAGTAGCCGAAAACTGGGTAGTCGTAGCAGAAATTTGCGCCTTTGAAATTACGATGACCTTGTGGAATTGAAGGACATGGTGAGAGATCTGGAGGTTAAAAAACGATGATCTTATGGAGCGAGTGAAAGGCCTAGAGGAGCCTGTTAGCAGGTGCCCCACGAGCTTGTGAACGGCGCACTGTTAAAGTCGTGCACCCATAGAAAATATGGGGTAAAAACTGTGCCATCAGAAAGTGACATAGAAGGTGTGAAGAAAAGTCCGTCTATCAGGCAAGCAAAACTCAAATACCATATAGGAAGTCCAAGGGCTAAAGAAATCCGTACAGGTGTAAAGCCACCATCAAGACCAAGAAAGTTTAGAAAACCAAAGTCATAGACACCTTGGCCTATGGGCACACTAGTTTACCTTCAAACTAGCACCTCGGCCCCGTTTGGGGGTCGGGTCCGTGGCGCCCTTAGGGTGAGCAAAAATCATGTAAAAGCTGTCAAAGGGTGAGTACTATGGATGGTGGTGATTCTGGGCCAGAATAACCACCATGTATACTACTATTCCTGTTATAAGATGTATTACTTTAGTTGATATTAAGCAATAAGTTACGGTCATTCTGCTATAATTTTCAACCAGATATTATTTCCATAGAAGTCGATGAATGATCCTATATTAAAGGCGTGAGATACCAT
>CM067354.1:53886334-53976334 GCA_034190875.2 Urechis unicinctus | reverse complement strand
GCAGGGACTAGGTCCATGCTGACAAGATCTTAAAGATGACGCTGGCAGCAATTCTTGTGTCAGTGGCGTGGGTTGTAATGGGGTGGTTAGAGGGTTGGGGTATTGTTTTTGTGATTCGGTGAAAATATCCTGGTGGGTGCAGCATAACATTTGATATTTGAGCGTTGGTACACAGGGTAGCGCCGACAAAAACAACATATCATCCGCGTGACCATGCGGTGACATGCTTATCGCGATGGCACCTACACGCGATAATCAAGCACGGCGCTGTCTCCTAATAATGCTAATTAGCGAGAACCTATGTTATGTAAGGTATCCGCCTGGGACCTGTTAATGAGAGAGGTAGATCTTAATCCACCATTCGGCCTCAGCTGCCTGTGTTTAAGTGATGATTATATATATACTTGAGACTTCCCAACTCCAGCAATCAGAGCTCCGCCAACTTCGACGTTTTTTGATACTAGCAACACTGAAGCGCAGAAGACACGCTCGGCAGGTGTTACAATTTCGTGCCTCAGCATGATTCCAGGGAGATGGGATAATACCGTGACTTCTCGTTGAGCGCTACGCAACCGCATTAGCGGCTGGCAAGCAAATGACTCTTGAGAAAACCTTCGTTTTAAGACTTATAAAGTGTGCGTGATATTAAGAACCTCCGTAGTGCTACCATGCTAGAGCAGCGGTGCTCTGTGAGGTACCATCTCAAGTGAAGTTGATTCTCGGTGATATATCGACACGGGTGCAGTTATCGCATGGCAAACTGTGCGTTTGAGGTGATATGGGAAAAAGACCGAGCTTTTTCTCGAGCTCTGATTGGCTGAGAGTAATGTGCCATGTGATAAAGATAATTACATGCATATTGCTTATCACAGCTGTGTGGTCATGGTTGCAGCTGTCAAGCAATGGTAATGTCTGATTGACAGTGGCATTGGCTGCCCAGCTATGGTTGTAGCTGTCCAAACAGTGATTGTAGCTGTCTGGCCATGGTTGTACCTGTACGACCATGGTTGTACCTGTCCGACCATGGTTCAAGTTGTCTGGCCTTGGCTGTAACTGTCTGTCCAAGGCTGTAGCTGTCTGGCCAAGGCTGTAGCTGTCTGGCCAAGGCTGTAGCTGTCTGGCCAAGATTGTACCTGTCCGAACATAAGTGTACTTGTTCCACCATGGGTGAAGCGGTCTGGCCTTAGCTGTAGCTCTCACAGTTGTGGCTACCGGGAAATGGTTGGTACCGGCTTACCATGATTGTAGCTATCGTGAAATGATTTTCGCTGTTGATCCATGTATTGATCTATCTGACCATAGTTTAACTTTTCAGACCAAACCCATTCTGAAACCTGCAATGCTAAGAAACATGAGCAGGTCTCTATCTATTTGTGTCAATAGGCTATGTAGGTCGTCTTATCGTACCATGTCGTGCACCTTTACACGCCAACTAGTGTTGCAGGTTTTGTGGGCAATTCGAAATGCGACCAAAGACACGCAAGACCGGTATTGTGGACCATGGCTTCACTGCACGATACACTCAACCAGCATGAAACAGCCATTCCAATTAAACATATTATGCCAGCGCATGCGCATGTACTACACAGATACAACTAGTGTTGCCTTATGATGAAAGCATGCGCTGAAAAAACTCGCTGAAAAAGTACGCGCACGTGACAGAGATCCGATTTTTGCATTGAATATCTTTTATTTGAATATGCAGCGAAATGTTTGTTAAATTAGTGCAGCGAGTTAAACAATCGATATGACTTGTTTAGTGGGAGGGTTAGCATGACCTAATGGCTTGATGTAGCGTTACCACATGGCCAGAAAATAGCCGTCCCTGTTATTGGGCAAAACAGGAATACTAGACCGGAAATACAGGACTACCGATTGCCAATACATAAGGTTGTGCATTACGCTGAAAATGACGATAAATGTCTCGGTAAATATTTCTATTCAAATGTCACTTTCGCTGTAGTATTATATTTGATGTCTAATCGAATCCATTGCATTATAATGCACGGCGCACTGGTGCCTTGTGACACTGGATATAATAAAAATAACAAATGCTACCACTGGGTCCTAAAGTTACGTATCTATACCATGGACTTCAACTAGACCGGTCCTATTGACGCAAACAACGGTTATGGCTGTTTGCTGCTTACGGCTCGCAATATGGTGAGAACATCGTCACCGCCGCAATACTATTGCGTGGTCATCAGGTGGCTATTTGTCTGTTAATTGAATGAGGTAACAAGAATGACGAGTCAAGCACATGATTAGAATTGCGGTGATTAAACACGAAGCTTGTGTGATGGGATAGCAGCCGATTATCAACAATCGTCAATTTGTACGAAGAGGTTATCTAGTAATTTATTGGATGAAAGCATTCAGGTAGTGGGTCAATATTCCGTTTACCCTTGTTTAGTCCTATGGCATGACAGTCTGCAACATGGCATTAATTCATCGGCTTATTTGCGATAATTGACTTCATTTGCAGAAATTAATTGGCCACAAACGTCGGAATGGTGCAGTATCCAGAAACAGAAAACACTTGTTTTTCTACTTAATTGGCATCCACAGAAAACAAACTTAGTGAGATTCTACCATATAGTGTCGTAGTTTGAGGATTATAATCAAATATCTCATCGAGTAAACCTACAATTAAATTCTGTCATCGTGTAATTTACCGACCGATTCTATCACCAAGCGACCTTCAATCAGATTCTGTGATCATGCAAACTTCAAATGTGACTTTCTCATCAACTATAACGAAGACAACATCGGCCATTCTTGGTGCATCTCCCATGATCTTTATTTGATTGTAGCCGTCATCTCTACGAATCATGAATGCAATATGTCTTGAATCTTCGTCATCTGTCTATACCCAGATAATTACGACATTAGCAATGTCGTTGACTGTCTTGGGAACCCATTACCTCAAGGTTATTTAGAATCAATGATTGTAGGTCAAGGTCACATGCTGTGTCCAGCAATGGTTGACACAAACAAGACAATAACCGTGTGCACAGCAGATTGAATGAATGGCGGATTCCTCGGTTTGTTTAAAAAACAAGACGGACATAAATGTATGGTATGATGTTTGGTGCCTAGATAAGATTACATTAAGTGGGTGGGACGGTGGGATGGTACCTGCATCTTGTAGGAGGCGACACTTGGTATATTAAGAGTGTTGTTGAGAATCTGTTCCAGTTGAGCTTTGAGTATGACGCCCTTCACGCGCCGATCGGATCCCCCGTAGCCACCTAGTGGAATTGGCATATAAGATTGGATCCTCCGTAGCCACCTAGTGGAATAGATTTATAAGATCGGATCCCCGTAGGCACCTAGTGGAATTATGATATACGATCAGATCCCCCGTAGGCACCTAGTGGAATTATTATATATAAGATCAGATCCCCCGTAGTCACCTAGTGGAAATGGTATATAAAATAGGATCCCCCGTAACCACCAAGTGGAATTGGTATATAAGATTGGATCCCCCTTAGCCACCTTGAGGAATTGGTATATAAGATAGGATCACCCGTAGCCACCTAGTGGAATTGGCATATAAGATAAGCTCCCCAGTAGCCATCTACTGGAATTGGTATATAAGATTAGATCGCCCGTAGCCACCTAGTGGATTTGGTATATAAGATCAGATCCCCGTAGCCACCTACTGGAATTGGTATATAACATTGGATCCCCCGTAGCCACCTAGTGGAATTGGTATATAAGATCAGATCCCCGTAGCCACCTACTGGAATTGGTATATAACATTGGATCCCCCGTAGCCACCTAGTGGAATCGGTATATAAGACATGACCCCCCTTAGTCACTTAGAGTAATTGGTATATAAGATTGGATCCCCCGTAGCCACCTAATGGAATTGGTATATAAGATCAGATCCCCGTAGCCACCTACTGGAGTTGGTATATAAGATTGGATTCCCCGTAGCCACGTAGTGGAATTGGTATATAAGATTGGATCACCCGTAGGTACCATGTCGGTATATAAGACATGACCCCCCTTAGTCCCTTAGAGGAATTGGTATTTAGGTTATTTTTTCTCACGTGGTGTAAACTAAGAATGGCATTAACAAGATGACACAGTAAGCAGTAGAGCACGAAACCTAACTATTGCATCAAAATGACCAGTTAACACGAATCGAATCAGACAGCCCTACAGTGTTATGGCTTCGAAAACATGTTATATCATATAACTATTCTAATTCCTTCTTGACATTCCCCAACATTTCGAAGTTCTTATGTCGCTGAAGATATCAATCAATCTCAGCAGAATTGTCAACAACATGCAGCCATGTAATTTTGAGATTAAAGTGCCGTTAATCAAGAAGGAATTTCACTCGACCATATGGGCCCTTAGGGCAAGTGATCTGGCGACTCCTGCATAACTGAGAAACGGTACAGCTTGTCTCCCATTGAACGGACAATAGTTTTCACCCGTCTATTATAAAATCTGACTGATATTTATCATCGGAAGAATTCAATATGCGCGCATGGAGAGTTAGAGTTGCGGTTCACAGCCAAATGTAAGGGTTTGTGCACGTTACATTGAGATTATTGCGCTATGAAAGATAAGTCATCAGGGAAATGAAAAATTCTATGCTTTTCTTAGCTGAATTGTTGACATTTAACAGTTGATATAGTCACTGATTGGTTGCTGGTTCAATTGATATATGACGTCACTAAATAGACAAAACATCGTAGTTCAGTCACATGAAAGAAGCGTTATATACATTTGCCCAGTAACCCATCACGTCATTGGTCTGAAATCGCATATGCTTGCTCAAGGAGCCAGGTTCATCCAGGCGATAATACAAGCAAGCTGTACCAAACACAGGAGTGCCATACGTTGAATCTCTTTTGTGATAGAATGCGTTCTTGGAATATGACACTGACTGGTCGATTAATTACCAAACTTTGATCTTTTTGCACAAACAAATTATATATATTAAATTTGAATAACTATACCCCATAACCATTCTAATCGTATTTGCAAGAGACCGTGCATCCCGCGCCGGATAAGAAAGGCCAAAACACAGCAAACATAGCAATGTCATTGGCCGTCTGGAGAAACCCTTAGGTCAAGGTAAGATAAAGTTAATGATTGTGGGTCCCTTGAAAGAAACCGCACAAACAAGGCTATAACAGCATAAGGAATGGAAGATGTATTGCTTTGTTGACAACCCAAGGCTACAGCTGGATGGCATGACAGCATTGTATAAGTAGAAAGTAGATGATATTGAGACGGGAAGAGGGGGTGCTACCTGCATCCGGTAGGGGACACAATCAGTTTTACCGTACAGATTATTGTAAATCTTCTCCAGTTGAACATTAAAAATAGAGCCCTACCAGCAACAATGGATCACCCCAAAATAATGCAGCAGGCGTACATATATATTCAGGTATTGTTGTTACAATGACAGGACCACTGCGATGCATTTACCAATCATTAAGACCCCACCTGAGTGGTTATCATGGCAACAATGGTACCAGACATAGCTAGCAAGACAGAAGGCTGGTCAAGAGTAGGATATTTACATGAACGTAACATTACATTTGAATAGGAATCTGCAGTATAATGATAGTTGAGACTGATTAGGAAGTGCAGTTAGATTTACAATGATGCTCGTACAGCAGGAGTGTAATATGGCTAACAACAGTGTATATTAGACCTGTGTTTACTGCGTAAGCGGATACCTCATCTTGACACCAGACGACCCAACCACCAACACCCACGCATCTATTGTCATATTACCTAATAAGAAATTACCTAACGAGCACCAGAACAATACAAACAGCAGGTTCGTGTTTAGCAAATTACAATATCGAGTAACATGCGCAATACGTCTGTTAGAGCTCTTCTCTGCTTGAGAAACCGACTTGGATTTCTAGCGTTGGTGCTGTGGGGAGGAAACGTATCTCGTTGATTACAAAACAGCGAAAACTAATCAACTTAACAGTTTTGTTACACGCAACAGGCCGCGGCAATATCTGAGAAAACGCATCATATATTTAATTGGCACAGTGCATATTTCTTTTCACGCTCACATGGTGACGAATCTAATTACAGGCTATCATGATGAAGGATAACGTTAGACGTAAACTTATTACAAGTTTATATGATGATACTGTATATTTTCCGATTATCAACTTCAGCTCTCATTTACTGTACCCATTGACCTCGGTACTGTTCAGAGTGGGCACGGCCTGATATTCAGTTTGACTGAAGACTTACAGGCTACGAATCGGAGGTGGCAGTTGAGAAATAACAATATGGGGCACGAAACTTAATCAATCTCACAATTATATAGGTATATCATTAGTTACCCATTCCCAGTAACATGATACATGTTTTCCTAGTAACCAATAGCAATAGTGATATAATCACAGTTTCTGCTTTGAAACCAAGCAAATGTGAAGCTTCAATCTCTTGCACGTTGAATAAATATCATGGTTAGTAGTTTTGGCCGATACACATCGTAGAAGGAATATTGCCGCTGACTGTTTAGGATCGTTCAAAGCCATTTTCACCACAGTTGACCATATATGAGGTATATTCAAGCAAGAGTGACATACCCATTATTAGACCATATCGAAGTAATTGAATTTAAACCAAATTGCAATGGTCTACAACAATAAGGTGGCACATTCACAGGCCACGGGTGCGCTTAAATACTCTAAGAAGAAACACCTCCTTAATAGTGTAAGCCATGTTTTGCCATTGTGATATCTCATTGATAAGAAGAGTTTAGAGTTGAGATTGGACTGTGAAAATGGCGTGGCTTGATTGTAGTATTTGTAATTGAGACCTGCCTAGTCACCAAGACTACAAGTCACCTCTTTTTGTCCGCTGTTCGAAAGCTCCAGTTTACGTGAGCTTATCGAGCACGAGGCTGTGTGGGGAGTAGGTACATTATTCGGGTCATAGGAATGTAGTGAATGAGCATGCTGGACAATGTGAGAATACGCTACTGGAGAACAGAAGTGCTGATGAAAAATTGTTAACCTAAAATAATGTACATGTTTTATCAATTTATAGCCAGAGGTGAATTAACGAAGGAGGTCGAAAGGGTGAATTCCATGTCCCTGGAGTACTACTATGGATTGGAGGCAATTAAATCTGTAATTAAAAGTGTAAACTATAAATAGGATTACAGGCCCACAGCAAGTATATCCTGAGTAGCATAAATATACGCTTATCCAGGCATGTATCTCAATGCAGTGGTTATTGTAAGGGCGGAGACATCACCTGTACTCCTGATAATCATAGAGCCTCTCCCTCCCGTTCACACACTGCCAGACGGGAGTAAACAGACGTCCCTTCAGCAAATACAAAAGTTGCTCTTGAAAGAGCATTGTGCGTTCTGTTGAAAGAAACAATTAGTCATTGCGGCTTGGTATGGGTCTCTTTCCCAACTTGACAGACACGCGTGCTATTGTTTTGAGTGCAATATAATTTCACCTAATGAAAATATATCAGCTATGTTCGAGTTTGACCAGATGATATGTTTTCCATTTGATGAAACGAGAGTATTTGAGTGAATGACGCATGACGTTCGATAAACAAGTGCCTGTACACAGGATGACGCGGGAAAAGTAAATTTGGAAAACAGAAAAACAATATATGATCTAGATAATTGCGTTCATATGGCTGGTCATCAAGGCATATCAGTTGATCTAAATATAGAAATGTGACAAACAGCAACTAATCAACCTTAACAGTTTTGTTCTGAGCAAAAACAGGCTACAGCAATATCGTAGAAAACGCATCGTTCATTTGACTTGCAAAGTGCATGGTAACAAACATCATATGAGTGCTCTGGTCGAGGTGTTTGTGGGATTGGGAAGGATTGAATGTTTCTGTCACGCAAGATCCATACCCTGACACACACAAAAAGAACATTCTCCTAATACACTTCATTAATATTCATGGAACGGTATATAACATACGTTCTAACCTTGTTCGATTGCGTTCTCGGGGGTTTGAAAAAGTGATTGACGACTAAAACACTGGTGATGGATGTGTGGTGGGAATAAAACATTGTTGCAAATCATCGTCTGTGACTATTCAAAACGTATGGAGCCCGGTCCATGTGCAAATGGTGTTCTAGGTCAAGTTTAAACGCTTATTTGGCACCTTGACCCAAAAGTCAATTTTGTGAATCGACACTGAATTAATGAAGTTGAAAAGTACCTATGTTATCATTACCTTATATATTTACCACAGATAGGATGACCACCATCAGACTATCACATATCTGTGGAATATAGTTACGCACGCGACGAAGAATATTCGTGTGGGTAGACGAAACACATGACAAGATAAAAATCTGCCACCTGACATTACAATTATCGTGTTGTGGTTAAATCCGCTTCATTTATATTTCAGTGTGTTGCAAAATGTTAACTGAGACCGACTGGTACGGCTGGAATCAATTGTTAATCAAATGTCTACCTCTATTTTCGGCGACATCACCTGCACTACACAATCATAACACCCACGCAACAAATTCCAGACAGGGAAATCCAAGACTCCAGTTAGACTCCCCTGCGTGAATTCAAAAGTGGGGCTGTAGAAAGATGCGTGCATTTTGCAAAAAAAAAGCCACTGTAATTAACATTTATTCATGCTCTGTTGTTCTTCTATTGACTGTTATTTCCACACAATTAACATTACACGGTCAATCCAGTGTTAGACAGCAAACCAACAAAATGTGCTAAAACTAGGCTTTATAACCAACGACATTCGGTTTATTTTACTTGAACACTTCAATTACAAGACAAAGTGACGGTTTTGGGCTATGCTATGTTCTGTCATGACATCAAAGTAATTGCCTCTCATATGGTGAGATAATGATTGCTGCAATCACAGCAGACCTAATATGAGAACTATATGTTATATATGGCAAGGGTTCAAATGTGGGCGAGTCGTGATTCTTTGAAGCTATATTTAGCACATACTGCGGAGATGTCATTAAACATGATGCAGATTGAATTTGATATGACTCGATGTTTTAACATCTTGGGGCATCTCCTGTGAGAGTTCCTCTCCACACGATAGCAAAGCACTGTCTAAGCAAACCATTTATCATAAAGCCGCTTACCTTGTGTCTACAATACTGGAGTAAAGTGTTATCAAGCCTGATAATGATAGCCCTTGCAGACAGACAAAATACCAAAGAGCAGCTAGGTCAGGTTTGCAAGGGTTGAGATAACGTGGTGGGAATCAGCATCCAGTGACGCACGTGGGATTTAGCAGAACGGTCATGACAGAAAACCGACATGTCGTTAGCTTTGATTAGGATAAAATAAGCGAGCTGATGCTCCAATAAATCTCCGGTTAACCAGTTTACTGAATACATGATGCTTGATGAGTTTGCAGAGTGACATAATTCGATTGCTCGTTAATATGATGACATTATCTGTTGACGTGGAGGCAGATCCTGTTTTATGTTAACTTAGTGATAGGATATGATTGTAAGTTTACGCGGTGACCAAATCTGATTGTTAGCAAACGCGATGAAAAAATCTGTATATAATGACAAAATCTCATTTAATGTTTGCACAAGGACAGCTCGCAATGTAAATTTACATTTTAACAGAATCTGATGTATATGGGTAGTTCATTATAGGCAATTGGGATGTAGAGTCAACTTAAGCAGTCTATTTTGTGACGAGTAACTAGCAAACGTTGTATATTCGAGAATGGGACCAGAGAGCTTTTGGGCTGGTGGATGTTTGATGTTCAAAGGGCTTAGTGGTAGGTTCATCTAGTAAATACCACCAAAAAGAAACAATATTGAGAGGCAACCTTTTAGAAAAAGTGTTCTATGCCAATATAAGCTTGTGATTGTCTATATTATCACCTTCTAAAGTAGCTGTGGTCATTGACCTTGATGTTGTACAGAGCAGGCCTTTATTTACTGTGGCACAGGCTTTTTTTGGGGAAGAGGGATACCCAACATATAATTTTGACACATTGCTAACGACAAATATATTCAGCAAGCAATATATTCAGGGTAAACAACTGTATTTGAAAAACAACAAATCCACAATGGGGAAGTGGGCCAGCTATAAATGGGAAGTAACTGGTCCAACGGATCAGTTTGCATGTTGCTTTATATTGTTTAATGAATTAACATCGTTATCATCATCTTTGTATTAGCAATGTAAACATGCATTATATATGTACATACATGTGGTAAAGAGAAATGGAAACTTACTTAATTTTGCAATCATTATCAGCATCTAACTGCCTCGGCAAGGCTTGCCTTTCATCGTTTCTTCTCGGAAACGAGCCAAGTTAATCAAGCGATCGTTTCAACAACCTTGGCTGATTACGTAATAGCAAGTCATCAATATCTTGCACGCTGAATCGCTTCATTGTCACAGGTAACTACATTCCCAAGATATGGATGAGGTTAATCATGACAAGTTGACCATATATGATGTTGTTTTGACCAAGAACATCATAGGAATGACCTGATTAAAACTGACCACCCTATGATATGACACTACAAACCCGATTGTGGTCGTTGGCAACAGTAAGGTCCCAGGCCACGGAAGTGCTTGAATACTATAAAAAATGACACCTCCTGTATTGCGCAGGTCACTGTTTGCCTTTGTGAACTTTTATTGATCAGGTAAACTGAGAGTTGACACTTAAATGATCAAATGATGTGGCTGTAATCGTAGCATTAGGGTACATATAAGTATTGTGTCAAACATAGCTGATACTATAATCATATAATGGATAGCACATCCATGCATTTATCTCAACAGAGGTCAGGATCTGACAAATCAGTGAACAACAAGGTGATACTCAGACCGATATTTCTTTAGGCCAAGGTAGCCTCTACTTAATGATTGTAGGCCAAGGTCATATGCAAGTGACGGGAGACCATTATCGTAAACAAGAAATAACCTTGTGCATAGCTTAAGAACTTGCTGGTGCATCGTTTATTGACTACACAAGCTTACATCAGTTAGACTAGGAAGCATGGTCTAGCGTGCAGCGCCGCAATAAGACCATATTTGGATGGGGTGGCATTCAGCAGGCGGCAACCATCACGTATAAGGACATATGAACATATTTTGTTTGACTGCTTACAGCATTTATTGGTGTGAATTTCACGATGCTTTTCATTGTAAAGTTACATTATCCAGATCGTAATCATCGACAACAGGGTAGCCGTTGTGAGAATCGGGGTCCTCCAGCAGCTTGACAAGGCAGCCAATTTTTTCTTGAGTGCAGGCAATTCATAGGCTGCTCATCTCCTCATATCACTAATATCGGCGGTGTGACAAAGTCACTGCCGACTATACGATAAAGTTATAGTTTTTTTTACCTCAACCATATCCGCTTTGGGATAACGAGGTTGTCTGCTATGGTGATGTATCAATTGTGAAGTTATGTCTCACCTGGCTTTGATAATGCTGGTCATCTCCGGTGGGTACCATGGAAGAGGTACGCCCATTATCTCAATATGAGTGTGATAAATACTCTAATAACAGATCATGTGACACTTACATCAGCAGCATTCCAAACACAACCACATCGGTACTTTGAATAATCACGAGATTCCACTGGGTGTATTAAGAATTGACCAAATGACTAACGAAAAATGCAGTAAAGAATTTCAATAATGGAGGCTTTACGTCACACCCATACAACTACATAAAAGCAGGAAAGAAATACGCCTCTAATTGTCTTCACTAATGAACATGGAATCCTAACAGTCAAATTGTTATCATTTTGTGTCGGTGTCATGTATAAATAATACATTCTTTTTTTTAAATCGAATATGCAGCAAAATATTATGTAAGAATGTCAGGGAATCACAGCCAGTAAAGTACCGATGCTTTTGAATCAATGGATGCTATTCTAGCAATTACTGAATTGCCGGCGGCCGCCCACTACACCACCAGAGCCAAACACGGGAAACCGAGATTCAAGTGTCACTCCCACGTATGAATGAAACAGGAAGGTTGTGTGAAGTTTTGTGCATTTTGTAGAAAACACCTTAGCATTTGCCCCTCGGTGTGAATATATTTCGTGATTCGAAACGCATTGTCAATCTCTCTCGTACCGGCTGTAATGTTCACAATAATACACTGCATTTTACTGCGCTTTAACGCGCAGGCGCAAAAGCACCATACCGTCAAAAGATGTTATCACTTAGCTGTTCATCCAACCCTCCTCTATTCTAATGCTTTACAGTTGCTATTAAGCAATTCTTATCAGTAATTCTTGGCGGATGGTTGTTGCCCGGTACTGTGTTTTATAACGACATCGGAGTTTATGCATGGAATATGGCAAGATAATGATCGGTGAGGGAGTCCTATTGCGTAATCATGATGGGCACAATTAGAAAACTTCATGTTATACGCCAAGAACAGAAAAGAATAACGGGTCCTGGTTAAAAGATAGCTATTATCAAGAGTGGTTGTGCGCAGATAGGATAAAACATAAAGCGAGTTCAATGCAATATGACTCAAAACTCATATGCCCTGAGGCCATTTCTAACTATATTTACTAGCATTCCTACCGAGAACAATAAGCTCACCGTTCTATCAATTACGCAAGAAGCGCTGTCACAGTCACAGGGAGATTTGTTCAACAAAAGCAGCAAAGCGATATCGATTAGGACCAATACTGTGTGGGTGTCCGGCTATTGACAACTTCTGCAATATATACTGTGACAAATCACCACCAAACGCTTTATACTCGACCATGGGACCTCTGAGGTCTGGGCAGTTGGGTGTGTGCTGTTGGAAGTGGTTAGTGGTAGAACCCTGTTTAATAGATACCATATAAGGAACCCAGATAGAGAGGCAACCTTTTTGAATAGTAAGGATTGAGATGCATAATGTTCCATTCAAATAGAATTGTGTGATAGTCTATTCCGTCCCCGCCATTAAGCTGCGGTAACAATTACCTGTTAACCTTGAGGGTGTACAGAGTCAGCATTGCCCGAATTGTATAATGGTCCGAGCTTTCTCTCAGAGGAGGGTACACGACATTTAGTATTTAACTTGGATTAAGAATGATGCAATGCTTACGATAATAAGGATATAAATACATTCCTGATAAACAACTTAATTTGGAAAACTGCACGTCACTGGAACATCTTTATAATCGTTACCGAACAGTTTGTATATTGCTTTGTTTGAAATCATCCTCATTATCTTTTTATCAGCATTGTAAGCATGCGTTATATATTAAACATATGGTCAGGTAAAATGGCAACTTCCTTCCTTTTATATGACGTCAAACCTATATGGAGGTGCATTTTAAATAAACAGAAAATAAGGTGAAGGCCGAGAGATTTTGGAATATCTCACTAAGAATATCTGTAACTTGTCACTCGTTGTTCCAAATTATGGTTAAGATGGGTGCTTAGAAACACATAGAATGAACCAAGAGATCAGATATGGTGGTATTTGTTCCAGTGTGCACCATGATTTATTGAATATTTTCATTTAAAATTGAAAGCACTCCTAAAACTTGATATATGTGGAGTATCTAATTATCGATAGCAATTACTAAACTCATCTAATTTGAATAGTTTTATTTTATTTCAAATGTGACAAAAAATCATTTAATATCGCAGTGATAATTGCTAACAGATTCCTCCCAAATGCCGCAAATGCTGTAATATGACTCTGATATCAAATACACTCTTTACCTATGGATTCATTCTGCACATGCAGCCACAATAGCAAACAATAACAAAGCTACATTCGTCTTCATAAAATAATTGCTTAAAGGCACTGACAATACTCAATGAAGAAATACCCTGCCTCAATTGATTCTTGTCAGGTCGATTTGAAGATTTACAAATCAAAAGTTAGTGAACAGAGACAAAAATCGTCTTCTTGTGATGACGAAGTGAGGGGGTGGATACCATTATATGCGCAGGAACCATTGAGCCATCAGGATGTTCCAAGAGACAATTGTACACCACAGCATTCGATTGGAATTGATAACAGCATGATTATATAATTGGAATGTATTCGTTGAGCAATTACGACTTGATGGACGGAATGTAAGCAATCACACACAGCTTGATAAGCAATTAATAAGAAATCGCATTCTCGAGGAGCGTATTCATCAATGATGAAAGACGAATTTATTTACATGATTGTTGAATAACAGAAATCATTAAGGTAAAAAACACTAAATAATTGGTTATATTTAACAGATGATATGGCCACTAATTGAATGCCAGTCCAATGAACATGTGACGTCATTTTCTGTTCACAATGGAGAGACATATGTGAAGAGGTTTCGTCACGTGATATGTCAAAAGTAACACGATACGTCGTTTCCCTAATAACCCATCGCATTATTGGTCTAAAATCTCCAGCTCCTCCAGCTTGAACTTGCCTTTCACGGTTTCTGCTCGGAAACGAGCCAGGTTAATCCGGGTAATCATGCCAACAACCTGGGCCAAACACGCAAATGCACGTCATCAATCTCTTGCATGTCGAATCACTATCCTGGCCATGAGGACTATAAATGATAGAATTTCTAGAAGGGATATTTCCACGATTTGGGCCATGGTTAAACATGACAAGTTGACCATATATGACGTTGTGTTGACTACAAGTATCATTAAAATGACCTGAATAAGACTGACATCCCTATGATATGCAACAACACATTAACTATCTGCAACACAAACCCGATTGCGGTCGTTGGCAACAATAAGGTGGCGAAGTCCCAGGCCACGGAAGAGCTTGAATACTCGGGGAAGAGACACCTCCTGAACAGCACAAGTCACGTTTTGCCTTTGTAAGCTCTCATTGAACAAGTAGATTGCTAGTTGATACATTAATGATCAAATGGTGTGGCTTTAATCCTGGTACCGAGGTTACATGTAATAGTGACAAACCTCCTGCACAACGTATGGAGCTCGATCCATATGCATGCGGAGATCCAATGTAGCTTCGTACTCTTCCTCGGACACGCTACCCTACATTACATAGAGAGTGATTGACAGGTTAGCATCGTCTCACATTGTAATCATTCAATGGATAGCAAATCCATGCATTTATCTCAGCAGAGGTCAGGATCTTGCAAATCCGTGAGCGACAAAGTGATACTCGGACCAATATTTCATAACGCCAAGGTTACTTCTGGTAAATGATTCCAGGCCAAGGTCATATGCAGATGATGGAAGAATATTTTCACTAAGACGAAACAACCAGGCTAAGAAGCATGGGCTGGCGTGTTATGCCGCGACAAGACCAATTGGGATGGGCTGGCGAGATGCTTCATGCATTCAGCAGGTGGCAGCCCTAGATATACTTACAGTGTTATTGAGAATCTGTTCCAGTTGAGCCTTCAGTATGAAGCCCTTCAAGCGCCCAAAGGATTCCCCAATAGGCTGCAACAAACACGCATAACGACAATAAAACAACACATTTTGTTTGACTGCTTACAGCATTTATTGGTGTGAATTTCACGATACTATTTATAGTAAAGCTACATTATCCGGGTCGTAATCATCGACAACAGGGTAGCCGTTGTGAGAGTTGGGGTCCTCCAGCAGCTTGACAAGGCGGCCAATCTTTTCTTGCGTGCGCAGGCAATCCACGGGGCAGCTCATCACCTCGCTGAAACAGACACACTTATCTGTGATATGTGACAAAGAAACTCCCAACTCTACAATAAAGCAATAAATTTTGTTCCCTTCCGGCATATCGGTTATTTGATAACGCTGTTGTCTGCAATGGTGATGTATCTATCATTCAGAAATGTCTCACCTGGCTTTGATGATGCTTGTCATCTCCGGTGGGTCCCATGGCAACAGAGGTACGCCCATTATCTCAATGTGAATGTCATAAATACCCTGGTAACAGATAATGTGACACTTACATTGGTTATTTTGGTACTTCATGAACATCCACTGGGCGCATTTAGAATTGATCCAATGAATAATGAAAAGGAAAGCAGAACCACAAAGGTCACCACCATTTGATGGCTGGAAAGGACTTACAGGGTTGAAGAAGTCACCCATCCATTTAGCAATGATGAGACTCAGCATAATTGGTATGCCGAACGTGATATCCCCCGTACACTCGATGACAATCACCGTCAGACTGATGGTCATGCGCACTGTACCACCCAGGTTACACGCGGCGCCAATCAGAGCATACTTTGCCATATTGGTGCCCTGGAAGGCATAAGTACAGATCGGAATAAAATATGAGGAAAATTTTATTTTGCGCATTTTTCAGCTTCAACGTGGTTTAGCTTCTTCTTGCTGAGTACCGTGACGATAACGAATCAAGGAATCAATTCAGTGCCTGTGTGACTTGACCGTTAAGTTCATAGCAACCTTCAGAACTTGACCCACCACAGCTGGGATGAACTTCATGACCACCATCCCAATGATGCGCCCCCAAAGAGCACCGATGAGTAGAGAAGGGATGAAGACGCCACTGGAGACCATCAGACCGTAGGTCCACGTGGCTAAGAGGTGGTAGGAGATGCAGAGGATAATGAGGGGCAGCATGCTCCATTCATCTGGAACACGCCAATCAGCAAGCCATCTTCATGCACCCAGTTAAAGATGATTGTTACCTGTGGCAGGTATTGAGTCTTTGAGGCCAGGAGGGACACGCTGGATGTGAGATGCGTGTGGGGGGGGGGGGGGGTTGGGGGGTGGTGTCGTCGATTTCATGGCACGACAATATAAAGATAAGGATGTGCATTAAGGTTTGGCACATTAGTGTTAATGCTACTTAAGGAGAGTAAGCAGTTTCTGACCGGAAATGGAATGCTGTAACACAGCGTATGAATGAAAGACATCAATTGGGGAAGGCAGAATAAAAGACTGAAAGACAGTATTTGAGGTAATATTGCATGAATATAGCATATCAACAGGACGTGTCGAGCAATCCATACAAATACTTGAAACATACTGAACAGTGAAAGCCAACTTTAAATAAATCAGAAGGCTCGATAACCGTCAGAGAGGATGTCTTAGAAAGCACATAAATCCTATATTAACACAGTGCGTGCTTACAAACATTATGTTCTGCTGTGGATGGTAGGGGGTTGGGTTGGGTGTTTCTATGATGGAGGCTTTACGTCATACCCATACTACAAAAACAAACAGGCAGGAAATATGCCTCTAATTGACTTCACTAATGAACTGTTGAACAATCCTCTGTTGGATCCCACTATGTTCCATCATCTCTGTTGGATTCACTTACTCTCACGACAAAGATCTGGTTATTTACTCTGGGTTGGTCAAAGCCTAGTGTCGTGTTCATTTAAAAGATAATATATGTTAAATATTGACACGTGTCATCGAGTTGTGATGACGTCACATTTAAATATTTCATTCTATTTCCAATAGATTATGCTGCAGAATCTTAGCTGAGACCAACAGAAAAAACACAGCCAGGAAAACTGCGGCTAGACTTAATGGATGATATTCCCAAGGCTATTACATCGCCGGCGCCGATGCCTGACGCACGCCAAGTCTTTAATGCCCACGCAAGTACTGCCAGCCAGGAGAATATGAGATTCCATTAAGACTCCCCTGCGTGAATGCAACAAGGAGGCTTTGTAAAGTATTGTACCTTCTGTAAAAAAACGCCCAAGCATTTGCATCTCGGCGTGGGTAGCTTTCCTGATTCATAAGGCGCTGTCGATCTATTTTTGACTGTAATGTCTACAATGATATTCTGGATCGACGGTTGGGTGCATTATCGATTTGAACATTATGCCAACAAAAGATGGTATCACTTGGCTGTTCAACCAGCTGCCCTCAATTTTAACGTTTTAAAACGTCCATTAAGTAAGTCTTATCAGTAAGAGGATTATTGGCGCGTGCTTCCTATGCGGAGTAAATGCTTGTAACATGGTGAGATAATGTTCGCCATCACGGTCCTATTGCGTAATCCAACGGACCCAATAAGAAAACTACATGATACATAGCAGGAATAAGAAAAGGAAATTCGAAGCCACATTTAAAACATTCGTGACTGTGCGGAGATAATGCTTAACACGAAGCGAGTTCGATTCAATATGACTCTTAACTCTAAGCGCTTTCCTATTGTCTAGATCACTGGATGACTCATTAACCACACCTACTGAGACAGGGAGCTCACCATGGCGACACGCAATCTGATTCTCCCGGGTAACGTGAGTGAATTGTAGCACTTAGCACCAATTACGCGAGCAGCGCTGCTGCAATCGATGGAAGGTGTATAACAACAACAACAACAACAAGCCGTCACTAACGATGACGTATAATAACGTTAACAGCGCTAAGGCGCTCAATTCCCGATGCTACACTAGATATCGGTCCTGTGCTCGGAAGCCTGGCATCGGGAGCCGAGCGTCTATAAACTCCCAATAAAGCGAATATCACAATCGCCAAGAATACATGACGGCATTGGTTTGTAAGCTCACTTCACGACACAATATGATTGTAAGTTTACATGGTGATAGAATCGGATTCTATGATTTCTTGATGACAGAATCGAAGTGACAGTTTACTTGTAAAATAATCTTATTACAAGAATCTCAATGCCAGAATATGATTGTATGTTTCCCTGGTGATAGAATTTGATTGTATGTTTACATGATCACAAAATGTGATCGCAAAATGATGACAGATTTTGATTGCATGCTTATCTTGTCAGAGGATATGTTTATATGTTTATCTTGTCAGAGGATATGATTGCTTGTTTGTTTAATGTCAGTGTCCGATTGCAAGGCCAAGAAGATATTTTGTGGGGACATTTGTTTTTTTTAACTCAGTTACATAACCTGAGGGCGGATAAGTCATGTATGTAACAATGTAAGGTGATGGCGACCTTGTATCGCAACATGATATGTCTACACTTCTACTTCAAGAACATGCATTACTGTCGGGTGTGAGGGTGAGGCCTCCGAATTACAGACATATAAGTCATCCAATCAGCGAACGAACTCATTGCTCTCCACACCACCACCTCAACCCCCCCCCCCCCCCCACCCACCCACGCGCACACACACACATACACCGACTCGTGTACCCGATTCATAGATTATGCAGCTCACCAGGGAGACTTCAGAAGATAGGCTTGCGCGAATGAGCTCCGATTAGTCGCCCGCTCCTTCGATTTTTGTCTCAAGATTTAAAATATAATTTACCTCGTGTGATTATTGTATTGCCCTTTGAGGTAATTTCTCGTCCTTGACTTCAACCCCACCCCGCACACCGTCAAATATGCATTAAGAAGCGACCACAGCCGCTCGGTTCCGGATGCATGGCTTCCGAGCGTCGATCGCCTTGTTTTTTTTTATGCAGATATCACATAATCGCATAATCAAACTTCCGCCTGTATTATTAGAATTCCGAGCAGCTACTTAGTTGCATGACAATCGACAATCAACTGAGCCGCGTGGATATATAGATGCCGTCAATCTCAAACGCATACGGATAAAGTGGCATGTTCCAATTAGCTCATCAGAGGTTTTGCTCGACGTTCAAAAGAATGCACGTCGTATGTAATATTCAGACATACTTATTTCTTGCGTTAAAACCGCAATTACCTTCGTATGCATTTCATACGTCCAAATCCTGATGTGCCATCGTGGACTTACCAATCATATATCAACCTTGACCCACCGCCACCCTCTCGCACCGTATGCTTCCAGGTTAGCAATACGTACATAAAGGTACTCAGTTATTTATAGACCTATTTAATGCAAGACTATAAAGGCTGCTTTTGTGTGTAGTGAGCAAGGCTGTCGTTCGTAGGTGTGTTCATAATAAAAATATGCCTGTGGAAACTTCGAGGCTCACAAGAGATAAATTGTTTCATAGTGACCCTGGATATGTTGATGTGAGGGTCTCCCTCAACCTAGTGCCCTTCTCATCCACGCCCACACATGACCTTCGTGAGGACCCTGGCCATGGCAGTATAAAGCAACTTACGAAGTCATATACGCAATGACAGGGCAGCAGTCGGGATGAGATCGATGCGCATTACCTCGCCCGAACAGAACGTAAACAAGAAAATCTAGGTCAGGCCAGGTCAGGTGAGATGAGGTCAGACGATGCCAGGTGTACCAGTCATTTGAGGTCACGATAAGTGATGGGGTAATAACGCGTCTGTCGCTAGCGCTGAAGGAACGCGGGGATATCGCTGGCGGCTTCCGCTTGTGATTCAGGGATTATTCGCAAACGCGCCAGCGCCTCAGAGAACATCAATGTTGTTTACAATGACCCTCGCTCACGCTACCCTATAAGCCTGCTACAACAACCCCTCAGGGGTGGGGGGGGGGGGGGGGGCTTAGAAATTAGCGAAACTATTCAACGCGTTCAACCATCGGTTTCGATGCACATAAGCTGATTTACAAAGTAACTATCATAACGCACTTTGCTCCGCGGTCTAGCGTTATGATACACTTACCATGAGGTCCGTGAAGCATCGCATGTAATCCTCCCTCAGGTGTTTTGAATAATATATCAGCCATTCTGTTATGTTCACCACATGGGCAGAAACCCTGGAGGAAAAGATAACATAATGCTAAAAAGATGGTCAAAGTAATTAATCACCTAACAACAAATTACGATTGCTTTAATCAGGGACCTGCGAGAATTACCTGGAAGACATAGCCATGGTCACCATGCCAGCCATAAGGACTATGACCGTGACCGTCGGCAGCGTGATCGTCCTTAGCGTGACCATTCGACGTGGTCGTTGTATCCACGTCATCACTAGTCACATCCACTTCATCACTCGTGTTATACAAGGTAGGAACGTCATCCACAGATCGACGACGATGTTGACCTCCGGACGGCGACGATGACGTGGCGGTGTGTATGGATGTATTGGTTGAAGGACAGAAGCTGGTAGCGTCGAAGCCGCGGATGGGCTTGCAGTCGGGCATGGCGTAGATGAGGGTGACGAGGATGACGGCACTGGCCGCGGCGACGAACACAGCCTCTGAGACCTTACCCCATTTAGACAGGATTGCTCTAGTATACACACACACACACATTCAGTGGGGCATACTGCGGAGGCATGGCACCATTAACTCCGAAATGTCAAGTACATGGTTAGGATAGAATGTAACACTTCACGTGTATTTTCAACTTCTTTGGCAAGAAGGAACGAGGTCATTGCTTTCCTTTAAGGAAGTCAATTGAAAACAACGTTATATTATTGTATCAAATGGTTAAATTACTTCCGTCTGTCAGCCAACCCACCTGCGTCTGAAGAGAGTTAGGCGGTAGTTGATTTGTACAAAAATAGCACCAGACAGACCCCCTGTTACAGCAAACCAACAGAAGTGGTGCGTATTAGGCAAACGAGGAATTTTCATCGATTGAGCAAGTAATTTATTATTCCAATCGTGACAGCAGGTACGTATTCAGGGGGAAGTGGGGAGGGGGGGGGGGGGGGTATCCCAGGAGTTCCTATAATAACAGCGCCTTCCCCTACCCCACTCCCCCTTCCCAAGCGGCCCGGACCCACCCATTACAGCCTAAAATCAATAAATGGTGAAAAAATGAATTGATCATTGTAATTCAAATTTGACATTAACATGTAAAAATATGAAATAAAATGTTATGCATTCATGGGTGGAAATATTGAAAGCAGTAATTCATATTGAACATCCATTAATGCAGGAAGACAAACGTATTTCATTAAATTCGGAATCCGGTCTTGATTTGCACACCCCACCACCACCCACACCTCCCACCCCCCCCCCCCCCCCCCACACCCCCCACCCCCCACACCCAACTAAGGTCTGATTCAACGATGAATCCGACATTTAAATCTAATATTATAAAAAAAGAAGCGCAACAAACCAACAACAGCCATCATCATGAAGATTGGAATCTCGAATGTTTTGAAGTCTATATCACCGACATAACCAAAGCTGACAAGACCAGGGCTCGACATGTCTTCGATGTGGCCCTTAATACCGCTCATCATAATGTTCAGCATGAGCGAAGCTGTCATAGCGGAAAATAGCTGCAAATAGCACCAACACTTACTAAATGAGACATTTCGTGTTTGCTGGAGATCGCATCACAAAAATAATGGATTGGCCTGGATCCTTATATCCGTTATCTCATTATTAGGTTAGATTCAGTATCTATCATCTGAGTTTAAGTTTGGCTTCGAGTTGTCATTATCTGTTTGTTACCATTCGCCATGTTAGCATTTGCTTGAGAAAACTGGCTCCTTCTTCCAGACTAAAAAGCACCCCACCTGTGGTTAACATGGGCAAATATAGAACTTATTGCATCGAAAACAAATTTCAATTTCGTTGATATTTTAATAGCATTTACAAAACACCTTATTATAGGTATCGTGATATAATGTTAGATGATATGTATCTTAAGAAAACCAAATGATTTTAATAATTTCTCGCTGGTGAATATGCCAATTTGTGGCACAGTTGTGGATCATAATGTTAGTCTTAGTAATTTTAAATCATAACGCACTAACCAACTGGACTGGCGAAAGCAGCAGACACTCCAGCAGCGGCGCCAGCAGCAACGAAATCTCGTCTTTCCTCGTCCGTTCGAAGCGGCTCGAGACACTGTAAACAGACGACACCTCACGTTACAATACATTGAATGCGCGGGACCAAATAATTCCAATTTTTCGATTGCTCTTCTTCTCTGTAAACTGCGGTCAAAAGCTGAAATTTAGAAACGAAGTTCTATATTATTCCTTACGACAAAGGAAAGGTCGCGTTATGATTAACCTGAAGGACGAAGTGAGTCTTCATTCATCAGGTAAATTTTAGGGAGGTTGGGCGAAGTAAG
The DNA here is from genome assembly GCA_034190875.2 of Urechis unicinctus. Taxonomy (NCBI): domain Eukaryota; kingdom Metazoa; phylum Annelida; class Polychaeta; order Xenopneusta; family Urechidae; genus Urechis; species Urechis unicinctus. The sequence continues at coordinate 53,953,524 of CM067354.1, read as the reverse complement.
TTTATGGGAGAGGGTGTTGCGAACTTCGCTCGATATGCGCCAGAAAATCGCACCTTCGGCATAGCGGTGCTGATGGAAACACTTCAATCATAACGTAAAGAATTAGACCGGGGACACCAAACTGCGCATGAAGCCACCCCGAGCTAGTACAGCACTCTCCTTATGGTCTTCAGAATTTGTGGATTTGGTTAAAGGGATATATTCAACTTTTACAGATTGGTGTTTGCCTTTTCTTGAGGACAGTAAGTGGTCTTAATTCAACTAAGATATCTTCAATGTCGGTATGTAAATGCATGATATGCCGTTGTTTCTACGGACTTGTAAAGGTCATTGGTCGAGAAGGACTCTTTTAAGTGGACAGGAATCTTACCTGTATCACAATCAGCATCCCACGTAGTGTGATGAGCGCGTTGAGTACATTAACTTACATGCAACATGCGTGTCCCCAGAGCCTGGCAAGTTACTTAATATAGCTAGATAATATGCGGAATGTGTGGAGTAGCTTTTTTTTCTGTTTGCATGTGCCATTTTTGCCATGCTTTATGGGACAGGCAATCTAGACAGGTCCGCGCATGGAGAGATGCCACATTCAAGTCCAACACGCACGCGTCTACCCGAACCTCAACGGAAGCGATGGGTAATTGCTTCTGACCACTTATGGACTCCTTAAGGGAGCAGGACGTTTTATGTGGGTATGGGAGACATCCAAACAAGAGAGGAAGGAAAAGAGATACGGAGATATAAAAAAGGGGGATATAAAGAGAGAGGGGGGTGATAATGATAGATAAAATGAGAGATAAAAAGAGGGATGAGAGATCAAGAGTGAACCAAGATAAAAAAAAATAGGAGGAGAGTGATTAATGTAATGATAGTGAGAAATTTAGAGAAAGATAAGAGGAGTGAAATGAAAAGAATGATAATGAGAGAGATAAAAGAAAGAACAAAAAAAAGAGGAGAGAGATATAGAGAATGATACCGAGAGATATGTAAGGGTAGTGAAATAAAGACAGATTTTGATATGGAAAGAGGCGAGAGAGATGATGAGATAGATATAAAGAGAGGTAATGAGGGCCGGATGTAGGAGAGATAGATGATGAGATAGATATGAATAGAGGTAATGAGGGCCGGATGATGGAGAGATAGATAATGAGATAGATATGAATAGAGGTAATGAGGGCCGGATGATGGAGAGATAGATAATGAGATAGATATAAAGAGCGGTAATGAGGGCCGGATGATGGAGAGATAGATAATGATAGAGGTAATAAGGGCCGGATGTAGGCGAGAGTGATAATAAGATAGATATAGATAGAGGTTATGAGGGCAGGATGTTGGAGAAAGAGATGATGTGGATATAGAGAGAGGTTATTGGGGCAAGATGTTGGAGAGAGAGATGATGTGGATATAGAGAGAGGTAATTGGGGCAAGATGTTGGAGAGAGAGATAACGAGAGCGAGTGAGAGGGTGGGGGTGTGCGTGATTTTGGAACGCATATCGATTGGTTGTGTGCCTGGAGTGTTCTTAGGCAATGGAGACTTGTCACTGACAGTGTTGAAATGTCTGTGAATTGATTGATTATAATTGATACAAGGGCGTGCGCAGTAGACAAGGGGAAAAGGTTATCGAAATAAGTAGAAAACAAATGTCTGTTGCAGTGACCCCTGGAACGAAATGATCAAGATGCTGATATGCGACGTCACGGCTGCTGATGGATTGACCACTCACAGGCACCCTACAACCGGAAGTGTCATCATCATCTATGGTACAAGAGGAGCAACAGCACTTCCGGAAATGTGGCCACATAAGATTCCAAAGAATAGCCAGCCAATTATAGGTGAGTATTCGCCGGGTCCATGACAGGCAGCCGAGGGTATCTTGCGCCCACTGGAAAGTCAGGACATACAAAAGCATTATAATATATTGACAGCTGTCACTGGGGTAGAAAAACCTCGGCAAGAAGAGCGGTTAGCTATGGACTATATAGCAGAGGTGATCGATACGACAGTCATTGGAGGGGATGGAAAATAAAAAAAATTTTTTTGTTTTGTTTTTTGGAGTTAGAAGTTGCAGGTTAGGAGTTGAATGAAGCATGAATGGTCATCTCTTAACGTGACAGTAAAAACGGCACAATAATGTTACACCTGCTTGACACAGAGGAGAACGCAATCAAGTTCAATATGGGGTCTGGGATTAAATATTTAAAAAGTTATCCCTTGCGCACCTATGTGCGTTTGGTGACGTAATGGGTAGGAGAGGTTCCAATAGACACGTTTAACATTATCAAACACCATGCAGAAGGGAAATAGTTACGTGACATACCTGAGGGGCGAACGTTTTCTTTCCACAGCGTAACTCTCCCCGAGCCATTCCGGAGGCGCATATAGCTCCCGAATGAATCATGGGCCCTTCCTGTAAATGGGGACACGAAGCGCGGATTAATTACGCACGTGATAAACAAATGATGTTGCATTATATTAATCAAATTGGTGGCTCAGGGCGGGTTATTCGTGTTGGGCAATTTCGTCTGTTACCGATTACATGATATCTATACTGCGAAAGGCCATTATTGATCGTCATGTCTCGGAGACCTACCTTTCCACACGCAAGCCCCCCGCCAACAGAGAGTATCACACCCCCAGCTTTAGCCACCAGTGTTTTGAGACTGAGCAATCCAGGAAGTTTGATGCCGTTTAGGTAGCATTTGATTTGAGGAATACCACTGCCAGCTGCGTGCGGCTGTAACATAAATTGGGCGATAATGTAGTGTAATTAGGCTTACGCAAATACCTCGATCATCTGGCACGCAATTCTTTATGAGTCTGCTCTAAATAGCTTGCGCAGGGTAAGAGGTGTTTCACAAAGTGATAAAGCATTTAGCGCTAAAACCATTTGCAAATAAGCAATTGACAGGTCCCAGTGGCACCGAACCATGCCGGAAATGCCACGGAACAGACAAAAAACATGTACAGTCCCTTCCTGGCATTACTATTAGCAGGTTGAATAATTTCTCCCAAATAACGGACTGTTTAGTACGATACCTTTTTTAAACAGAAAAAATTGTTGGATATAAATACTGATTTGCACTGACCGCATGGAATGTCACTAGATAGGACCCTATAAAGACGAGGAACATATTCATGGCCATCCAAGCTATTGTGGCGGGAATGACGCAGCCGACGCTGTTACAATCCTTCACCACTTATCACAAGGTCAAGGTCAACAAATACAATATTCGTATGTCAACAAATAAAAACCGACCAAATATCACTTAAACAAATTATTCTTTCCGCAACATTAAACATCTGACAAATCATTTTGAGATTCTGAATATATATGTATATGTAATGGCTTTGGGATACGTGCGTAGACAGCGGCAAGTTTGGCTTGAGACAGGTATTTAATGGCCAAATAGACAACAATAGCTATAATAGCCACGTAGGCGCCGATGGCAAAGTTGACCACCCAACGCATGATGGCAGCTTGCTGAACAGCCTGAAAGCATACACGAATATTGGTCAATCCTGCGGTGTCCTTGTTATAAATTCGTGCATATTGCCAGGCAAAATACAAACCGCACCTGTATTTCGGTTAATATGAACCTATATGTGATGTAAAGATAATGAATGATATATCAGCATTGAACTTAGGTACCGATGGCGTATCGGTGGGTGGGGGGGGGGGGTATGTACAAAGAGCTATAAGGAAAGAGGACGTTGTTGAGCCTGCCCGAGTGACGTCACTCGGTGGTTGACTTTAAAACGGCAGTCTTGGCGTCTATATCACATTCACCGCCGTCACGAATTCGTGTCGGCCACAGTAGAAGCTGCTCGGTTACAGTGCGTTGTTTTTATCAAGGTTATAAGGCACCGACTAAGCGTTGAGTTCTCGTTATTATATACCCTCCAACCACGAAACTACCCGCGCCCCCATCCCAGCCCCACTACACACACGCACACACACACACACACACACACACACACACACACACACCACACACCACACACACCACACACACCCCACACACACACACACACACACACACACACACACACACACACACGCCAATCCCACTGAAGCCACACGGCAGCGGTCAACCCACACTTATTATTAGGTTTGACACCATGCGCATGTGCACATTGTTAAGACTTTTCTATTAAACTGCTGCGTATGAGATTGATGGTAAGATCATACTGGTCTAACCCAAGCGCCTGTACACGCGTGGATGCCACCCACCTGAAGCTGAGCTATGATTGGCTGACTCACCTTAGGTCGAATATGTTCCTGGTCCTGAAGAAAGCGCTGGCTCTCCACCACGTTGTAATCTAAACTCTGAAAAACATAATCAAAGTAGCAAACAGGTTACAATGGGTTCCTGCATCTTAAGAAAATTAGATGCTATTATCACATTTTTGACACTATTCACTCAAAGACACCCCCCCCCCCCCCTCCCCCAACCACACCCCATTGACTCTACACGCAAGTTTTGTGGTTCGGGTAGGCCTATACCGCGTGGAAGTGTGCTTCAAAAGATTCCGTATATACTTGTCTGATAGCGCTATCTGGTGAAGCCAGTCCGGTTCGAGCGAACGTCGACTGCCCGCTCCTGCGCCCCGCATCCGGCGGGACAAAGCCAAGCTGTTGCTCGCGGCCTTGTAGGGTCGGCTCAGATCTGGATGAACGTACGGACGACTGAAGCTCCAATCTAGTGACGTCTTCTACGGAATAGGATATTTGTGCCGAACAAGTTGAGTGAGTTTGCCTACGACCATTCTGCACTTCGTGTATCCGTGATGCAGTATCGGTCGGACAAGACAGCTGCCCATCTACGCGAATATTATCCTCTCCCGTCGACATGGCGCGATTTTTCGAGATTATGACGAGACGATGGAAACTCGAGGAAGTCCGATTCTCGTTGGTTGACTTGTTCTTCCTCAACCGCCTCAATATGGGGCCTCAAGCGACCAGCAATGTGCCGTAAATCGTCATACAAAGGAGGGTCGGCGTGGATTGCACCCAGTGACCTTTGTATCGCTACATATCAGCAAAAGGTGTCGACGCAAACGATTAATCAATGACACAAATGACACTTACACCTGAGAGGCGAATTTCGCAAGTCAACAAATCCCCAGCATACTATTCAAGCAGGTAGTTTTTGGACTTGACACGGGAATTAACCTTACACTATTCACCCTATACAGTTTTATATACAAATGAACGAAAGCCGAAAGTGACGACTTTGCGGGCTGGCACGAGTCTGAGGTCTGTCTGAAAAAGCAGGACCAGAAAATTTATCCTGGCAAAGCAGAATGAGCATGCATAGACATATTGAGACCTCCCTATCCCTCCCCATCTTACGATATCACTACGATGGTTCTTTTCTATTAATTATTCTAAAGGCATCTTACATTCAAAGATTATTTAATAATTAATAAGATATACGCAATCAGCGTGGGATGATCGTAAAAACAGGAAATTCATAAGGTTTCTCTCAGGTATGGCTCGGCCGGGACAAACGACACCGTCTTCTCATTAATCACGACAGGTTCAACATCAGGTGGTTTTCTGGGGCACCGGTAAACCCGCAGGTAAGCAGGAGCACCTCCCACTCTCTCTTTCAAGGCCGCCCGAACTTAATCTACTTCGCGGAGGAAACTCAGCGGGGATAGGGAAATTACTTCGAGCCGTCCGCAATGTGAATTGACTTGACTTCACATGGCAACGACTGATTTTTGGAATTACCAGACACTCATAACCTCCAGGGTGGTGGTGGTGGTGGGGTGGGGGGGGGGGGGTGTTCCTCAGAAGGTCTGAGTGCACTTTCAGGAATAAAAATATTACGACCCCTGCGGCTTTGGCCTGGGGTGGATATTATGTGTTTCATTAATAATATAATTCACATCCCACTCTATAGACGTAATCCAGTGTAATGTGCTGTCTAATTGAAATAGAGAATTAAAGCAGAGATCTGTTTGACCAAAAACATTCAATAAGAAATGTCACGTGGCATTTACCGTAAACTTGGAAGAAAGCCTTTTTCTCGGGTGATATTTGCTGATGCTGCCGTTCTCAGATGGGGTGACACTCCCTCTGCGCCCATATTGCGCACTGCCTCGTCGCCCAGCCTGATTAAACACATATAAACATGGAAAGGATTATCTGCATTCAGTCGGAAATCTTTGTGACAAAAATTACAATAAAGCTAATGAAACCTTCACTTAATAAATGTCAATACACTGGTATGTGGATGACTAAGGTAGTGCTGATAATGTCTGTGATGGCGATGATGATGATGATGATGATGATGATGATGATGATGATGATGGTGGTGGTGGTGGTGGTGATACTGACAGCAATGGTTGCGTGAATGCCGATAATGACGATGACGATGATGATTGTGATGATAATGATGATTATGATAATGATGATGATGATGATAATGATGATGATGATAATGGTGGCGTTAATGATGATGATGATGATGATGATGATTGTGGTAGCGGTCGTGGCGATTGTAGCGATAATAATGGTTGCTTTGATAATGATGATGATGATGATGATGATAATGGTGGCGTTAATGATGATGATGATGATGATGATGTTAATAATAATGATGATGATGATGATGATGTTAATAATAATAATGATGATGATGATGATGATGATGATGATGATGATGATGATGATGATGATGATGATGATGATGATGATGATAAATGGATGATAATGCTGATCATGGTGATATTGGTGACGATGATCATCATGACACGATATATGGATGGGCATGATAACGGCATGTGACATGGATAAGGCGGAAATCAATTCATCACTGATTGTTGGATAATCTCAATGAGTTACAATAACCAATGCATCGAGCCCTGAATTCAAACGATCGACAAGGTTACCCATTAATCGCAGCCATGACGATTGTAAATTCATACGTTTCATTAAGTGTTCCAACAATAGCACACCCTCCATGGGCGACCTCCGCCCCGATTGACAAATCGATCACAGTCATTCGCTGAACAGGAGAGCAATTAAGTTAAGTGTATATGAAAGCGATATATTTCAGTACAATTCATATTGTGAAATACGGTAGTTTAAGATAACAAATAACGGTTCATTGTATATGTCGGAATGATACAACTCATCAGTGTGCGACAAGATTCACGACGATCATTGATAGCAAAAACGAAGTCACAACGAGTTTAATGATCTTGCAAAGTGGTAAAATGAGCCTTCAATAATATTCGTCTCGTTCTACAAACACCTGCCCTAGTTTCCTTTTGTGACGGCCAATTTGAATAAGGTGTAACGCACACGAGAAAAGCCGGCATGGGATGATCGTTTCGTTTTGCTCTTTGACGCCATAAACGTTACTGGGACCCACGATGAGGTCCTGTCACCAAAACCACCCATCGCAACACCAGCACTGCCCATTATGATGTCGACATCATGCACGAATTGCGCAGCATAGGGCTAGCTTGCGGTTAGTTTATTCCATCACGGGATCAATTGAACTTTGCGTGCACCTTAAACAAAAGGACAACTTAGGCCACTTCATTCGTTAGATGATTATCACAGAGTTAACAACAAATGAGCTTTGTCAGAAGGCATAAGACGGAGGCACACGATTAACAAGTCAGCCCCTGTGGAGCTTGAGAGGAATAACACCTGGTATGACTTTCTGGCTAGATTAATATGCAGCCAAGGGCCTGTGGATTTGCTGATTGATTTGAGGAAATTTGAATCTCACGAAGTGCATATATTTTCTGACATTCGTATCATACCAGGTACGAGCGCACATGGTGAATGACTCCAGAAGAAGTAAACAGGTGTATGTTAATGCTTAATGCATCTACCAGTATTCGGAATGTAGATAATTTTGCTACAATGTATGTTTGTTGACAAGTGTGTGTGTGTTTGTGGGTGTGGATGTGTAAATACGCATGCATGTATGTATGTGTGTATCTATATATGTACTATTGTACGTGTGTATGTGTAAGTATGTATGTACGCATGTATGTATGTTTGAATGTACTTAATTAGTGTGTATGTATGTATGTATATGTATGTATGTATGTATGTTGGTGTGCAAGTATGTATGCATGTATGTATGTATGTTTGTATGTATGTATGTATGTATGTATGTATGTATGAATGTATGTATGCATGTTTGTATGCATGCATGTATGTATGTATGTATGCCTGTATGAATGAATGCATGTATGTATGTATTTATGTATGTATATATGTATGTACCTACATATGTATGTATGTTTGTATGTATGCATGTCTGTATGTATGTTTGTATGTATGTTTGTGTATGTGTCTTTATGTATGTCATGTATGTTATGTATGTATGTATGTATGTATGTATGTATGTATGTATGTATGTATGTATGTATGTATGTATATGTATGTATGTATGTATGTATGTATGTATGTATGTATGTATGTATGTATGTATGTATGTATGTATGTATGTATGTATGTATGTATGTATGTATGTATGTGTGTATGTATGTATGTATGTACCTACATATGTGTGTATGTGAGTATGTATGTATGTATGTATGTTTGTATGTATGTATGAATGTATGTATGTATGCATGTTTGTATGTAAGTAAGTAAGTAAGCATATGTCTCCATATGTTTATGTCATTTATCCAAGCAGCCGCACGTTACTCTTCAACTATCGCAATATGCAGCATGATTTCCAAAACAAACATATACCCCACTTAGTGGTGAATTTTGGTCCAATCAATGAACCAATAACCTCCTATATCGATTGTAATTTCTTAGATGGTTAACTCGATTCAAGGTGGCAAGGATGTGAATGATACAGAACCTAGTATTACCACACCCAGTTAATCATCAAAGAACGCTTTCACCTGTGTAAGCAGGTGTCATAATACCATCGACGTTGGTATATGTTTTTTGATTGCGTACACCTGGTGAATTAGGGTATAATAATAAAACTTGTCTAAAAAACATGTAACTCACATCGCAAGAGGCTCACATCTATTAGTATACCATGTTGTATACTGTACATACAACAGGTGACTTATAACGCAAGGACTGATTTTGAAGTCAATATTATTACCAGGCTTGTTTATGTTGGTTTCACCGCAAGAGGCCTTTATGATAAACACAATTGTACACTATATGTACACAGTACAGCTAACCTCTAATCCAGGGACTGTGAGGAAAGATAAATCCTGCTCCACAATTTCTCCGGTGGAGTGCCAATGCCTTCCTGACCACCTGCCAAGCGTCTCCCCAGGTAACTGTAATAGCTTCCGGTCAACACTGGAACGTTTGGTATCGGGAATGGACCCACGAGTCATTTTCTGCGTTCTCACAACTAAACTCGTCTCAGAGTTGTCACAAGACTCCATCTTAAACTCGGCCGAGTGATGAGGTGATTCTACGCTGTGTGCGATTGTCATTGTTAATGGAGAAGGGTCAAGCTTAATTGCTATTCCTCGGGGTTACCACAGAGGCTTCTGGCCATCGTCCGAATTCGCAATCCATTCCCGCAATCGATGGTGGATGAAATATTACCGCGTGTTATACACTTTATCATGTTTGGAGGACTCGAGGACGGAATTGTGTCAGCTCACCATCTGTATTCATCTATTAATCAGGGAATCCTGGCGTGGAAAACGCTATTTGCTTCCCATGCTCGGCTTGGTCAGTTTCATTGCAACAACACCGGCAAAAACAAAATACGGCCTTGAACGAGGTAGTAAGTCACAGACGCACTACGGTGTAACACAGCTGCTGTAGCTCGCCATGGAGGTGCGCTTATGAAGTTGCTCTACAGGGAAGTGGCATGGAAATGATCATTGTCGCTCCTTACTACGCGCGCTGGTGAGCGCCATGGGAGGGGGTACGAACACTCGGGTAAGGGCGGCTCGAGAGCCATCTACGCGATGCTCACATCATAATGGAAGTTTCGGAAGGAGCCAGAAAGTTTGCATTGTAGGCAAACGGGGAGAAGAGAACAAGCGAAGGGGAGAAGAGAAAGCTAGGCCTCGTAGGTGAGAGAGACAGAGACAGAGAGAGGCAGACATACAGACAGAGTGAGAGGAACAGACAGGCAGACAGACAGACAGACAAACAGACAGGCAGACCGAGAGAGAGACTCACATACACAGTGAGAAAGAAAGAGAGAGAGGGGGAGAGAGAGAGAGAGATGACGACGATACCGAGGAATAAAATTATGAGAATTCAAACATGAAAATGAGAAAGCAAAAGCAAGCGAGAGTTTAATGAGAGTATGAGGGATCAGACAGGCTAACTGAAGTAACGAAAATAGTGGATCAGAAGGAAAGAGAAATATAGGGTGAGATTGACAGAGAAATAGAGGACGAGAAGGAAAGAAAGAACGTGGAAGAGGGTAGGAAAGATGGCAAAAAATAGCGCGAGAGAGAAAGAAAGAGAGAGAGAGAGAGAGTATTGACATTTCCCTTGTGTGACCATCCCACACCACATCCCTTGCAGTCTGCACGGAGTTCTGCTTAACGTCTGCCAAGATACAATCAGCATTTGTGTCTCTGTGAATGTCGACGCTTTCGGAGAGTAAATTCAAGCTTGAGGGTGTAAAGCAGCTTTACACAGCATCAGAAAGACATGCGTGATATTGTAGGAGTTGATAGCATTTCGTCGGTTGCTTAGCGTTGGCGAATACAAATCAAGTTCAACAAAAAATGTGCTACGTGTGAGTACGTGACTTTGTTTCAAATTCGAATTTGAAAAAGTTGTTTCGTGTTAAGACAAACCCACTCTACACTATCGACCCACCGCAGCATACTTACACTGTAAGGGCGTTGGTTCCGCGTTCGTATACACTCTATACATATATGCCAACGACGCTCAATACCTGTTCTCAGGACAGGACGCTCACTCTATCAGGGCAGGACGCTTATATGTTCAACGACAGGACGCTCAGTACCAGTTCTCAGGACAGGACGCTCAGTACCTGCTCTCAGGGCAGGACGCTCAGTACCTGTTCTCAGGACAGGACGCTCAGTACCTGTTCTCAGGACACGACGCTCAGTACCAGTTCTCAGGACACGGCGCTCAGTACCTGTTCTCAGGACAGGACGCTCAGTACCTGTTCTCAGGACAGGACGCTCAGTACCTGTTCTCAGGGCACGACGCTCAGTACCTGTTCTCAGGACACGGCGCTCAGTACCTGTTCTCAGGACAGGACGCTCAGTACCTGTTCTCGGGACAGGACGCTCAGTACCTGTTCTCAGGGCAGGACGCTCAGTACCTACTCTCAGGACACGACGCTCAGTACCTGTTCTCAGGGCACGACGCTTAGTACCTGTTCTCAGATTGCATCACAAAGTACCTATCCCAATGCTACGACTCACAACGACGTACATCTTACGTCCCCGGATAACGTTGCACTGTAGCGTCGCATTAACACTCAGTTCCACATTGCATCTATGGATCTCTTATATATCTATCATATAAACATTCGCTACTCTTGTGCGTCATACAAAGACCACCCGACTTACTGCGTGTTAGCGTGACGATAAGTCATCAACTGCCGCCATTGTGAATGTTTTATCGTGCTGAGGGTTCTGTAACCAACAAACTCCTACGACGCATATACATCAATCAACGCAGTTTAACAACGTACTGATAAAGCTTCGACTAGTTGCAGCGTCCTTGTCTGGCATGGTGCTTTTATAGAGCCAGGCTATCAACTACAGATCAGGTATCTATGATTACCAATCCATTCCGTCTGTCTCCCACATGCCCTCCATCAACCCATTCATCGACCGTCACTTCAAATCGTCACGATTTATGTCGATTTCTCATAACAAACGCCCTACTTGCCGACATTCGGCCAAAGTTACACCTGTCCGGATTTGTATTGCTATTGTGGCTAGATGACATACTCTATTATCGCACCTGTCTTTACCTTATGGTCGTACCTGTCTTTACCTTATTGTCGCACCTGTCTTTACCTCATAGATTGCATCCAGTAGTGGTAACGATCGTGTACTTCTTCACAACTCGACCTGGATTACGCCCCTGGTATAATCCGATTAATGTAGCTCTCCAGCAACTCAGTGCCTTAATGTTTTTCATCACTGAATTAAACCCCTCCGCACGCTTTAATCTCAATCGCGCTTCAATGATGCTGGCACAATATCGCCCATGCCTTGTTGGAAATACGATGAGCCTTAGATCAAATGAACCAAAAGTTGCCTCACAGTGGCCGTAACGAGTTGCAGTACGATACGTCACCTGACGTTAAAATAATACAAACTAAGGCATTATCCTCTAAGGAACATGAGTGTTATTACAATTAGCTGGAGTGGCACTTGTAAATAGCTCAGCCCACGACACCTAACCAACTTTTTCTTAGGTCTTTGGCCTATAAACCCCAATGCAAGGTAGATAAGATGAGAAATATACGCAGTTATAACTGTGGATTCGACCGCGACTTCACGGGGCAAGATGCCAATATGACTGTAGACTGCATTGAGACACAGACTCCGCTATGTCTGCCACACATGCAGAATCTTCAAATTAATAAATAAACACAACATGTTTACTGTTGAAATGGGGCAGTTGGCGCCCCGCCCATCTTCTCTATATTTCACATCAGCAACATATGCGTAGCTTCTGGACGGCGATAACATTAAACAGCCATTGAAAACGTTGATCGAACCTCGCAATGCAACTTCCTCGGCATCTGAGGAGTAGAAGATGACAGTAACCATGTAAGATGCATGTGACACATAGTGTGTTTTCATGTTCTGTGTCTATGTACAGCCTTCAGATACAACATTACAACGAATACAGGAATCACTCTAACACATTCAGGCACCTCAAGAGAATTCATCAAACTCAGCTTCAAGCAATCTCAGTTATCCAAAGACGGACGTTTTTATGGTAATAAAGAATTTGATTTATCTATAAAGACTTAGTTAAGACTTTACAATGCCACTCTGAGTAAGCAAGGTCATTGGAAACTTTATATAGGTGATCCTAATTGCCAATGCTCTCGACGAATACCGTACAAAAACTAGCTATAGAAATGAGCAAGAAGATGAAATAAGATCCCAATATATGGGATTATGACAGGTGATATAAGCCAAATTCTCAATAGACATATCTGAAAAATTCAAATGTAACCAGTTAATGTTTACTACCTACATAACCCAAGGACTTTTCAACAGATGGGTAATCATTAGCAGATGCTTGATTGTGGTAGAGTGTGTAACCCATGATAGCTCAACAATCTTGTTTGTAAAACTCAGGAACACAATTGCCACGCAGCATGCCAGCAAAAGTATACAATGATAATCAATCACTTAATACTTGCATCGCTCAAATTGCGTGAGTATCGAACGATACCATTTTATTTTTAAACAGATCACATTTCCCCGAGGCCTACACCGAATCATAGCATATTCATGAAGGAAATATTGAGAAATGGTAAATAAAACTCACGAAATGATGGCAATAAGTAATATGATATAACAGATATAACCCCCAATGTCCTTGTAGTACTTAATATGGAACAGCCGTCCACCTTTCTATCAATAAATGCCTGTTTGTCATAGTATTCATGTTGAATGATTAATGTTACGGAAACGTTATGGCATCTAACAACATTGTGATTGATTTCCGGGGTTGTACTCAGAGCTGTGACAGGTTATATAACAGCCTCTATCATCGGGATAAACTACTCAGGTAAACTGTAATAATGCATTCCACACCAACGCTAAGTTACTCAACATTGCCACCCGAATATTTGCTCGGTGAACGCCATAGCGTGGCTAGCCTTCGATCAAGTTCAATGAGTGGTTATATTGAATCAATGCATTTGTCACAATTTTATGCTTAACCAAGTGATGCATGGACAATAACGGACAAAGCAGAGCAGCAAACTGATGAAGGCTTAAGTATTCGACAAGACATTCTATACAATCGGCTCAATGCCCGACACAGACCAAGTCATTTGACATTTGTCTCTAATCTAAACACGGTAATTATTGCCGACTAAGTACCACCCCCGACCACCTGACACCTTCCGAAACTCATCACCAGAACTGCAATATACGCAACTAATTTGCTGTGTTTCGCCAAAAGGTCATTTTCTGAAATCCGATTAATTTAACAGCTCTGATTAAATCACATGGTGTGATATCCCTAATTGCACAAATAGCTGAGACAATAACGCTAAAATATATTCGTGTGTTATATTCTACAAGGTATTTCGGGAATGACAAATCCATTTGGATCCTCAATGATTTACACAAATGTTACTGAAGAAGCCGCCGACGAAGCTGATGTGGTTTGTACGGACACTACGTCACGTCCGCCGAGTAGGTCAGGAAAGATCAGTTACTCGATGATTGCTTCCATGGCTACAGTATAAATCAGCCACGTGAGTGTTATGTGTAAGAAGCAATATGCATCATAAAGTGTGAGATCAGTTGTTAATAGCATGAGACACATTTCTGTTAGGAGGGACCTGTTGCATCTCCACTCAATTACCCTCCAATACATTTCCAATTATAAGCCATAAAATATTCAGTATAAGCTATAAAAACATTTGTCATGTGAAAGGCGCTTCAAAGGTTATATCTACGAGCTTTCTGTAATGATCCGTCGTTAGCGCCAACGTTATTGACTGTCTGTCTTTTATTAAGCTCTCTGTGTAGACAAGTTTTAGAAAAGTGTGCCCCCTATATAATGTCAATATCGACTCCTGGTTTAATGTTGTTACCAATAATGTCAATACGGTCCCTGATTGGCTCCCGCTTTATGTTAATGTCAATACTGTCCCCGACTGGCTCCCACTTTATGTTAATGTCAATACGGTCCCTGATTGGCTCCCGCTTTATGTTAATGTCAATACCGTCCCCGATTGGCTCATGCTTTATGTTACTGGTAATACTGTCCCTGATTGGCCACGAGTTATGTTAATTTCAATACCGTCCCCGATTTGCTCATGATTTATGTTAATACCGTTCCGAGATATATTAATAGGGCACCCGCGTTATGCGAATTACATGCTGACTGTGCATATAAGTTAGATTTGAAAGATCTGTTGTGAGAGTAAAAGGATTTCATGTGCCCTAAATCCTATATAATACTTCCAAGTGAGATTCGCTGACTTGAGTAGTCTTCATATTTACCATGAACTACATCACAAAATGGATCATCTTCATCCTAATCTACATATTGCAAGTTATATCACTATATATCACACCTTGTTTTCATTATAGCGCCATCATCATGACGTCGGCTTCGAAACCTCGCCCTTTACATAAGACTATTATATCATCATCATCATCATTAATCGCTCATCACATAACGTCCCTACATAACCACTCATACATCCTCGCCTATTAATCACATTCATTGAGATTATCAGTGAGAAAAACTTAAAAGCTGACGTCCACGCATTGCAGCTCAAGGGTGTATGATTATAATGATGGTCCCGATATATCATAGATCAACTGACGACGCCCTAGCTGTGACGCAGTCATCTTCACTGCAGCGCATGTGCTCTGTCAGGAAGAGGTGTTGTTGCAGTGCAGATCATTGCTCGGAAAGAGTATTGCGCACAGAGGCATATTTGTTGTGATGACAGGATCAAATTGACTACATGTTACAATACATATGCGCCTTACGTCACTTATTGCGCTATTTGTATAACCCTAGTTCAACCATTAGACACATTCGACCCAAAATATGGCAGTGTCTCTTATTAGTGGCTGAGAGTCTACTAAATATCATTAAACACTCAGGAAGTATTACATAATGCAGCATCTTAGAAGCCCTCTGCCTTCCTGTTAAAAGATGCCTATTACCCACGTCATCCATGTTGAATAATACATGTAACGGCACGATTGTGGCATCAGCAAACAGCATGATGTGATATTACGGCAACGTAGTTGTGCGGGGGAGTTCTCAGCCTTATGACAACAAATAAATCAGTCTGTAACCAAGACGCGGTATAAATGTAATAAATCATTCAGGGTCATTACTACAGCTCGCAGTTAATGCAACGTCCGAACTCAATCGTGTGGCACATTATCCGGAAGAGCTTTGTAATTACCGAGGCAACAAAATAACCCGGCGATTTATCCGATTCCACTAGCTAGCCTTGTGTAGAGGTCAAATAGTAGTTACATAAAATCCATAAATAAGCCATAAATGCGTATTTAAACAATTGATACATCGACAATCAAACATACTATCGGACGAATCAGAGCAGCAAACCGATAAAATGATAAAGCGTAAGGCAAGGCATTCAACATAGTCAACTCAATTCACCCTTCACACAGACGGACCCTCCTCAATCAATCACTCATCATGTTACCTTTGACTACAATACAGAGACAGCGACCATTTCCTACTTTGCACCACCCTCAACAACTCTACACGTTCCAAAACTCATCGCTAGCAAAACAATATACGCAGCTAATATGCTATATTTCGTCAACAGGTCGGCTTTTGCAATACAATTTATGTGACAGCTCTGATAAAACCACACAGTGTGAGCTCCCTAATTACATTTATTGGAGGGACAATATCGTTAATATATCTACGAGTGACATATTCAATTAGTTATCTCGGGGTTGACAAATCAAGTAGGATTTTCAAATATTAACACAATCAGTAGTTACTTGCTATCTTTCGACAGAATGACAGATCTACACAATTGATTAGATAAGCCCTTCACAACGGGATGAGCGGATCACATAAAACTTGAGGGTGATCCCTTTCTCTACAGCTTGGTCATCAGTGCGAGGTAATCGATAAAATTGAGGGCTATTTCACATAATCACTCAATAATCATGGGTTGACCTATGCTGTGGAAGAGAATCCCTTATTGCATAACTAGCATAGTTTCATTTTTTTCAAGTTATTTGGGGACTGATAACTCCAGTGGGATTCTTATTAATGTACACAATTGTTATTGAAGAAGCCGCCTACGGAGCTGATGTGGTTTGTACGGACACTACGTCACGTCAGCCGAGCAGGTCAGGAAAGATCAGTTACTCGATGATTGCTTCCATGGCTACAGTATAAATCAGCCACGTGAGTGTTATGTGTAAGAAGCAATATGCATCAAAAAGTGTGAGATCAGTTGTTAATAGCATGAGACACATTTCTGTTGGTAGGGACCTGTTACATATCCACTCATTTACCCTCCAAACATTTCCAATTATAAGCATAAAATATTCAGTATAAGCTATAAAAACATTGTCATGTGAAAGGCGCTTACAAATGCGCTTCAAAGTTATATCTACGAGCTTTCTGTAATGATCCGTCGTTAGCGCCAACGTTATTGACTGTCTGTCTTTTATTGAGCTCTCTGTGTAGACAAGTTTTAGAAAAGTGTGCCCCCTATATAATGTCAGTATCGACTCCTGGTTTAATGATGTTACCAATAATGTCAATACCGTCCCTGATTGGCTCCCGCTTCATGTTAATGTCAATACTGTCCCCGACTGGCTCCCACTTTATGTTAATGTCAATACGGTCCCTGATTGGCTCCCGCTTTATGTTAATGTCAATACCGTCCCCGATTGGCTCATGCTTTATGTTACTGGTAATACTGTCCCTGATTGGCCACGAGTTATGTTAATTTCAATACCGTCCCCGATTTGCTCATGATTTATGTTAATACCGTTCCGAGATATATTAATAGGGCACCCGCGTTATGCGAATTACATGCTGACTGTGCATATAAGTTAGATTTGAAAGATCTGTTGTGAGAGTAAAAGGATTTCATGTGCCCTAAATCCTATATAATACTTCCAAGTGAGATTCGTCTGACTTGAGTAGTCTTCATATTTACCATCAACTACATCAAAAAATGGATCATCTTCATCCTAATCTACATATTGCAAGTTATATCACTATATATCACACCTTGTTTTCATTATAGCGCCATCATCATGACGTCGGCTTCGAAACCTCGCCCTTTACATAAGACTATTATATCATCATCATCATCATTAATCGCTAATCACATAACGTCCCTACATAACCACTCATACATCCTCGCCTATTAATCACATTCATTGCGATTATTAGTGAGAAAAACTTAAAAGCTGACGTCCACGCATTGCAGCTCAAGGGTGTATGATTATAATGATGGTCCCGATATATCATAGATCAACTGACGACGCCCTAGCTGTGACGCAGTCATCTTCACTGCAGCGCATGTGCTCTGTCAGGAAGAGGTGTTGTTGCAGTGCAGATCATTGCTCGGAAAGAGTATTGCGCACAGAGGCATATTTGTTGTGATGACAGGATCAAATTGACTACATGTTACAATACATATGCGCCTTACGTCACTTATTGCGCTATTTGTATAACCCTAGTTCAACCATTAGACACATTCGACCCAAAATATGGCAGTGTCTCTTATTAGTGGCTGAGAGTCTACTAAATATCATTAAACACTCAGGAAGTATTACATAATGCAGCATCTTAGAAGCCCTCTGCCTTCCTGTTGAAAGATGCCTATTACCCACGGCATCCATGTTGAATAATACATGTAACGGCACGATTGTGGCATCAGCAAACAGCATGATGTGATATTACGGCAACGTAGTTGTGCGGGGGAGTTCTCATCCTTATGACAACAAATAAATCAGTCTGTAACCAAGACGCGGTATAAATGTAATAAATCATTCAGGGTCAATACTACAGCTCGCAGTTAATGCAACGTCCGAACTCAATCGTGTGGCACATTATCCAGAAGAGCTTTGTAATTACCGAGGCAACAAAATAACCCGGCGATTTATCCGACTCCACTAGCTAGCCTTGTGTAGAGGTCAAATAGTAGTTATATAAAATCCATAAATAAGCCATAAATGCGTATTTAAACAATTGATACATCGACAATCAAACATACTATCGGACGAATCAGAGCAGCAAACCGATAAAATGATAAAGCGTAAGGCAAGGCATTCAACATAGTCAACTCAATTCACCCTTCACACAGACGGACCCCTCAATCAATCACTCATCATGTTACCTTTGACTACAATACAGAGACAGCGACCATTTCCTACTTTGCACCACCCTCAACAACTCTACACGTTCCAAAACTCATCGCTAGCAAAACAATATACGCAGCTAATATGCTATATTTCGTCAACAGGTCGGCTTTTGCAATACAATTTATGTGACAGCTCTGATAAAACCACACAGTGTGAGCTCCCTAATTACATTTATTGGAGGGACAATATCGTTAATATATCTACGAGTGACATATTCAATTAGTTATCTCGGGGTTGACAAATCAAGCAGGATTTTCAAATATTAACACAATCAGTAGTTACTTGCTATCTTTCGACAGAATGACAGATCTACACAATTGATTAGATAAGCCCTTCACAACGGGATGAGCGGATCACATAAAACTTGAGGGTGATCCCTTTCTCTACAGCTTGGTCATCAGTGCGAGGTAATCGATAAAATTGAGGGCTATTTCACATAATCACTCAATAATCATGGGTTGACCTATGCTGTGGAAGAGAATCCCTTATTGCACAACTAGCATAGTTTAATTTTTTTCAAGTTATTTGGGGACTGATAACTCCAGTGGGATTCTTATTAATGTACACAATTGTTATTGAAGAAGCCGCCTACGGAGCTGATGTGGTTTGTACGGACGCTACGTCACGTCAGCCGAGCAGGTCAGGAAAGATCAGTTACTCGATGATTGCTTCCATGGCTACAGTATAAATCAGCCACGTGAGTGTTATGTGTAAGAAGCAATATGCATCAAAAAGTGTGAGATCAGTTGTTAATAGCATGAGACACATTTCTGTTGGTAGGGACCTGTTACATATCCACTCATTTACTCTCCTAAACATTTCCAATTATAAGTCATCAAATATTCAGTATAAGCTATAAAACCATGTGCTAGGTGAAAGCGCCTTACATTTACCGTTTCTATGCGCTTCAAAGGTTATATCTACGCGCTTTCTGTATACTCCGTCGTTAGCGCCAACGTTATTGACTGTCTGTCTTTTATTGGGCTCTCTGCGTATATATTGCAACATAAAGTTCGTATATAGGGTAAATTCACTATTAGCCTTGCTCACGCGGAACCCTCACTAAAGATGTATCATACGTTGAATAATACATCTCCCATAACGGTTGCCTTCTTCCCCATCGCGAATCGGTCTACCAAATTCATGCTATATAATCGACACTTTGATCTGCAGGAGCAAAATGTTTACCCACAAGTTTTAGAAAAGTGGCTTTCCTATATAATGTTCTTGACAATATCGACTCCTGGCTTAATGTTATACCAATAACGTCCCTGATCAGCTTAAGCTTTATGTTAATGTCAATACCGTCCCTGATTGGCTCCCACTTTAGGTTAATGTCAATACCGTCCCTGATTGGCTCCCACTTTAGGTTAATGTCAATACCGTCCCTGATTGGCTCCCACTTTAGGTTAATGTGAATACCGCCCCTGATTGGCTCCCGCTTTATGTTAATGTCAATACCGTCCCTGATTGGCTCCCGCTTTATGTTAATGTCAATACCGTCCCTGATTGGCTCCCACTTTATGTTAATGTCAATACCGTCCCTGATTGGCTCCCGCTTTATGTTAATGTCAATACTGTCCCTGGTTGGCTCCCGCTTTAAGTTAAATCTAATATCATTCCTTCATAAATATTCATCACCACTGTCAACTCGACTGCCATAATAGATGAGTACTGATTGCATTATATGAAGCAATATACAAAAGAAGCGTCGGTGGGAATAAATGGGACATAGTGCCTGGTCATGAGAGCACGAGATATACTTGTAAGAGAAGATAACATCCTCGATAGAGTAAATGGCACCCATATGAAAGATGATGACACCTTTCTGTTAGTAAATGACATCCTTGTGAGAGAAAATGACATACGATAGCAAAAGGACATCTACGTGAGGGTAAATAGTACAGATGTGAGAGCAAATGACACATACGTGAGAGCAAATGACCGCCCATATGTGAGTAAATGACGGCCACTGTGAGAGTTGATGGTGAAAACGAAACCTATGCGAGATATTTTAATGGGGCAAATTACACACTGACTGTAAATATAAGTTCTTATGTAGGATTTCGTTGCGAGAATAAAAGGATTTCTTGTGCCCTAAATCCTATATAATACTTTCAAGAGAGATTCGTCTGACTTGAGTAGGCGTCATATTTTCCATCAACTACATCAAAAAATGGATCATCTTCATCCTAATCTACATATTTCAAGTTATATCACTATCTATCACACCTTGTTTTCATTATAGCGCCATCATCATGACGTCGGCTTCGAAATCTTGTCCCATAAATAAGACAATTCAACTGCAGCTCAAGGGCGTATGATTGTAACGATGGTCCCGATATATCACAGATTAACTGATGACGTCTTAGCTGTGACGTAATCATGCTTATTGCAGCGCGCGCGCTCTGTCAGGAAGAGCTGTTTTCCCCGAACAGAACATTTCTCGGAAAGGCGATTGCGCACAGGGTTATATTTTGTGATGACACGGTCAAATTGACTACATGTTACCATACATATGCGACTAACTATCCTTATTGCGTGCATGGTCCATGCTCGGTTTCATAAAACATGGCGGCTGTCAATCATTGGTAATGTCAGCTATACAACTAACGTACTTCAACAGCACCTCAAGCAGTAAAAATGAGGAGAAAACCACGATGATTCCATGTTACTGCAACAAATGCTGCGTTACAAACTAACTTCAATGGGATGCATTAGTCGAAACACATTAGCATAACACTAGCAATTCCACGGTGCCATGGAAGAGAATACCAGCTATAACGCCCCACATTGTATCTAATCAGTATCACAAGCACCACATATTGGATTGCATTACCTTGAATAGTAATGCACATTGGATGTGATTATCATGGAGAGTACCCCCCGTTGGATCGCATTCACGTGTTATATCATCAAGGGTCACCGTAAAGTACTATAAGCTATGGGCCCAATGAATTGAAATCACCAACCAACAGATTGTCTCGCTGTGGCATTACCAAATTGAACAAATATATAATACCCATATGATATATCGCCAGAACATGATGAAGTTGGATAACCGAATACGCAGGCATATCCGTCGTGCAGCTGTAGCGTTATTACGCAGTGGCATTGCCTTTCTAACTCAATCTAGCACATTTATCACAGTTTACCTGGTGTCATTATCCTACAAAACACTACGTCTCCAGCGTATTTTTCTCCTGTAATACTCAGGTCTCCATGATGGTACCGATACAATCAATTTTTTACCTCCATCAATGGTAATGCATAAGGGACAACGTGAATGGAATCTTGCTAAGAATGTCTACAAATACCGCACAGTCGAAAACATAGGCTTCAAAGAACGCTTTATTGCGACGCCGTTCGTTATTACGCTCTCGTACCGTGAACCAAACTACATTAACACACGAATATGACCAGAAATGTTAGTGGTTATATCTATGAATTTTACACAGAGTAAAATGCTATCACGTCATGCAAGCTGCGACGAGACAAAGGCCTGGCACACATCAAGAATCTTCATACCCTGCAATAACCGCAGCATGTTTACTCTGGAAATGGACTGCAGCAACAAATGCATATCATCTGCATGCTGATAGCACAAGATAGCCACGAGAAACGGTGACCGAGCATCGCATTACAACTTGCCGACGACTGCGGAGCTTCAGGGAGCAGTGACCAGTTAAGATCTGTGTAACCTATTGTGTGTTATCCTGTTGTGTCGTTCTCATCACAGCGTGATACGATATCAAAGCACAGTAATTGTGCGGGGGAGTACTCAGCCTTATTATGACAACAAATAAATCCGACTCAGTCTGTAACCAAGACGCAGTGCAAATGTAATAAATCATTCATGGTCATTACTACGCGTACCAGCCAATGGTACTTAACCACCTTTTGCTTGCATCACTAATGTGTTAAAAATATGGCACCGTAAATGTAAAAATAACACTGTAGGTACATTTAGCATCCATGTTCACTAATTTGTGAAACGGTATCGTTGTTTTGGTAAACATACGCCGCGCAGTGCGCCATGCATGAATTGTCTCTGTGTGTTTCGGCGGGTAAATAAGTCTGTTTTTCGAGTTGCTAGAGTCAATTATTGCTGATGTATGTACTGCCTCATCGCCAACATCCACCTTAATGGCATTCATTCGTGTACTGAATTAACTGTGTATACATCGCATCCCGCTTCACACGTTTGTACAATTCAAAAGGCTAACAGTAGCGAATGATACGGGGCGAGTGACCTTGACGGTAAGGCGATGGCACTTTCGGCGCCATCCGTCAGGCGAGTTAATGCAGAAAATGCCATGAGCTTTGAGCCAAAGAGGAACACTCACAACAGATGAATTAACCATTGTATAATCTCTCACAATTAAGCCAGGGGATATCCCCCATTCTTGTTAGAATAACTAACAGTCTAATCTGCAGAAGCAATCGGTTTTCTTAACCATTTTGAATGGATTAGATCTTTCTGTATGTTAATGAACATACCGTTCATGAATAAATTAGTCGTCAGGAGCATCCATTTTGTCTTCGAGGAACGCGAATTAGCTATAAGCCAACATGGCTAAATACCTCCACAAAATTCCATTCGGCCCAGCTGGTCAATCCCGATAATTCGTATCAAGAGTTCACTTTAATCAGTATTCATTATATACGTTATAGACATTGCAAACAGCATCAATGCCTCGGACGTGATATTTCCACGTAGGCATAAATGATGTTGGCGTGCTGTTAGGAATGTACATAGGTGTTTTATTTGCCTATCTGCGGGAAGTGCCGATGTAGTTATGAATATGATATCAACCGCAATTAGGTCCTGCCACATTCCTCTTTCGTTAAACAATATGAGGAATATTAATATATCATCGCCGTCGAATGGATTGCCCATTAAGTGAACTCTGACCTCATAGTGTGATGAATTATATAAAAGTCGATAGGTGTAAATGGGGCATTGGGGACGGTTATATGAGTAATTGACACTATTGTGAGAGCAAATGACACCGTTGTTGGGTTAAATGTTACCCACGTGGAAGTAAATGACACCCCTTTGAAAGCAATCAACACCCTTGTGAGAGCAAATGATATCCTGAGCATAAAGATCCTTAATGAGAGTGACAGGATTTTTTGCATTTTGAAGCGAATCCATCAGTTTTTGATTCACCTTTTAACCACGTAACTCTATCCTTATCTACATATTACAATTACATCACAATTAATCACACCTTGTTTGCATTATAGCACCATCATTATGACGTCAGATTCGCCACTGCGTCCAGTTAAAAGGCCATTATATCATCATCATCATCATCATTATCATCATTATCATCATCAATCTATCATCGTATGACGTTCCTACATAATCACGCGTGTACTTTTCTCGTCCTCTCCTATCCGATGACGCCCACGCTCCTCTGCCCAAATGTGTTAAATAAAGATTCCTCTGTATGACAGATCAATTTACACCATGATGTAGTCATGGTTACTACACCCCTTGCGTTCTGTCATTCAGAACGATTATTGCGTACACGAACGTGTTTTTAATACGATTGTTTGCAGCCACAAGTCTGACAAAAATAGTCAGTATTGGGAATATTGTTTACCTTTTCTGCACAGACTGTTCGAAAAATATTGATGATTAACTTTGACGTCACATTCGATAATTGGCAGCAGTGATGTATCCTATACACCTAATATCACGACCGGAAATCTACGTCATTAGCTCATATAACAGCATGAAGGTTAAAAAGAACTGGATAACATCTGCCAATATTGCCACCTTTACATACAAATGGCTAATTATCAGAAGCGGAGGAGTAAAACCAGTGAGAGGGATTGTCATCGCGGCTCAGTTCCCGGATATTCTGGACGAAATGTAACACAAGGGCCTGATGAATTAACAAACTCGATCCTCTACTGTTCGTATTGTTTAAGTTTAGTTGCAAAAATGCGAACGGCTTACCACGCCAGCTGACGTTAAAGCATTGAAGACACCACAAGGGTGCAATACACACACAGGAGCAGGTGCTCAGTCCCGACCGACTAGTCATGAGCGAACATTTAATAAAACTATAATAAGGGCTTCAACAGCTATAGACGTACTTCCCTGGGTCGCAAATCTTATTCATCGCATTCTAAGAACTACTCAATTACGACAGGAGTATTTCATTGTGCAATGTGGTGACAATCTGATGAAAGTTGAAGGAGTCTCAAGTAGTCTGTGAGGGTTAAACTCGCAGGATATATAATATTATATGTATGAGGTCAGAGTCAGACATAAGCGAGACGGCGACAAAATACATGTAAAACTGATGTTTGACATCACGATTAATGGTTACAATAGCTATGACGACGCACAGAGTGAGAAACAAAATGAGAAAGAGCGAGAAATACTTTCTATACAGAATCTATAGACATAGAGAGTTTTGTAGCCAAGAATAAGGCAAGCGAAACGGCATTGATATGATGTGTTACCTTACTGTCAATATACAATGTTAAGTTTAGTGTCCCGTTGGCTGAGTCCGATCTATTCTGATGATCTATCTATCAAAATCATAGCGACACAACTGAACAATCGCTAATTACAAAAGGTTTAAGATGTGATATTTGTGAATCGAGAAAACCTTTCATTTGCCAAATTCTGCGAGGCATTCGGTGTCCAATTATTTCCACGGTATTCAGTTGCTCTTTTACAACTCATTTACAGTACTGTCATCGATTAAATGAGTTCATCTCGCCTTGAAGTATAGTAAACACTTTCCTGCATACATTCGTATCGCAGCCGCCACAACTACCAAATGATCTATGGGGTTAATGATTCAGTCAGAGAAACAAAACCCTTATATTAGCAATCATGACCATCCAGCAAAAGCAATCAAAGAGCCAAATCATATCCATCTCCCAGGTTAAATAAATCAAACCGGAAATGATATTCCCACCTACGCTTCTCATGAATTATGCATCTATGTGGAATGACGAAATTTAAACATTGGCTAAAGAAACCGAGGTGCTCTAGTTGCCTATCTACAAAGCGGTACCAATATTGATATGAAGATGACATATCAGCTATTATCTTACTCTTTCATGAAATAGCATTGCTTTCTCAATCAAATTAGTTTCGTACCACGTTTGTATCTGTGGTCTTACAAACAAACATGGTCGGAAAAAACAACCTAATCGTTGAATTATCAAAAACAATAATAATGCTAAAGACCTGCACAATTTTCGCTTAGTAGGAAACATAACAGCCAAACTGACGTCAGCCTGACATACATAATATATCTACATAACATGAGCCAAAACTTTCATTAAATAGCATTACTGAGAGGCTTTCTCTATCTAATTGTGTACGTGCAGCCCTGAATATATTCGTATTTTTTGCCGTGAACCTACTCATAAGAGCACCTTCAAAAATACTTATCTACGGAGCTGAGGCAATATAGAAGTCAGATGATATCATCCGCCATTAACATCTGCCATCTTCCTCTTTCATTAAACAAGGAGAGGGGCAAAACAAAAATCAATCACTGCCAGAGAGGAAGGAAAGTAAGGTCCGTCAAACAGAGTATATTAGGTATGTAATATGCCATCCTGACGGGTGCTGATGGTGAGAGCATATGGCAACCTTGGAGGCTTTTAACTTATGACGAAATGGTAGATATACTTAGGCAGGTGAGAAGCACGAGCCATTAAATGGAGAATTAGTAGTTCGTAAAGCAAAGAACTCCATTAATGGACGGACCATCTTCGTCCTTCAATTAGCATCACAATGAACCACACCAGTTTTCAAAAAAGCTCCATCTTCATGACCATTGTTTCGTCATCATCATTAATTCATCTTCACATATTACCCGTTCACTCCTCGTGTATTGTGCTGATCATTTCAGAGCAATACAGAGTGAACCATGAATTAATGGATGACACTCCTCGGCGTTGAGTATACCATGTTGTGTTACTGAATATACGCCATCATATATATATATATATATATATATATATATATATATAGAGATATAGATATATATAGAGATATAGATAGAGATAGAGAGAGAGAGAGAGATAGAGATATAGAGAGAGATATATATAGAGAGAGAGAGAGAGAGATAGAGATCTATAGAGAGAGATATATATCTCTCTATAGATAGAGATAGAGAGGATAGAGATAGAGATATATATCTCTCTCTCTCTCTATATCTCTCTCTATAGATCTATATATATATATCTCTCTCTCTCTATCTCTATATATCTATATCTATCTCTCTATATATATCTCTCTATCTATCTCCTCTATCTATATCTATATATATATATATATCTATATATATATATATCTATATATATATATATATATATATATACCACTACAGGTGGATGAGAAGTAACAGTTAGTGACGGGGCTGTAGACTGCAAGACAGAGGCCGTTAACGATTGGGATGAATACAAACTAGATGTAAAGGAAAGATCTTTTAGAGGTGCTCTCTATACATTGCCCGAGGGTTTGTAAAGCGCCAATACTAACCTGTTGAAATCAAGCCAGGCGATGCAAGTGTATCATTAACGCATGCGACATATCCAGCCGGCCGCAAGCATCGTGACCTCATCAGACCCGCCCCAGTAACCCGTTAACCTATCGGCTTTTGCTATAATTCTCAATAGAGATTCATTAACGGCGGGTACATCTGCTGTGATAAGGCTGGATTTAAGCGTAGCCCTTCAGACAGACATTTAACGAGTCACTTGCTGTGGATCCCTAATCACAACATGCATGAATCTATGGCACATTTAAACCTTTGTCAAGTAACATAGGAGACGAACACTGGGGTTTCGGATAAATATTATACATGCTCAAGTGATGTGCTTGCCAGTGTGCGGCGAGGCACATCAAATAATGCAGTCGGCGCACACTCCGCATGAAGACCTGTCATTGGTTGTTTTAATCACTCGTTGTTGAAGTTCGCGCTTGGTGCATGCGATTATGTTGACTTGGCTGGAATACGGAATCTCAACGACCCCACAACGTCAGACGAAGCGATGATATAGAGATCTTCATACTCCTCCTGGGGCCACTTATAAGACCATTGTTGATGGTCTGTTATTGCTTCAGAAGTAATCTAAAGATGCATCTCCCAGAATTCTCGGGCAAATAGCCAAATCTACCAGGGACTCATTTAAGCACGGGCTGACATTGGATTGAAAGTAAAGCAAGCCACGGAAGCAGCTCTTTTCAGCCATCAGGCTCCACTAAATCCGTATGCTATATTGCCTTTATGGTGACAGACTCCATATTACCTAATGCGCCGTCTATAGCTACTGCGCATGCGTCAATACAATGTGTACAGCACGTTGTTTTCGTTCTTGTTATGTTTTTTTTTCAATTATCATCTTCAAAGTAATAATTTTGCAGGTATTCATCGCAGTATTGGGATTATTTTCAAAAATATGATCATATTTCTTATTATCTACTATTGTTGCTGCAATTTTAACGATGCCGTTTTATTACCATTATTACAACCATCATCATGGATATTGCGTTTGCTACGTGAAGTGCCATTTTCGTTCATTGAATCTTTGATAAAGCGTAGACGTTTGGGCAATATCGATCTCTCCATTAATCAACGGTCTCCCCGGTGTTAGTTTAGTTAACCTGTTACGATTTGTGGAACCACATTTGCCCTGTGTATTTTAATAAAGGAAGCTCCCTGATCATAACTTGCTCATCGGCTGCTGGTAATGACCATTACATTATATACCCTGTCTGTCTCCATCACGAAGTTAATGTGTCAGTTATATTCCAGATGGGTAATCTTTGAAAGCGCCCTCGGTTTATCAGGCAAGGCTACTTTAGTGCAAGTCACTGTGTTTGAACGATCCTGATGGGTAGGGTGATAGAGAGTGAGCCAAACAATTCTGATTCCGAAAATAAACAGTGGATGGATATTGTTGTGGTTTCTGTGGAGACTTTGTAAGGTTTCATAGCGTCAGACGAACAAATGGAAATATTCATACAAACAATATGAAAACAAACCTATAAACCAACAAAGGGTGGAGAGATTGTTAATCGTTGGTACTGTGATAGAGTAGATGTTGTTGTATTATAGCTTGGGATTCACTAGAAATTTTTTGTTTTAGCTCTTGACATATGCACTGATGTCTCTTACAAACACAGCTGATTAATTAGCCGGTTCTAAGCAGTCCCATCGCAATTATAAATGCAATAGAATTGTGCAAAGGGTAAGCATCAGAGCAAATAGGTAACTTATTTATCAATCAAACAAGCTAATCCTTTCTATTCAATAAAGAACTGGAATACCAAGATTGAGAGTTAAAGCAAACATAAATTCACATCAACAATAATCATTCCCACACATAATGCACTGAAGTAAACAAGCATTTATAGGGCCAAATCTTGTAGCAGACCTAACACAGATATGGGACGCAGATTAAGCAGTCGTTTCGCTGAACATCCAAATATAATCGGGCTGACGTAAGCTAGCTATTAATCATTAATTACAATCACCATCTAGCAGAGCCATCTTCTTACATAACCAGTTTGAAGCAATCAATCACGCTTAATGTATAAGGTTAATTATGAAGCAGGCCCTGGATCTACCACACCAACATGGATCGATCATCTATCTACCCCATGGTATATGCAGATATTAATTTGGCTTATACCCCAAACTGAACAATCGGCCCCATCCACACGCCCCCCCCCCCCCCCCCACCACCAACTAAAACCTCAACCTCCGCCATCTCTTCCAATAGCTTCTCCTCCCTCACCATACCAGTCACTACGCTTTGCTCCCTCACCATCACCTCTATCAGCCTCTATTCCACCACCATCTTTTCATCTAGCCTCTACTTCATCACCATCTCCTCTACCAGCCTCTACTCCATCACCATCTCCTCTACCAGCCTCTCCTCTCTCACCATCTCCTCTACCTGCCTCTTCTCTCTCACCATCTCCACTACCAGCGAATCTAATACATTAATGGGGTGTCTGATTTAACAGACAATCATCACCATTATCGGCACCATCGTCATAGTTATCATCGTCAATTCATCATTATATGATGTCCCTGCATAATCACTAATTATCTGCATGCACTATTCTCGTCCCTTAACAAACTCGATACTCTACCTTTGGTATCAATTGAGTTGAACCTTGTAAGTTTTAATTACTAAGCATTCCAACTGACATTAAAGCATTGAATACACCACAAGGATACAATACATTAATATTCAAGTGCATTTAGCAGATGAGGGTAAAACATTGAGGAAAGGTCGACAGATACATGTAAAAATGTTGGATTGAAATCACGATCGATGGTTAACATGCAGTTCTAGGCGAAGAAAAAGCCGAGAGTAAGGTCGAAATTAATTAATTGGTACGGAAACTTGAGTGGATCGGCGGCATTGGTTTGATATGTTACCTTACGATCTATCAATATCATAGCGAACCAAGTGAACAAACTTTGATAGCAAATGTTTAAGAGGTGATATGTGTGAACCGGCATAGCATGTGAATGTGTTTGTTTAGTCTCAAACGCAAGCACTGTGTAATGGGGTAGGAGGTTGTCGGAACCTAAATCCTTTTTATTTGAACCCTAAGACATTCTCACCCGACCACATTTGAAGGGAGAAAAGCTGACATTTGCTATATGGTGTCTAATTATTTCAACAATAACCAGCTGATCTTTCTGAATTCTCAAACGGATCTGTTACTGATGATATGTAGATTTGATCTCCCCTTACACTTACGTTAATAACTTTATGAATATATTTAAGTCTCGCAGACGTCATCATAGATAAAAGACTCTGCGTGGTAAACATTTCGGTCTGACATAGAATAAACTCATACGAGCGAAAACATACATAAATCGAAGCAATCTGGAAAACATTCAAGCATATTAAAGGCTGGAGCATATAGATCCTCTAAGTAAATTAATCATATCGCAAGTAATATCCTCACGTTCGCTTGTCGTAAATCATATATCTACGCAGAATGAGCCAAATATTGAGCTAGAGTAATGAATGCATATTAACGTTTTGGTTGCCTATCTACATCTCGGTTACAATATTAATATGAACATGGCACATAAGCTTTCATTCGATCTTGTAATTTCCCTCTTTTATGAAAAAGCATTGCTGAGAGGCTTTCTCTATCTAATTGTGAAAGTGCAACCCTGATTATATTCGTAGTTTTTGCCTTGCCAAAACCGCGTGGTCCGCAAAGTGAACCTACAAAAACACTAATCTACAGAGATGCAGCAATATATATGTAATTTGATATCAGTCTCCATTAACATCTGCTATCTTCCTCTTTCATTAAACAAGGAGAGGGGCAAAATACACATCAATCACTGCCGTAAAGTCTACCAAGGAGAGGGGCAAAATACACATCAATCACTGCCGTAAAGTCTACCAAGGAGAGGGGCAAAATACACATCAATCACTGCCGTAAAGTCTACCAAGGAGAGGGGCAAAATACACATCAATCACTGCCGTAAAGTCTACCAAGAAGAGGGGCAAAATACACATCAATCACTGCCGTAAAGTCTACCAAGGAGAGGGGCAAAATACACATCAATCACTGCCGTTAAGTCTACCAAGGAGAGGGGCAAAATACACATCAATCACTGCCGTAAAGTCTACCATAGAAAAAGGCAAGTAAGGTCCGTAAAATAGGGTGTATAAGATATAGTATAGTCTGGAATGAGTCCCACCTCTGATAGGTGCTAATGACGGGTACATTAGGCAACCTTGAAACCATACGGATCCTGTTTGTGCACATGAAACCCAGGTTTGAATATATATACATTGTATATATAATTCTTCTGTCAGAAAATTTGAGAGAAGAGACACTTCAATAGAGAAGCATGATCTATTAATGGGAGAATTAGTTTTCCTTCAAGCAAACAATTTCGTTACTAGACGGACAAGCTGTATCTTAATTTATAGATTACATATAGCATAACAATTAATCACACCTTGTTTCTATTATTGCGCAATTACCATGACGCCAGATTGGCCGTCGCCTCCCATAAATGAAACCATTTCTTCGTCATTAATCCTTGTTCACATGGCCTTCCTTCACAGTCATCCATAAATCCTCGTATATTGTGATAATCATTAATTAATGGATGACACTCTCTTCCGAGGGTTTAACTATAATCCAGATATTATTGTATGAAAGATCGGTATACAGAAGTCTGGTACTGAGATATCCAGATAGCATGCTGTCTATCAGGAAAAAAGGAACAAATTGCACTATTACCCAGCGAACAGCGGTATATAGTGGTTGTGTTATTTGAAGCCTTAAGCCTGGCATGTGTTATTGAATATATGCCAAGTACTTGTTATTCTAGACCTCTTCTAGTAAATATCCCTCTCAATACATCTGTCACTCAACGGCAGACAACAGATGTGGACATACTTTAAATAGGCATCTTCCAGGGGATATTATTTGGTAGTTTTGCTATAGGTAGGGAGGTTTACAAGAAAGAACTCATGGGCACGATCAAATAAAGAAGGCTAAGGAAGATCCCATTCTTGAACTCAATACCTGGTGGCTTTCCTAAGTTCTCCGAGGCCAATTTGTTTGGTAAACACCCAGCAAACAGTGTGATCAAGAGGAGGCGTCTCAATCCGTAATTGGTCTCAGATCTATTTGCGGAAGCAGTATGTCTTTACAGTTTGTTACCCAGAATCGCTTTGAGCTCGAAACTGAATTACAGTGAATTGTTAAATATGCACTGATGAGTAGCCCACCAGCTATAACACGCTGAGACCATACATTTGGACCACGCCACTTTGAAGGCACTTGGTGGAAGCAACAGAATATCATCCATCATCACTGGAAAGGGATTATGTATGGATTAACTCGACACATTTTCCAGTCTTTGTCTGCTGGTCGAGCCTTGGATTAATACACCCACGGCACGAAGCACCACGTAATGGGCTTTGTCACCGTTGCAAGATTCTATTTGCATTTGGTTTTGCCAAATGGATGGCAGCATCGCGTGGCGATTGTCATCATAACAGCATTCGTTGTATGGCAACAATAGCTTATATACATAATTAATGGAACATTAATAGCATATGATAAACCATGTATGTATTCTTGAAAATACCGCAGACTGATTACGTAGCTGGTGAAGGCAAAAGACACGATGACATTTGCTTGAATTTGATCATAAATTGACTTTTTAAGAGGAATACGAGTCCATGGAAATGCACACACATCCACAAAGACACATGCAAATATATATATATATATATATATATATATATATATATATATATATATATATATATATATATATATATATACATACATATATATATATATATATATATATATATATATATATATATATATATATATATATATATATATATATATATATATATATATATATATATATATATATATATATATATATATGGCAAGCGCGTCACTTGAGCAGGTATAATATTTATCCGAAACCCCAGTGTATATATATATGTATATATATATATATATATATATATATATATATATATATATATATATATATATATATATATATATATAAATATTTATATATATATATACATATATATGCATATATATATATATATATATATATATATGTGTGTGTGTGTGTGTGTGTGTGTGTGTGTGTGTGTGTGTGTGTGTGTGTGTGTGTGTGTGTGTGTGTGTGTGTGTGTGTGTGTGTGTGTGTGTGTGTGTGTGTGTGTGTGTGTGTGTGTGTGTGTGTGTGTGTGTGTGTGTGTCATAAAGGGAAATCAACCCAGCCTTGTTGACGGCGACCTTATTTGACCCGCCCCAGTAACCCGTTAACCTATCGGCTTTTGCTATAATTCTCAATAGAGATTCATTAACGGCGGGAACATCTGCTGTGATAAGGCTGGATTTAAGCGTAGCCCTTCAGACAGACATTTAACGAGTCACTTGCTGTGGATCCCTAATCACAACATGCATGAATCTATGGCACATTTAAACCTTTGTCAAGTAACATAGGAGACGATCACTGGGGTTTCGGATAAATATTATACCTGCTCAAGTGATGCGCTTGCCATTGTGCGGCGAGGCACATCAAATAATGCAGTCGGCGCACACTCCGCATGAAGACCTGTCATTGGTTCCCCGAAATAGACTTAGAACAAATAGAACCTGATTTTTAGATTGCTTAAACAGTGATTGAGTAAATGTTGCTGTATTACTAAACAAAAACCATTATTGGCTCCTGACTAATATATACGCCGATGTCTCTTGTGTTATTTTTTGTCATAATAGTTGCAATCGACACCCAGTGAGGAACCAATATAGAGCTTATAAATTAACTGAAACTAAGTCTCATAGCAATTATAAACACAATTGAATTTTGCAAATAGGAATCAAGAATATTGCACTCTCTAAAAACCAAGAAAAACCCTCGATGGAATCACGAATAGCAATATAAAGATTAACAATTAAGGTAAATGTCAAACAAAACCAACCAAGTTCCTTCCGACACATTTGCACTCGAGACAACTACAATTAAAGCGGTCCAGCTATGTAGCAGGCACCCAACAAGACAGGGGAAGATTGTTTTTCTGAGCGTCCAAATATTATAGTGCTGACGTAAACCAGCTAGCAATCTTTAATTACGATCACAATCTAACAGAGCCAATTTCTTGCATGACCAATTCTAACATAACCAATTAATCACGCACGACGTAGAAGGGTGACTACCCAGCATGCATTCGTCATTGAGAGTTACCATAGAGATATGTTTCTTTCAACTACTTTCGGGTATATACAGGCAACACCCGCATCTGGTTACGAGAGCAGCTTATGATATATAGCGAAACTATCGCCGTCCAATTTGTTCCGCCAAGCCGTATTCGATATCACTTCTCGCCACAAAGCAATCACGCAATTTTAAAATAAAAGTTATTTTCCATTAACTGAACTTTCCTACCCCACTAGCCTCTCCTCCTCACCATTTTCCCATTAGCCTCCCCTCCTCACCATCTACCCCACTAGCCTCTCCTCTTTCACCATCTACCAACTTGCCTCTCCTCCCTCTTTTACATATCTCGTAACTCGCCATGTTTCATATGCTCTTTTGTTTACCATATTTAAGTATAGTAAGCAGTAAATCTGCATCCCAAGCTCCAAAGGGCTGTTCCGATACGTGTGATAACCGAACGCTATGATATTTCGAAGGTTATGACATAGGTTGCGTTATGAGAGAAAAAGAAGAAGATACCCGACCCGCTTTGACGCTCTCTATAGACATGTACATTTGCGTTAGCGAGAGTGGATGTAGAGTAATTGTGGACAGTGTTTGGTTGACGGTTTAAGCTTCGCATACTTAAAAATCAAGAATGTACCCCCTTGTGTTACGTGTTGATGGCAGCCACTTTGCCCCCTTCACCCTGATGCAAACATCTCTGTCCCCTTTAGCCTGATGCCAACATCTCTGTCCCCCTTCATCCTGATGCAAACATCTCTATCCCCTTCAGCCTGATGCCAACATCTCTGTCCCCCTTCATCCTGATGCCACCATCTCTGTCCCCTTCACCCTGATGCAACATATCTGTCCCTTCCATCCTGATGCCAACATATCTGTCTCCTTCACCCTGATGCCAACATCTCTGTCTCCTTCACCCTGATGCCAACATCTCTGTCCCCTACACCCCGATGCCAACATCTCTGTTCCCTACACCCCGATGCCAACATCTCTGTTCCCTACACCCCGATGCCATCATATCTGTTCCCTACACCCTGATGTCAACATCTCCACCCTGGTGGTAATATTCTGCCCATGCCCCCTCCCCTCCCCCCACCCCCACCATCACAGCGACAACATCCACCGTTTTTCCTCATCTCAGTACACCCAACCATTGGCATGCCGTTGTCGAGTATCGTACGACAGCGACGGGTAAGTGAAGCTACGTGTCAGCCCGTGTTTCGCAGCGTGTAAGCGGGAAGTGGGGCGGGATGGGAAGGTCATTCATTATACAATGGACAACAAATGCACCGTTTGGAAAAGTGTTAGACCATTCAAACTTCGGATACAATATGTGCAGCACCATCAACACACCAGTAGCAGAATATTGATGAATGGCCTTAATCAGCGGCAAGGGACAGACCATCATGAGATATATCAATATACAGACAGATGTTGTACACCCAGTACTTTCTCACACACACACATCGAGGTCACTTGATTAATGATAACGAGAAAAACATTAGTTTTTCATGTTGAACAAGTAGAAAAACACAAGGGGTGGCCAAGATTGCCACGTGCACAGGATGATAAGGGGTTACGTGGAATGCACATAGGCAAATAAGGCTAGAACATGTGATATAAATCAAACGTTGTCACCATATAGAACATGCACATTCATGTATACATATATACAGATAATAGAGATATAAATATATACATATGTTCACACACACACACACACACACACATATATTTATATACAAATATATATACATGTATATATATATATATATATACATATACACGTATATTTAAATAAAAATATATATACATGTATATATATATATATATATATATGTGTGTGTGTGTGTGTGTGTGTGCGTGTGTGCGTGTGTGTGTATGTGTGTGTATATGTATATATACATATATATATATATTCATATATATACATACATATATGTGCATAAGTGTGTATATATCTGTATGTGTTTGTGTGCGTGAGTTTGTGAATATGTGTGTACGTGTGTACACCAATTTCCGTTTGCGAAAGATGGCTCACCTTAGCCAGAGATCGAGTGATGCCGCTGTTTGATTGCAGGGTAGCGGACACGCTGTCCGTGCCTTCATGATCGTCAGAATCGTCATCCTTCCCGCTGTCATTGAACTGCATCACAAAAGATGAACACTTAAATGGACGATGCTTGACCATTGAGACATAGAACAAAATGAGCATCAGTGGGATACAACAGCAAATGTCACAGAGGTCACAACTGGAGCTCAATAACCGCTATTCGATGTCACAGATTTATGTCTACACGATTCATGACTATATGAAAACCAATCATAATCTATCAGTACCAATCATAATCTATCAGTACCAATCATAATCTATCAGAACGTCCCATCCGGGTTCAAGCTAACGCCACGCAATTTGGACGTTTTATCTAAAACTCATGTGCCCTTCGAAACCTCACCGTTTGGTGAGTTTATTTAAAAACCAATATTAACACGTATTTCCGAAAACGCCGCGTACCGCTGCTTCTAGTAATAAGAAATATGAAACATATCTTCTCCATCAGACAACTAGAAGACTTCTCCATTATCCCCCATCCACTTACGTAAATCACAGGAATTCTATTTCTGCTGGGGCTAGGCGAACTTTCCTGACGTAGGTCCTGTATGACGGCAGGCACCGGTGGCTCTAGACATTCACTCGTCATAGTTAGCGCCTTGCAACTCCTTAATTATGCACCTGTCCTGCGTATTCCTCGCCTTTTAACGAAACAAGCGGCAATGACCCCAAGTCGCTGGTGGTTGTCGATACGCGAATGCAGCATTGCGACCGCATACATACAAGGTCACTGAATCGAAGATGCCGAGTCACTTATCATGATATTGTAGCCGCGTCCGTCGATTAATTTTAGTTTAAACAAATTTCACCTCTCGGTCATCCCGGCCCCCCGACCCGACCATACACCGTACACCGCCCCCCCCCCCCCCAACACACGACGAGGTGGTCACTTAACACCGCTACTATCAGCTTTCTCATTGTCATCCACCGTGTCACACATTGGTAGATAAGATAAAGTGTAGCCAGCTATATACACGGAGATCAGTGTGAGAGTCCGAGCGAATGATTCAGTTATTCCTGGATTAATCCGTGAGGGATATATCAGTCACTCAAATAACACGCAGGGATTAGAAGACAAGGCTATATTTGACTACTTCACGCAGATATAGAGATACTTGATTGATTCCATCTTAAATACCTTAGATACCAGCGTACCTATTAACCTCAGGAGCTTAGAGTAGCGCTAATTCTTCGAATGTGAAAGCGTGTGTGTGCGTGTGGATATTTGTGAGTGTATGTTTATTTCATATTCATGTTTGTGTTGATGTGTGTAGCTTTGTGTAGCTTTGTGTATGTGTATGACTGTGTGTTGTGTGTATGTGTGCGCATGTGTGTATGTTTTCATGCATGTATTATTAGTACATGTTTGTATATGTAGCTGTGCGTCTGTATATGTGCGTTGGTGTGCGTACAAGTGTGTGTTCAGTGTGTATGTGTGTTAGCATATGTGTGTTTGCGTGCATGCATATAGGAGTGTGTATGTATGTTACGAGTGTGTTTGTGTTAGTGCATACATGTGCTTATGCATGTACGTGCGTTCACATATGCGTGTACACGCGTTAATACATGCGTGTACATGCGCTCACATATGCGTGTAAGTGTGTTCACATATGCATGTACGTGCGTTCACTTATCGTGAGCGATGCAACAGCGACACAAACCGAGTCATATTGAACTGCAAACTGAGAGACTCTCTCTCGTAGTTGAAATCAAAACACTACCATTATCTATCGACCTGGACACCTTATTATCAACCGATCACTTCAGAATGTCAACATTTGGAATGTCTCTTATCACACTCATCGCAGTAGCTTGATATTAGATCGGCGTTAAGGGCCCAAGGAGGCAAATCAACAAAAAAAATTCATGAATCAGTATAAATGATCCTTAAATCCGACATCTATGCATAGATTACAATATAAAGCTACCATACATAACCTATTATTACTGTTGTTGTTAATCGTGGCTGTATTACCATGTTGTTTTGGTGCTGTTGTGACGTTGTTGTTGTGGCGTTTTTTCGCTTGATATAATATATGATAGCATTGCATATTGTATGTTACAAAAATAAATTGATTGATTGGCATCTTGATCAAGCTCCTTGGTCGTGTCCCGTTACGCTCAAATGCCTCTTGGTGTGCAACCCGGCTTGTTGACACCACTCGAGCGAGTCATTCATCTTAATACATCGGATGGGTGGAATTTGGGACGTGTGGTGGGTCTAGTGAGATGAATTTTTATGATTGTCATCTCAATGGGGTTTCAACAAGATATATAAGTAGCCCTTTTGCGAATAAGCCTCGTAGTCATAACGTTCGTCACCTCCCTGGAGTGCGTTGTTGTATATCATGGGGGATAGCGCGAATGGTGGGGGGGGGGGGGGGGGGGGGGGGGGGGGGGGGGGGGGGGGGGGGGGGGGGTTCTCATTCGACAGGGGGTGGGGGGCGGGGGATTTGTTTACAGACCTGTTGAAGAAGCGACGATTTGGTCAAGTAGAGATTGTGCTGGTGTCAGGTGGCTCTTACCTGGAAAGGTTGATTGTTGATCTAAAACGGATATAGCCGTTAATGGCTGGAGTGTAATATTATATGATACTAATGAGGCACTGACGGAGCATCATTTGGCGAGGTAATTACTGCGTAATTGGAGAAAATGAGACGGGTGAGTAGTTGATTAATGGGTGGACGTGAACACGGCATCAAAGAAATATTGATAATGTCTCCGACAAGGGTGATAGATACAGATGTTAAAGAGGGGTGAAGAATGACTTATTCGCTCCCGGGTCCTTATCGCATTCTTAGAACTATAAGATGATTTTGACGCCACAAAATATAGTTGGAGAAACGTTTCTCATCGGGGTTTATCGGGGCCTGAGGTGGCGATGGGTGGGGGTTATGGGGGTGTTGGGCATTGGTATGGCGGGATAGCAAGTGAAGGTTACTGACCCGTGGAACTCATCATTATGCACGCATGCGCAGACGGACACTTTATGGCGAGTTTTATTTGTATCGCAATGAGATTGCTGTTATCATATATTAGTATCGATGCATCAGAGAGCGTAGATTCGCCCGTAATTTGAACAATACCAAACAACACAAATCATGATAGGTTCATTGAAATCTGAGCAATCGTATTCCATCTATTTTGACTCGCCTACGATGGATATTTGCTGCTTGTATTCATACACTAACATCAGACATTCGATTGCGCAATGCTCTGAGATTGCATCCGTTAAAGCCAGCATCTCACTAACTGTAACAGTGATTAATTACCATCTATTTACACCATCCCAACAACACTAAGGACCAGTTCCCGATGACAATACATCAACTAGACATGAAACACAAACTCTATGGCGGAATATTGAATGCAATATAGTAATGACCTTACCGTGACCTTGCTGTCTCGGCGCTTGAGGCCAGACGTGTCGTTTTCCGTGTTCTTGATTTCAGACACACTCTCCTTTTCTCCCTCTTCCTCGCCGATGACAAACGTAGCTTTCACTTCTTCAGACATAGCTATATCAACTGACCCGCCGTGATCAAACAGTCCAGGGCTTGGGTCTGTTGCGTCACTGACCGACTCCAGCTATACTGGCTAGCGACCCGTGAGAATAGACAAAACGCATTTTACTTTGCCTTTTATTCTACGCTTATCAGCAGTTGTATCATACACTGCTATCACCAACCCACTCGCCGTCATACTTACGTATATGTTTCCAAAAGTGACCAAACTATACCTATATAAGCAAACGTAAGGTAACTCCAAATCAATGTACATCATGACGTCAACCCCCTCCTCACATACCGACGATTCTCAAAATAACACGGACATTTCCTATACCCCTCGTCGGTTACACTACCCGAACTCCTCCCACTTAGTTTTATCCAATCAAATTCATTCTTATACTATCGCCTCGTTACCATATTCTTAACTTCCACCAGTATCATTGACTCACTCATTCACTGACTCGCCCTCGTACCCATTCATTCACTCTAACACACATTCATATACTCGCTTTCTCAATCACACCTTCATTCAATCTCTCACTCGTTCTCTCACTCGTTCACTCATTCACTCACTCATCTATCACACTCACTCACACACTTACACACTCACGCACCCAGTCACTCTGTCACTTATTCTCCCACTCACTTCAACTCCCTCCCTCCCTCCTTCCTTCCTTCCTTCCCTCCCTCCCCTCCTCCCTCCCTCCCCTCCCTCCCTCCTCCCTCCCTCCCTCCCTCCCTCCCTCCCTCCCTCCCTCCCTCCCTCCCCTCCTCCCTCCCGCCTCCCTCTCTCTCACTCATTCTAACTTGCACATACACTAAATCACTCCCTCATTTACTCACTCCTTCACTCCTTCACTCACTTTCTCTGTCTCTCTCTCTTCCATATCAACTCACACAGTGTCACTCTCACTTACTCACATTCTCTCTCTGACATATTATCTCACGCAGTCTTCACTCTAACTCACTCACTCACTCAATCATTCATTCAATCACTCACTCACTCACACATTCACACACACACTCTATCTCTTTCAGACACACTAACTGACACAGTCTTCACTCTCACGCAATCACTCGCTCACTCACACATTCGCTCTCGTCCTCTCTCAGACACACTATATAGCTCACAAAGTCTCCACGCTCACTCACTCACATACACACACACACTCTCTCTCTCTCTCTCTCTCTCTCTCTCTCTCTCTCTCTCTCTCTCTCTCTCTCTCTCTCTCTCTCTCTCTCTCTCTCTCTCTCTCTCTCTCTCTCTCGAGCACACTAACTGACACAGTCTTCACTCACACTCCCAATCACATTCAGCTGCCCCTACTTAAGCAACAAGGGTACATGGCATCGTATAAATGTTGACACCTTATTGGCACTGAACGACGACCGTTATGCCAAATAGCATGTAATGATCCAGCACTGTAATCACAAAACAGGGTAATTAACGGGTAACATATATTTATAAATGTACAGTCGCTAATGAGATGAATGACCTCCAGTTACAAGATATCAACATTGCACTTTATCTAATCACGTTGTGAATACAACATATTGGAGCCAAAATACTAATCACTTGGTGTTAATTTAAGAAACGGTAATGTAACAGGTGGCGCAGTTGGGGAAATTCTCACCCCGCGCCCCTTCCACCACAAGAGCACAAAACCTACATCCCTGCCATCCCCTAAAGCCAGAAATATATAAACATATATATATATATATATATATATATATATATATATATATATATATATATATATTATATATATATATATATATATATATATATATATATATATATATATATATATATATATATATATATATATATATATATATATATACATGAGTACATGAATATATATATAAATATATATTAGTACACACATGAATATTTATGTATATTTTATGTATATGCATATATATACATATATATATATATCATATATATATATATATATATATATATATATATATATATATATATTTGTACATATAGTGTATGCACCAGTATATTTACGTGTATATATACTGATATATATAAAATTACATTTATATACTTATATACACACATACGTATTTATATATCTATGCTTTTACATATATATAAATATATATATAAATATAAATGTATATACATGAATATATATCTATATATATACATATATATACATAAATATCCATATATCTATATATATATATATATGCATGTATATAGTTATATATATGTATATATTATATATGCATGCATATATATATATATATATATATATTTATATATATATATATATATATATATATATATATATATGTGTGTGTGTGTGTGTGTGTGTATAATGTATGTCTGTATAAAGATATATATATATATATTTTATATATGTATATATATAGATAAGTATATATATATATGTATATATATAGGTATATATATATATATTTATATATCTCTCTATATATATATATATGTATATATATATGTATATGTGTGTGTGTGTGTGTGTGTGTGTGTGTGTGTGTGTGTGTGTTGTGTGTGTGTGTGTGTGTGTGTGTGTGTGTGTGTGTGTGTGTGTGTGTGTGTGTGTGTGTGTGTGTGTGTGTGTGTGTGTGTGTGTGTGTGTGTGTGTGTGTGTGTGTGTGTGTGTGTGTAAATCAGCAAGACATACGCTTTCCGTTTTTAGACACGGAGCCCCGTTCGTCCTGGGGTTCATCCAGGCCGCCCATGACACACAATAATCCTCCTGTATTCACCGACACTGAATGCTGCTATTGTTTACTTGCTGATGCAGTTTTTTTCTTCCAACACGCCTCACACTATCACGTTGAGTGGGCTTAAATACAACGGTAATTTTTGCATGCTACTGTGAAACGAAGAGACTTG
The DNA here is from genome assembly GCA_034190875.2 of Urechis unicinctus. Lineage (NCBI taxonomy): Eukaryota > Metazoa > Annelida > Polychaeta > Xenopneusta > Urechidae > Urechis > Urechis unicinctus. The sequence goes on along the minus strand of CM067354.1, from coordinate 53,910,208 downwards.
TAAGCTTTTACGTTGGCAATCGGAACAAATGTGTGTACGCTCCACGGATGTGTAACAGTCAGCCGACGATATATCTGTTCTTTGATAGCTACAGCAGGTGTATAATGTGACTACGACAGTTTTGCCTCATGGTGCTGGTCACATTAACACTAGCCTGATAATCTCACGCAATGTTTCGACACCTGCGCAGACGTTAGTTACCTTATACAGTCAACAGATGATTGTATTCGATATTAACACGCAACAAAAGTTTGGCTCAGCACGAATTGATCACGAACTTGCAAGGGATATGCTCAATTTTTGTAGCCATTTATGAAGCACAGACGGGGTTTTTAGGCATATGATCAATTACGCAACTCAGGCATTAAGATACTGGGGTATTTTCGTCTTCCACAATGTTCTATTCCTCCGAATATATCTTGAAACAAGTAAATTTGCAATTAATCTTTTGTTAAATGATAAATGGTTATCTAGATTATTTAAGTGACTGTAAAGCTGTTAGCAGCGTTCACTATTTCTAGCTGACCATTGATCATGCGACAAACACAGCCAGCTAATCCCAAGCGCGATAGATATGAAAGCTAGCGGGTAGAAGATTGTACCGCTCCTACACAAAAACCGCTTCCATGATAAATGACACGAAGCAATCAACTTAAGAAGCACTGGAGCCAATGAGATTGATGCTTGCTATGCAAATTTTTCATTCTCCGGTCATAGACCATAAACATTTTGGGATCCACTAATATATGAGTCTATAGGGGTTAGGGGTGGGGGGTGTCGGTAGAAAGGATGTGTTATCCTTCCCAGAAGTGGTCACTCATCAATATTTCCGTCTCGCAGATATCCACGCCGCGGGATTCTTTTGTTTGATAGCCCGAACACTTTTATTGCGTTTAGTACATATTCCTACACCTCACACGTAAATCACGTTTGAACATTATTCCTGTGCTCGATAATCAGTACCAGATAGTTGCTCGTTGTTAAGTCGATGTGCATGTGGTTTTCATAATTATTTCGGCGCTTCATTATATGATAAAACTGGCCATAATGAATACATGTGAATAGCAGACATATGTAAATGACGATTACGTCCCCAGCGCCCCTCCTTCAATCACGAGGCTGTGGCTGTCATTTACAAGAAACTCCTCTACACCTGGGAGGTTTTCAGGATCAGAGTATAAAATATCGCTTAACTTGATTCGTGACCAGCTGGAACACGACAAGAGGTAAGAGGACCTTAAGAAAAATCACACTGTACAATCTAGATAACGCCAATTCTAGGCCCTAACTGAGGTCCCATATTGGTATCAGAATCGCGGGAAAACAATTAAAATGTGACTTCAGGCTGACGCATTTATCCTGCTTGTGGGGCGTGGCCTAAACGGGTAACGTTATGAGTGACAGATGAGTTGAGTTTCCGTTGCATTGATCAGAATGTCTCGTCATTAAAAGCGGCTTTGTGACGTTAAATGCTGGAGCAGCTTGTTCCGTTTGTGTCTGGGTGCAATGCGATGAAGGGTGGGTGTGGGTGGTGGTATTACAATGAATAATACCCAGAGACTTCCATGGACACAGAAAGATATATTAAAAACTAGTATGGCCTAAAGATCAGATGGCTTGATATCTGTAATCGCTAAATCTCATGCAAGAGCTATACCGCTCTGTAATGCTTTAGAAAAACAGGAATCGCATTTTTCTCTTATATTGATTTCCAACGGGAAAATGCCAGAAATGAAATGAAAACAATACGAATTAAATGATATGTCCGGATCGATCGTCATGATTATCATTTACTGAAACGAAAACAGATCATAATGTTCAGTTTAAGCAGGTCAAATGCCCGATCCAATGTGTGAAGAAGACACATATGCACAGTTGTTGCTGCATTTCGAAGTGGCAACCCTTACTCAGTCAGGTTGGTTTGTACTTTCCAACGAACTGTGAGGATAGAGTCGTGAAGAAAGTGATCGTTTCTGTGAAACGTTGGAGTCCGGAAACCTAATCGAACCACAATCACAGCGCTTGTCAGCTTCATTTTCAACACTTCGTGCAATATGACGTCATTTGCACGGGTATAAATCATAACGTACCAGTATTTGATGTCTGGTGGAGCCACCTGTGAGCCAGGTGTTTTCATTAACCCAAACAATCTCTTAATCCCAACAAACTCCTGCTGGAGATGTTCATTCTCGCGAGACTTGAGTCTATTGGCCACGTGACTCACTGTCTCCGCGTTACATCTGTTGCCAGCGCACTGAAGCAGACGACAACGAGAAATTTGAACTAACAGCACAACAGTACACGAAGTAGCTTCCATTGTCCATGGTAAGGACAGAAAAGCTATGTATTGAAAACATAGAAAAATATACTCCCGTAAAATATCTAGCTTATATTTCACTGGCAATAATATAAAATCCATTGATTTAGATTATCATTTCATTTCAATATGGAGCTGTAAACGAGGTTGCATAGGGAAATACATGCCTTTGATTTCATTAAGAGATGGTTAAGTGTTTCGGACGCTTCCACCACCTTTTTCTTGTCATCTCTACACAAAACACGCGTGTCATTAAGGCGCGAGTGAATAGCAAACGATACAACACTATGGAGGTAGTGCGGTAGAAAGGTTCACACGAGGATTAAAGTGAACCAGAAATATTCGTTATCAGATGGGCTTCACAAAACTTAGTATTGCAAACTGACCTGGCTGCATTTTGTGCCTCAGTCACTGAAATAAAAATAAAAGACACAACTATTAAATTTTGTCGTCGTTGACCTCTGACATTGTTACGTTTGTACCGTAATCACAGGCGCTTGGGCTCGGCCATTATGATTCTACTATCAAGCTCACAGACTCTATGACAGTGTAGCATGCGAGCTTGGTGGTAGGAATATAATGGACGCGGCCAAGCAGTTGCAACCGTTACCACGACGCACTGAACAATCATTTCTGATGGTAGAAAATAAAAAGTTAAAATATTGATATTCTCCAGTATCTCGGTTTCTCATTCAAACGGAACCGCTATATCGGTGAGATGTATGTACAATTGACGATTAAAACGAACTTGAAATAGCTATAAGCATTAAGTACAGAGAAGCCTTTGATGTTGTAGGGTCTTGGATAGGTTATCCGCCAGAGCCTCCACGCCCTCTCGTCGACTCCTCTCCTCTGCAATCTCGACCTCCTGCCCCGAGTAACAACCAAGGGGAGCCCCGGTGAATTAGGTGTTTCCTTTGTATCAACTATTACATTAACCTTATGAAATAAAATTTGCTTTTTAAGTACAACTAAATGTAGCTGTGTAAACTCACTTGAATGCGAAGTGCTTCAGACAACCGCTCACATTTCATTTGCATATCTTCCAGTTGTCGATTCTGCGTATCGATCTACAGTTATAATGAGTATGATATTAATAGTATATTTTTGTTTACTACAGGAATTATTTACAACCGCCAACCCCAACGGATCCTCCATAAAAAAGAAACCTGATTTTATAAGATATGTGGCTATATTACAATGGTAACATTTTATGTTTTCATTTCCGCCAGTCAAGTGGGCATTGAAATCAAAATTTCACAGAAAAGATCTTAAGAATTTAATGAGACCTCAGTTTGGAAACCCCGACAGCGAGCGTCTTCGTACATCATCCGAGAGCGGAAAGCATCCTCTTCCGATCTAGACTTGAGGTCGAGACTGCGCTGATCATCCAGCTGGGAGGCCAAGCTGTCTCGTTCTCGAGCAAGTCGGTCTCGTTCTGACACCAACTCTTGGCATTCGCCTCGAATCCTGTGGAACCATAGAGACCCACTAGTCGGATTGGTGTACAGTTTGTTTGTGATAACACGAACCTTCCTCTCCTGGGAGTCACGTGGTTTCCTCGCAAGACCAATTCTGTTAAATGTATCAGAGTTTCGGGTGGTGTTGTGCCTGTTCTATGTAAGGCTTGTTAATCAGTGCGTCATGCCAAGGACAGCTGATGAGCTGATTATATCCAAATTAAAACCGATGGGGCCTTCACAACTTCTTCAGACAGTGACTTGCGAAATATCAAAACTCAATAATGGAATTGTATCTGTTACAGTAGACGTTATGATGTACATTACTATGTAAAACTAGTTAAGAGTTCTAATAAAAGATGTCGCCACGCTAAAGAGCCTCCTCCACTCATGACAGTATCACCCAACTTCTTTGAGACATGAAATGAGCATCAGATTTATCGGGAATTTAGCCACCAATGTATCAATAACCTGTTGAGTTTATGGCGGAGTCGCGAGGCTTCCATTTGGCTGGTTGTTTGGTGCGCCGCTTGTTGGCAGCACATAGTCTCAAGGGCCTGGATCTAGTACACATCGTCATGGAAACGTTCGACCGTTAAAGCAACCACAACCACACCCTACTCACGGATGATTTGTATGAAGCGTTTCTGGTAAATCATGAAGAGGAATATATGATACGGATCTTTAAATTATTAACCCCGCAGTGTGATAAAGCACAGTTTCTCACCTTTTCCTGCAGGGATATCAGTTTGAAGGTGACCCGTTTGACCTTATTTTTTCTTACGAACGCTAGTTTTACTGCTTTCCTTCGCCGCTTCGCTTCCTCCTCTAACAGAATCCGACTCGCTTCTGTCTCTCGTTTCAAAGAGTCTAGCTCTCCAAATACAAGCGCCTTGTCGCTGTCAGCAGGGTGCTGCAATCCAATCCCCAAGTCATGTCAAAATGCGCTTTGTATGACATCAACGATGTACTTTGTATGTGGGTAACAGTACAATACCTGCTGAAAAGAATCAAATACGGACCGACCAATCAGTTATGATTCGACAAGCGCTGATACGACACCTGGAATGTGTGGACCATGTCTTGGCAGTTGTCTTGGATCCTGCTCGCGTCATCCTCAAGCTTAGTGACCTTCATCCGTAGTTCCCGGACGGTTCTTTCACTGACCTTATAAAAGCCACGCACACGTTCAATCATCAAACATGAGTTTCAATCATAACCGTAACTACGGTCAGATAACTAGACTTTATTTGTTTTATATGGCCTGTGTCAAAACCAGTCACGGATGGTTCCTACACGTTATGATTTTACACGTTATGATCACACTATGCGAAAATTTAACGCGCTCCAACTGAGGTGCATGTGGGATTGGGCAATTGAAGGTCATACCGAGTGTGCCTCCACCTCAGCTGCGTGGAGGGCCTTAAGTTCTTTACACTGAACCTCTTTCTCATGGAGATGCGCATGTGCGGCCTCTAGGTGGTGGTTTATTTCAGCCAATTCATCCTCCTGCCACACGAAGACAAGTTCCCGGATAAAGGCGTCATACAGATATACAGATCACGAATACGACAGCCAATCCGTGCAAGAAGTATGTAATGGATGTGAACATGAGCTGCAATATATAAATGTGTAAATCTGTGTCCCTCGACCGTGAAAAATCCACGATATGTTTAATCCTTCGATAATCTGCGTGTCTAATGTCAACCGTGAGATCATTATCCAGTGAACCCTCGGATATAAATATCTCATTGATTCCAGTGGCTCACGGCACAACTTGGATTTGACCTTGACCTGTTTAAGAACTTACCTTGGCTTGAATAACGCCGACAAGTTCCCTCTCGCGCTCCTCCCACTGATGTCGGCTGTCCCTCCCAGCTTCCACCTCCCTCTCCAGCTGCCCCATCCGGCTACTAGCATCTTGTGCCACCATTTCAGCATAGGTTAGAGTTCTATCACGGGGGCTCAATATTCGAGAGGACTTTTCTTGTGAAGAGTTACTTGCCCCGTGTCGATGATCTTTCAGAAGCTGCGTAACCTGGTATGACAATCCAAGCCAACCTAGGATATACGATTTACTCGATTCCGAAGGTCGCGGCGATGGAATGACATAGCGCTGCCAAAATAGTTGCTATATTTTAACAATGCGGCTGTCCAAAATGCATTTTTAATTTGAAGTTAACTTCGTTTCCCCGTTAAGTTGAGCCCTGCTCGGAATTGATTCACTGTTTATTGCACCATAATGACCCACGATCACAATCATATACGGTAATTCATACTATACCGGTATGTCTGTCTGTTTGCATTGCGCAAACGTTGCATTGTAGCTATGTTATAAAGCAAATTATTTGTCAGAATATTCGAACTTCGAAAATAAAACAATTTCTAGACCGATCTAAATACAAGTTTCCGAGAAATTACTGATTTGAGCAATTGAATTGACATTTAGCAGAGGCCTCCAAAAGTAGCAAAATTCATAACGTAACACCTCCGGTCATGAATATCCAGGAGCTTTGGGATCAATCATAATGTGACATCATGTTATCATCAAGTGGAGGCCGCCGAATGCATCCTCTAAGAGAGTAATAGATCTTGTCAATGTATAACGGGCCTGTGCTATATCATATAACTGTGCGGCATACCTTATCAACAGGATGGCCATAACTTAGTGACGTCACACGCGTCTCAGTGCTGAAGAGATCCCCGGACAGAGGACTGACCGCGGCTAAGATGGCCGACTCCCGTGTCTTCGAAACTCGTTCTTTCTCGCCTTGTTCTCCCCGCTGCGATGTTTCAGGCGGAGGGGTGGTTTCCGTCACATCGGTTGTACTTGTTTGTTGCGAGTGATTACAGTGCTGAGGAACATCCGTACTGGTGGACACTTCCTTGGATGCAATCATCGGTGATTCATCGTGAACTGTCACCATCGCGGCTGGCGCAGTTGGGAACGTTCCTTTTCCATGCAAGTCGTATTTCGGAATTTGTGGGGTGTAGCAAACGGGCTTCCAGGGTGCGGGAACGACCCGTTGCTTCGTCTGATGAGCAGCCTCTGAATACGCCAATGGTAACGGCGGACTAGCTGTGGCTGATTTCGATTCTTCCTCAGTGACCTCCTCAATATGAACCAGATGACCTGCTTTGATTTCGTGGTGAATGAACACATATAAGGCTGCCACAATTGGTTTCGGGATTATGCTTATGTATGAAATCGCGTCCACACGAGATTGACGGGGTTCTAATTGCATTCCTGATAAGGTGGTTACTGATTTCCGTATAGTATCCCATATTTCTGAGTGTTTTGATACGTCTAGGTCATCTGAAATGTCAAGGTCATCTAAAACGCCGTGTTCTGTTTGATCATCCACGGAATGTGCTGACTCTACACCAGAAAGGTAACCATGAGAACTGATGACTCTTGCAAGTTCAGTTAGACTTTCCTTTGGGTCACAATCGCTCCTGGATTTGTCATCATCCATGGATTCGTTCCGATGGATGCTTGCAGAAGAAGGCGTGTATTCTGAGAGCCATGTTACGACGGAATTCCACATTTGGTTGTCGCTATTGTTTACGTCTCCCTTGTCTTCCTCGTCACTCACAACCCTACTCGGACGTAATTGTGACGACGGTAGTATAGACGACTCATTGAGCTGGTTAGTCTCGGCAGTTTCCGAGACGGGCGCCAGAGATTGGTGAAATGACGATAAGGTATGCGAGGATATCGGGGGAGGTTCCAAACCCTCCATCTTCCTCAAATCATCGGAGGTGTAAGTGGAGGAAGTGGAAAAGAGGTCCTGGCTGAAGGGAATGGAGAGATGTGACTTGAAGGTCTCTAGGGAGGAGGAATCGACCAGATGCTCTCCTGTCAAACTCGAGTAGAATGAGAACAGGTTGGAAGATGCTGATGATAATGCATCCGCATGAGGCTCGTCCTCGGAAAGTGGACAGGAGCTAGAAGAACCGGAAGCGCTGTTGGCTCGACAGGAAGCGATCAAGGAAGCGTAATTAATACCAACATTTTCGTCGGGGTTACTCTGACAAGAAGGATTGGATTTTACACCTGTGCTCTTCTGTGTAGCTTCCATATCTGCCTGAAGTGTATGTGGCTGAGAATTTGATTGTGTGATATCATCAACTACTTTAGACAAAAGTGTTAGGATATCATTAGTATCGATAGGCTTCCGAATTCGGGTGTTTCCAAGCAGCTCCCCTTCCATAAGGTCATCATAAGCTTCCCTCAGTGATGGTGAAATAGACGGCAGTTTCATCAGCTGCACAAGTTGGGCCCGTAGGACTATATCAGTCGGTGAGGTCGCTCTCTGTCCCCGGGTACGCATGGAATGGTTGGTCAGCCAGGGACTCCTGGCGTCAGCGTGCCGAATAGACTCCTCCTCGTCCTCCAGGTCGTCATCGACACTGGACCGTTTCTTGTCGAAATATTTGGCCCGGATCTTCTGGTTGAAGTGAACACGAGAGTCTCTCGGTGACGCGAGAATTCGACCTGTTTGAGAGGCAGGTGGGGTATTGAATTTGAGTACACTATGTAATCCAGGATAGAGTTTAGTGCCAGCCGGTAATGAATTCCGCCTTAATTCTGTTGCGCGTCTGACGTCATCGACATCAACATCATTACCACCGAAGTTCTGTTGACCTGATGGGAAAAATTTCAGGAAAATTGGTGAATCCTTTGATTTCGTGTTCTTAGCTGTGAGTTTGTTTACTATAGGAGTGCTGTGTATAGGCGCATCTTGTCTATAAACTGGGTCAGTCTTTAAATGGATGAATAGATCATCGGACAGATCGGATTCCGATGAGTCAACCAAGCTGGTATCATCGTGATGGCTGAGTGGATGCTTGTCCTGCTCAGACGCTTTGGAGTCGGTGAGCCGCTCGGCAGAAAAATATGGTGACTCAGGAATCGTCACTGAATCATTGGTGAAGGTGATTTCGTCATGAGCTAGTAATTCTTCCATAATCGGAACAGGTGAGCTACTTTGATCTTTTTCCAGAAAAGTACCAATATCTTCGTCTGGAATTGCTGTCTTGTCGAGTTCATAATCAGGTTGAGATGACGTGACACACACGTTTTCTCGTTCTTTTTCCTCGTCGTGATCATTACTGTCGTGATCTTGAACTGTTTCGTCTTGCCCGGATGACTCTGCATTGATCACTTGGCGTGGATCATCATGCGCGGCTGGAGTCCTGGTGTCCGGACGTTCATCACAACCGACTTCATCGTTGACGTCGTTATGATGAGGATCGTCGCCACCAGGATCGTTGACGTCGTTATGATGAGGATCGTCGCCACTAGGATCGTTGACGTCGTTATGATGAGGATCGTCGCCACCAGGATCGTTGACGTCGTTATGATGAGGATCGTCGCCACCAGGATCGTTGACGTCGTTATGATGAGGATCGTCGCCACCAGGATCGTTGACGTCGTTATGATGAGGATCGTCGCCACCATGATCGTTGACGTCGTTATGATGAGGATCGTCGCCACCAGTATCGTTGACGTCGTTATGATGAGGATCGTCGCCACCAGGATCGTTGACGTCGTTATGATGAGGATCGTCGCCACCAGGATCGTTGACGTCGTTATGATGAGGATCGTCGCCACCAGGATCGTTGACGTCGTTATGATGAGGATCGTCGCCACCAGGATCGTTGACGTCGTAATCTTCACTGGATGCACCCACCATGAAACCGGTACCGGCGCGTGAGGCGTCGTGGAGTATAGCTCCCGTGGAAGGATCAAGCACCGTAGCGTAGGCTCTGGTTGGTGACGTCACCATTTCCTCACCTTTACGATACCATCAAAAGTATAATAAGGCCATAACTGATATCAACGAAAGAGTTTGGACTGTCCGTCCGTTATATACAGGTGTCCTTAATACACGCGAGCAAGCTCAGGTTTACTACAGTCACATGACCCAAATCTAAGTCCTCGAATCAATACATTCAGAGTTACACTGAAGACTTTGCCGAAATCACTGACTCACCATCCGAGTGGTAAGCATTCGATAAGCTATCAAGCTTGATGACGGTACGGAACGAGGTCTCCCCTAGCGACGACGTCGTCCTTGTGACGTCACCGAGCATTGTTTCATCCGGCTCGGATTCGACCCTCTCCAGATGGGAGGTAGCCACACTGGGGCGGGCACCTTGTGCTTCAGGGCATTCTGCGTCTATCAAGCATTGGTAGGTCGATATGATAACAAAGGTTTATTTTAGGATATTAAAGGATATCTACGAGAAGCTGATATAAATTTTGGGCAATTTATCTTTTAATCATTTGAAAGTAAGTTTATAAGTTAAAATGTAAGTCAAAAAGCTCTCTCCGGCAATACTTTCAAAACCCTGTCATTACAATTTGTCATTAGTATCAGTAAGGTAATAATAAGCGTTGGTCGTTTATGAATTTATTCTAAAGTGAATCATTTTGAAGGACAACGCATTACCATCAAGATTTACAACATGGTACCCTACAGGTCAAGCTGTTAAGAGTATTAAGGAAAATTCTTATATAATGATGCCTGACATAGCATTGCCTTATTCACATGTCATTACCTATGGTGGATTTGTGTTCGCCCTCGGTAGTCTCCCAGACTTTTGGATAGTTTCTGACTGTAGACTCGATGTTGTGTTCAGAACTATAAGGCAAAATATCGATTTTCATTTCATCAATCAATTTTTCCCATGTTTATGTTTAACAAACAATTTTCAGACGAACACAAATGCTCACGGGTCTTGCGTTTCTTTACTGTTCATCTCTAAGTTTGTTGGAAAATACAGAGGAGCTGAAATGGTAACTCAAGTAAGAAAAGCTTGTAAGAATGAAAGGCTGTTATTCTGTTCAAGAGTGTTGCTGAATTACTTAACGCCGATTTGGGCGATTGGTAGATCCATTTTCTTCCGTGTAGACCAATTCGCCTCGGTTTTCGCCATCCGACAGCTATGACTCTTGCGGTGGTAATATATCGGTATTGTTTTCAGGAGCGGTTGCTAAACACGTGGCAACGATTTTGTGACGTCACAGCAGCCATTTGTGTGGTCATAATAATCCAACGGAAAAGTTAACAATGATTGACCAAACATAACAACGGCAAAAAGATGTATTGCTGCTCGAGTGCCCTCGACTAAAGGCTTGGGAATGCAGCTTGAGATGTGCGCCAAGTTCCTCAAGCAAAAGCATATCGTGCTCACGATATCCCGGACTACAGTGAAATATAGTTCATATCTTGAGTTAAAATATGTATTGGCATGTGGACTGTCGACATTGATTTGATTAATATTGGTTAGATATTTGGACTGATCCTTATATTATATCGCCCTACTGCCGTGAACTTCTAGGGCTATGAGGCAACCTGTTTGCCGTAGGATGCGACTCGTGTCGGTGGAAGATGGGATCCTGTGGCCGTATTCACACCAAAAAAAGTCTGAACTAAGAGGAGCAAACACTGTTTCGCACCTAAGTATAGTGTTGGTATTCACAATGAATCATAAGTTGTTTTCTGCGAAGATAATTTTTGCATCTTTTTCACCTTTTTGTTCTAGTTGATCGCCATCCACTTAGATCTCCCTGTTTTACATTTATCCTAGAAGACAGCTGCTGAAACAGGTCAATCTTATCTAACCATATTTACCTCACATTTGTATGCACCATGTAACAAAATAGCGTTAGTAAGTTACGCCCTAGATTTACTATTTTTTTCTTTTTTGGGGGTACGAAGATAAAATTTAACATACATACAATGAAACGCATCGAGGGGGATTAGCTCAAATGGTAGAGCGCTCGCTTAGCATGTGAGAGGTACCGGGATCGATACCCGGATTCTCCAAATTTTTTTTCTCAGAATGTAATTCATGAGTACCAATAAATTTACTATTCATAGAAAAAGTCGAAACAAATCATTTTATTTCAAATGAAATTCGGGGAATCAAAATTTATGCGATTGAGTTGGTCTTTATTTATGTCAAGTTTGTGTCGGGAAAGAAGATTCAATTAGCTCTTGCGAACTAAGTACGGGATATGCTGCTGGCTGCACTTACAAGGTAATACTAATAAAACCTGACGTTGGTCTGTTGAGCTTCAATCCACAGTCAGAGACTCAGACAGTCTTCTTGTTATCATAATTGATATGACCTACGGTTTAGTCCGATAATCCTTCTCAGTTCTTCTTCTAAAGTAAAGAACAGACAGAACGACTACGTCAGGACGAACCAGTAGAAAAATATCATTAAATAGCTGACATGATGTTGTTTTTATTGAAATCTAACCAAAAATTTAATTCACGTTATTTCATTTTTTCTAGTGAAACGCATCGAGTTGTACTCTGGGATCGCATGCGTCTACTGCCTGCGCCGCCTAGCGAATAGTTCAACATCGCCATTTGTTTCCCTCATCAGCTGATGAAACAATTTTCCAACTCCAAAAAAGTCAATTGACAATGGCCCATCGTTGCGCTATTATCGGGTGTGACAATGATAGAAGGTATCCGGAAAGGTTGGCAACTATATTTTCCACACTATTTTTAACTTGATTGCTTTGTAAGCGGTCTAAAATCAATTTGTTCGAAGCGGTGCACTTTGGGAGCGCAGGCGTCCACTATTTTCGCCACCCGAATATCAGAGCGATATCGCCACTTGTTTATCATATCAGCTGGTGACAAAATTAACCTACCCTTCGAAGTTCTTTGAAAATGTCATGTCGCTGGGCTGTTTACGGATTCGACAATGATCGGAGGTATCCTCAAATGTTGGCGACTTCATTTTCCATAAAATCCCAATGCACAAATCATTTATGGATCACACACAGTTGTTGGTGATAACAACATAGCCCATACGGTAATCCCCAAACGACAATAGACCAAAGTCAGGTTTTAATTTATCACCTTGTCGAGGGAGTGCATGCATCACTCCGGTACTTAGTTCGAAAGAGCTATTAAAAAATGCTTCTCCTGGCGAATGCTGGCTTGTCCACTCCCGTCATGATATTGTCTGATTGTTAGCATCAACTTGGTGATTGAAATTGAAATGTAACCAAAAATAAAGGTGCGCTATTACTATTAGTCACCCAAGAGATTTAAAATAATTCTTTTCTGGGGAACCCAATGAAACTGTCAAAAAGACGTAGTTGCTTGTGGGTCAAAATCTGAGATATTCCACTATTGTGGGATATAGGGTTGGACTCCCGGGGGGGGGGCACTTGGCCTTATTCTGGATAGGGGTGTGCCGCGGGACCTCGAAAACCCGTACCCGTCGTACAAGGTCAAAATGGCCAAAAACATACCCCGTCGTACATGTTATTATGCAAATGTATAACCCGTCGTACAGATTGAAGCTGAAAAACATACCCCGTCGTACAAGTATGAGGTAAAAAAACCCGTCGTACAAGTCGAGAGGCCAAAAAAGCATACCCCGTCGCGCGGCACATATATACTACCTCTATACACTTAAGTGCCCCCCCCCCCCCCCGGGGTTGGACTCTGGATGTAGGTTAGCCCTGGTCCAACGGTAATATAAATATAAACATCTTGCAGGGCTAACTGTATGTCAGCTATACAGGCCTGAGTCCTGGGGCTAGACCAACATAGACTATTTACCTAGTCCATGCAGCTTGGTTTGATAGAGCTACTTCCAAACAATTTAGTGCAATTCTTATATTGTTTGTTTTCTACTCCATATGTCTCAGGACTTAACTAGCATCTTCAAAACAGTCATTAATCACAAATGTTATTTCCATGATGTGAGGAATCACAGTAAATATAATCGACAGAGTATCTATGAATTACTTATGAATTTAATTGCCAATATAGATGAATTACTGAATGACATGGACTTGAAACCGACATGCAAATATGTGTAGATATGATTCTAATTATTGTATCTATTTTAAACCCTTAACCACTCTTGTATGCTTTCAGGATGTTTGTTGCAGAAAATGTTATCAGACACATGGGGCATACTGAAACTGTCAGTTTGCACCGCTGCAAGCCCAATTTTTTTCCCGAGTGGGAACGCCTCATCAACAGAGCGAACTTCAAAATCTCCAGGCACACAGTTGTGTGCAGTAACCACTTCAAATACGGCCAACCAAGGGAGAAATCACCCCATCCATCTTGTTACCTTAAGGGATACCCGGAAGGGAAGATACCTCGACCTCCCACTAAGAGACATACTTCCTTGCCCTCAAGAAAAAAGAGCCTGACTGTGTTGTCTCCAATAGTTCACCACAAAGCTACACGAACCTACTATGACTCGGTGGAGCACAACACCCAGGAACAGTGTACTGCGGAGATAGGGCCTGACCATGCATATGCTATGCCACCTAGGGAATCGTGCCAAAGAACGTTGCCACTCCATTCATCGTGCGACAAGTGTTGTGGAGCCATCATAAAACTGAGACAGCGTATTGCTGAGCTAGAGAAAGAGGTGACAGAACTTAGGAACACACAAAAACCTGCAAAGAAAATGAGATCACTTAAAGACCAAGTACTGTCTCTAAGAACTCTAACCCCATCATTATTTTTAATGACCACTCCCCCAAAGCCATCATTATTTGTGGAAATTGAGTAAAACAGTGAAATTGTGAGCTATGGAAATCATGTTGCCTTTGATATTTATTGATATTTTAGCATGAATTTTTCAGTTGCAGCATAAAACCAAAGTAAAAATAACAATAATGAAATAGTAAATAAGCTATTATTGTACCATTTTGAAAGTTAGTTGCTGGTTCGAAGGATTGACCCCCCGGGGGGGGCACTTAAGTGTATAGAGGAAGTATATATGTGCCGCGCGATGGGGTATGTTTTTTGGGCCTCTCGACTTGAACGATGGGTTTTTGGGCCTCATACTTGTACGACGGGGTATGTTTTTCAGGTTCAATGTGTACGACGGGTTATACATTCGCATAATACCTTGTACGACGGGGTATGCTTTTTGGCCATTTTGACCTTGTACGACGGGTACGGGTTTTTGAGGTCCCGCGGCACACCCCTATCCAGAATAAGGCCAAGTACCCCCCCTCACCCGCGATTGACCCCAAATAAGTGTAATGTAAGTCATTTTGAATCTGGCATTTGAGCATGATGGTAGGGTCATAATGACCTTTTGGTAATCTAGAAGCCAGTCTGTTTAGCTCATAAATAACATGCATCCAGGTGAAGAGAAGTTCAATGAAATGCAATACAACACTACTTGTTTCAGTCTATACTTACTTTTAACACCTCTTTCAATGCAGAGAGGGCTTACGCCTCTACTGAGAAAATATGTGATCACACCACCTGTGAGTAGTGTGGTGCTTTGTCATTATATCATTTAAAATCGCATGAAATGTTTGTATTAACTTGGGGTGTAGTCGCCTCAACCAATCAGAAGACCCCATATCTTCAACAATAGCAGCCAGATATCAAAGCCAAAGACGTTAAATCAACTGTACCATGTGCTCATGTTGATTTCATGATAGCGCCACCGGGTGACAGCGTTGTGCTATCTGGGACAATTGCAAACGAAATGCAATTATACACAGTCACTGCCTGATGTTGGTTTTGAAAATGTTTGCATATTATTGTGGTTCTGTTGATTGCATATCTTATGTTGGGCCCATAAAAATACTGCATATCAGCTATTTCTTTATGGGATCAGAATAGAGTGAATACACTGAAATGGCCATGACGAGAGACAGTGCAAGGACATCTCAAATGATGGTTCCATAAAGTAGACAATCTAACTACAAACATCGCTTGTAAACACTTGCATCAAAATTGTTCATACAGAGAAATCATAGAAATCATTTAATTCTTATCGGTATTTTGTAATTAAATACATATATATATATAAATATATATATATATATAATATATATATATATATATATATACGTTCTAGAGTGTGAGGGAAGATTTGATCATTAAGAATATTTTCGCAGTCGATACTTATTTTAACGTTACACCGGAAGTGTTGGCTCCGGGCCAATCACCAAAGAGAATTAGGTTCCTGCCCTTCATTTAACCAATCACGACCTTCCACTCCGGCCAAATGGCGACCACGTTGTTGAGATTTGGATGCTCCAAAGTCGCCTCCCTCTCAAGACGGAATATCAATCTGTTCCAAAGAAGTCACTTTGCTAGCATGTCGGGCTTGCTCATAGAAGAACCTAAATATTCCTTTTTGAAGGAATTAGGGTTGTCTGCTGAAAACAAAGGAGTGTTTTCTGGAGTGTGGGGAGGGAGCGGAGAGGTGAGCTAAAGCCTAAACCTGGCGGTGGTCCAATGGTACCGGTCCAATCATCCGATCGCCTGGTCAATGGACATTGCATAACGCGCCTGGGCCTTGGGGTGTATCTTGGTGGTAGGGGTAGTTTTTTAACTGACTCGGTCAAGCACTGCGCCATCCTTGGTAATGTTTTCGTTGCAAGACATCGTATTCGTATATTTAGAAAATATGTTTCGATGCCCTTGAGTGGCATAACAACAATTCATAAAGCATCGACCCTCTTTAGACATTGCTTAGCCGTGCACGACGTATATATTTATATTACCGTCGTGCGCGGCTAGACTTTGCTACCTTACTTAGCTTGAACCGGGGTCATGTCTTGTGCCACGATGATGTGGTGTCAAAAAAGGGAGACTCGTTCTTCGGCCAGTTATAATGAAGTCATTTGTTGGTAATCACTTTTCTCGTTTTTAGTGGAACCCCATCCAAAGTCTGAATCACATGTTACCCTGCCTTTTAATGATAAGATGTGTTGACATCCAATGACTTATGCTGATACATGAAACTGAATGGTACCGCCAATTTTTTTATTCTCTGTTCAAAGCACACAACCGCAAAGTCTCTGAACTATAACTAGTTTCTTTTATTCGAGATGAATAAGACTATTTCTATGACATACCCTGTAAGCGAGATGGATTTTTGAATGCAGGTGGTCACTTCCATATGTCCTGCCAACAACAGACCTATTGCCAATGTCACTCAGGTAAGGGGATGATGCAAAGGGGTCCATATTTTTATGCATCATTTCATTTTGATTAAAGCAACTTGTTGGAGTCCACAAGCATGACATTGCTAGAGACAATGAAATGTTTATCAGTTTTTCAGTCCATATTAGGTTACAAGTAAGCATCAAAATTTATAAGAAACATACCTATTAAAAGTGATTATTGTATAATTTTAAGCTTGTATAGGATACATTCAATATATATATATATATATATATATATATATATATATATATATATATATATATATATATATATATATATATATATATAAAAAATTGTTGATTTTCCAGGGCACCCTCGCTGATTATGAGAAGTGTGTAGAAGCTGCCCGGGAAGCATATTCCACATGGGCTGATGTTAGTATCAATTCTTATCATCTACATGTAATATATGTCTGCATTTTGATGTGAATGATTGATAACCCTTCTCAGCCATGCCAAGGCATTTATGTTCAAGATATATATTTAACTGGGTATTTACATTTGAGGCATTGATTTCTGCCAGATGAATGTTGGATGTTGTCATGTGTGTGTAGGTAACCGCCCCAGCCAGAGGAGAGATAGTGAGGCAGTGTGGAGAGGCTTTGAGGGCGAATATAACTCAGCTTGGGCAGCTGGTAAGTCTTCATTTTGTCATAAACCTGCACTGATTTCACTGGCTTCATTATTTCTATGCTTGACTCCCAAAGTTTAAGTTTACTAAGACAATGTGCTTGATGATTATCGTGGTAAGTCAAGGGTGAAAAACACAAACATATTGAAGGCCGAGTTGCCTACTTACGCACACATAATATTCTCTTATTACATGTTTATCTGTTGCACAACTGTATCGGTTTTTTAAGTTATGTTTTTATGGTAAATTGTTATGCATTCGTCCACAGGTGTCATTGGAAATGGGGAAGATTCTCCCCGAGGGCATCGGTGAGGTGCAGGAATACATTGACGTGTGCGACTATGCTACGGGACTTTCCCGAATGTTTTCTGGCAAGGTGATCCCTTCAGAGAGTGAGCTGACATTTTCATGTGTTTTCAGTTTCTGTTCTATTTGAATGTATGCATAAAAACAGTCTGGAAGACACCATTTTTTAATTGCCTATATTGCCAAAATTCCAATTGTTTCTGTATTGCAATTTATTCAAACCAACATATTCATTTTTCCTGTGCTTCAATTTGTCTTAATGTCTGGGTGCCTGTATAAAAACTTGGTCCTCAAATAATACCAAGCAGTGTATTTGTCATGTTAAGCAGACTATATTGGTTGTTCGAGTAAATCATTCAAGCTTAGTATTGAGACCCATAAGATGTGTGTGTAAATTGACCAGGACCGGGCCATGTCTTGTTGGAACAGTGGAATCCCCTTGGTGTTGTTGGTGTCATCACGGCATTCAACTTCCCCGTAGCCGTCTACGGATGGAACAACGCTATTGCCCTCATCTGCGGCAACACACTACTTTGGTGAGAGTCAAATTCTACATATGATTGGGTGTCTCATCAAATAAAATCAACTATCAAAATGGCCTGCTGGACATATGACCATATATGGGCTGATAGGCTTGACTCACTGGGTCTCGGATGTGGGTCCACCTGTAAGGTTTTGTTGATTTTAATCATTTAGCATAAGTTACCTGACATCTGTTAAGTACTGTCCCAATGGCAAGTGAATCCTTAATTATTCATGTCTGAATATAACTGTTTTGCAATTGAGCTGTATTCAGCATGTATATGTACTTGCATTCTAGAGACTGGATTAATGTGATTTTCTATACAATCTGCACCTCTTCAATGTTTGTGTTTTGTTTATTTCAGGAAAGGTGCGCCAAGCACACCTCTGACCAGTGTAGCAGTAACAAAGTAATTACACACTTTCCCGACCTAATGCTCCACAAATCTAAAGCAAACATCATTATACAAGGTCTCCCGTAAACTAGATTTTAACAGTCAACAACCCAATCATACTGTATTCATGGTTAGCCATGTAATTGATGTATTTGTGGCTATGAACCCTGGACCATGGTCGTCAGCTTGTGATGTGTTTGTGTGTAGGATTATGCAGAGTGTATTGGAGAAAAACAACCTGCCCCCTGCCATCTGCTCCATGATTTGTGGTGGAGCTGATATCGGGTGATTCAAATATGGCAACTCATTTATGCCAAAATTAGCCAATCTATCGCAAGTCCTTGCCATGATCCTGGCTTGTAACTAGTAATATTTGATTAACATTTTTAAAAACTATGAATTTCAGTGCTAAAATGAGCTCGGATGAGCGACTCCCCCTGGTGTCATTCACGGGAAGCACACCTGTGAGAACAAATTATTGATTCCTACCAATACCATTTAACTTTGAGCAGCCAATCTATCAAAAAATCATTCAGAACTCCTAATTTGGTGCTGTTGCTGATTGACGTTGTGATGGTGCTTGTGTGATGAAGGTTGGAAGCAAAGTGGCAGTGGCCGTTACACAGCGGTTTGGTGGGTGGTCTAATTCACCGTCAATGACACAGTTCCGACTTGATTTTCAATTAGTATTCCAGGCAATGTGTTCGTCAGAATTGTATACATGAATTGAAGGATGTCTTTTTTTTCAGGCAAGCATCTCCTGGAGCTTGGAGGAAACAACGCCCTCATAGGTATGGCATCACTGTATATTCGGGATGTTCTATAGCTCAGTTGTTATTCTCATTTTCTTGCAAGTGCTCCTGTTAAGTGGAATTCCAGAAGGACGGTCTGATTTGTTTGTTTTGAGAAGTATATATCAGCTTGATTGGATTATCGTCCTTGTGGGTGTGTCACAGTAAACAGCGATGCTGATATCGACATGGTGGTGAGGTCCGCGTTGTTTGCCTGCGTCGGCACGGCAGGCCAGCGCTGTACAACAACACGTCGACTCATCCTGCACGAGTCTGTCCACGATGAAATCGTAGAAAGACTGAAGAAGGCTTATGCTCAAGTCAAAGTGGGCGATCCCTTAGACGGTAAGTCTGTACTAGGAACAGCACCATCCTTGTGCAGAAATCAATTTTCAGAAATACAAATCTTACCCCAATATATATATATATTAAATTTATCAATTGTTATCTTCAACCTTCATAAGACCTTTGTTGTCCTTCCAGAGGGCACCTTGTATGGCCCTCTGCATTCCAAACAGGGCGTAGAGCAGTACAAAGCTGCAGTAGCAGCTGCCGTAGCACAGGGGGGCACTGTGCAATATGGTGGCAAGGTAAGCTCACACACTAGTATTACTCCATGATGTCCTTAGTATATGTCTGGTTGGATCTTACCTCAGAGGTGTTATTGTGTCCTTGTCTTCATCCCATGTCACACTCTCAAATTAGGGTATTATTTTAAATTTTTGTGGCTGAAATTCTCAGGGCTGTGGTTTGTCACTCATTCTGTATATTCATGTAACAGGTGATGGAGATGGCAGGCAATTATGTAGAGCCAACCATTGTGACTGGGCTGTCACATGACGCCGAGATAGTGCATCGTGAAACGTTTGCTCCCATTGTTTATGTACTTAAGTGCAATGTAAGGGGTTTTTTTACACTCCATCTGTGGTTTACTCTGGCTTTAAATAATGTTTAATGTTTATATTGGAGCTTTTAAGGAGTATTCACTCAATAGCTAATCCTTGCCTAAAGCTTCAACTGTCTGATACTTGAAACCTCATATCACAGAGTTTCACTATCACCGCTATGCTGGGGTGTTACAACAGAATGTGGATGAGGCCATGTCATGGAACAATGAAGTGAAGCAGGGTCTCTCGTCGAGCCTCTTCACCAAGGACATCGAGAGCATCTTCAAATGGATGGGGTATGTTTGGTGACTCAGAAGAATGTCACATTGTCTCACTAGTTTGTTAAACTGTGCCCCTGTATCAATGTCCATAGATGGGTCAGTTGGCTGGTGTTCTAACGCCAAATGTCTACCACTTCATCTATTTCACCGCAAGTGTTTGCAATCAGAACGATTGCATTTTGACTGTTGGTAGATAATCAACTTCATGAATTATTGACTTAGTAATGATACACCTTCACTCATTCCCCTCAGTAATGAACCTTTTTTGGTGTCTTGGTAGTCAAACTTTAGAGCTAAATTCTAATCTCACTAACAGTGTGCCATTAATACCTATTTGCCAGAGAATGGTCTGGTTATATATGTCAAATAACTCAAACACTTGCAAGTATGTTAAACAGGCAATAGATGTTTGTTATAGATCCAATATTAAATCGATTTACCAGTTTATCCTCTAATTTTGTACCTATGTCACTGTCATAGCTATTATTTGTTTCAGGCCTAAGGGATCGGACTGTGGTATTGTAAATGTCAACATCCCCACGAGCGGCGCTGAAATCGGAGGAGCTTTCGGTAACACTTCCTTTAGTCATCGTTTCTAATGAGACACTTTAGCAAGGATTCTGCAATCCTATTCTGTGACTTAGCATTGAATAGTCACCGGCAACACAATTTCATTGCTAGGTTTTGCATGGAAATAAATCATGACACTAAATAAATATTATTCATGTTGACACTGGTGTAAAATGCAGGTTTGCATATTTGCACATTAAAAACATGTGGATGAGAATAATGCGGATCATTGTGGTGTTTCTTGGCATTGTAGGGGGAGAGAAACATACCGGAGGCGGTCGCGAGTCCGGCAGCGACTCTTGGAAGCAGTATATGCGTAGATCTACATGGTAAGCACACAATCGACGGGCTGACGGGGATGGAGTTCATGTATGTTGGTTGTGAGACAGGCCCCTTTTCTTGTGCTTGTCACAAAGATACTGTGATGTGAATGTTAAATGTCAACCTGTTGCATCAGCCACCTTGTGTAAAGGGCTGCTTCAATGTAGAATAAGTTGATATCATCAATATGTATGTTGAATTGGGTGGTACTCACTCACTCACTGAGACCATGGGTTTTGTGTTGTTGACAGCACAATCAACTACAGCAAGGAGTTGCCACTGGCTCAGGGCATCAAGTTCGAGTGATGTTCAAATCATCCACTCTTCTGATATGAGCTTGCCAGTCTGGCTTCATCCAAAATGCCGACCAAAGACTGCATCCTCGCTGTTAATGTGCCACTCACCATCTCAACAAAAAACATCTCGGCTATAATCATGTTGCAATTCTATGGTCAGGATTTCCTGCTGTTTTGCTGTGCTTACAAAGAAAACATTTAACTTGTGATGAGGTTGATCCATGGTAATTTTAAGTGTTACTACAAAGTGCTTAAGTGTTGCAACACTTCATGCAGTGAATCTCCAAAATACTCGATGTATAGTACTTGGTGTTTAGACAGTATATGAAATAAAAAGTCTATGATTCTAATTCAGTGAATTTGTATGTTATCAAATGAAGAAGAAGCTCTGGTCGAACTTAATATAAATATATACTCAGACGTGTTTGCTAATAGGGCTAATGAACTAGGCACTTGAAGCGGACACTTTTGAAAAGTAATTGATCATCATGTGCAAATATTTAATGGTGCAAGGGGTGGGCGTTTTGTCTATAAGGCCAACCATAGGTTTAGTGGGAAAGGGAACTAGGTGGCAACAGCAGTAAGATGTTAATGTTATGGATTGAGCCGGTTCCCCAAAGTACTCCCAATTTTACGGATGGGACACTCCTGTGTGTTATCCGCGGACAATGAAGGAAGTCTTGTGATTGGTCAAGGCTACCGAGTTCCGTAATTAATTAGCTTACTTTTTGGCGCTCTCGTCTTAGACGTTATGACGAGGAGCTTCATAGCGGAAACATGACACGGCAGTTCATATTCATGCTGTTACAAACACTGTTAGAGGGAGGCAGATGTTAGTCACGTAAGTGTAGTTTTTGCATCCTAGTTATGACAATTTGCTGATGGTAATCTTTCTCAATAGCAGAGTGGCATGTCAGTGCTATGATTGTTTTGGTTGCTTTGCTGCCATCAATACTGTCATCATAATGTTGTTAATATAATTTGTGACTAAAACTTATGATTTTGTCTAATTATTGTTGTTCAGTGGGTCTTGTCGGGTGGGAATTATAAATGTATATGCTTGTGTGTGTGTGTATGAGGGGGGATGTAGACACACCCTTGTGTGCTGTTTCTAAAAATTCCATTGTTGTCTGTTAAACGACTGTTAGGAGATTACAGGTCACTTGTTGACAATGCATACCAACGTAATTCCCGGTAAGTCCAACTATGGAATCCGCACTCAAGAGGCGAATGCCCATAGTTGATTCACGAGAAATTATATTATTTTCTAACTGAAATGTCTATGATTAAATCAAGAATATTAGAAGGATCAACTCTTTCTAACAATTCTGAGAGTCTTTGAACATGGGGGCTCCTGATAAGTATAAGATCAACACGTTCGATGAGAATGAACTGAACAATGCAGGGACTCTGGTAAGGAATGCATTCAGAGATGGGCTCATCCGTCAGGAGTTGTTTTGGTGTGACCAAGCGAGAATAACCACATATCTATGGCTGTCTCTGCAGATGTGTAGCCGTTCCCATGGTGGGGTTGCATTTTCATATTGTTTGTTGTGGATGCGTTCAACCCTCTGGTACTGCCATTTATGTTAAAATATATGACGATCTGAGAAGGACACACTATCCGCTGTAATAACCTGTTTTACCGGCTCTCGTGCCGCTCTGTCTGCCCAGGCATGATTCAGAACCCACAAAAACAAAATATCAAATTCCAATAGGGGCCTTCACATTCTCTAGGTTTCCGTCGCGGTCGCTAGGGGCGATGCTGATTCCACCGGAAATAGGGGCATGTTTTTCCAAAACACAAACGCAATACACGACGCGGAACGTAGAGATTTAAGCTGTGGTGAATATTCGTCGTTTTATGTTAGATATTGGTGTTATTTTTGGAGAAATTGTTTAGGAATATCGTTCTATAGACTATATAGACTGCGCGGAAGCAATCATGCCCAGGTTTACTTGCGCCGTAGTGGACTGCAAGGCCGATGTTCGCAAGAAAACGAAAAAAACACCCGTAGATGACAGTGAAGTTTACGTCAGTTGTATTATTGACGTGACAAGTATATAAAACTATGTAATTGCAATTTCGAGACATCAAAATAATCAAGGCGACAA
>CM067354.1:53726334-53878834 GCA_034190875.2 Urechis unicinctus | reverse complement strand
GTAGGATCATGAGGATGAAGAAGATGACGTAGGTGTTATGAGTATACCAGAAGGCACGGAATGCGTGTCTGCGAGCGTACTGTACGGCGAACACGTAGATGAAGAAGAGGTTGACGGTCAGGAGGACGCCCGTGAATCCTACACACACACAATACACATTAATGAAGAATTGTGAGGGCAAGAGGGAGCAGAGAATTCATTGTGGGGTGTCGCCGATGCTAAGACAAACGTGGGATACTACAGTACTTCAACACAAGAGTAAATATAGGATTCCTTCTGGAATCGTTCAGGCAAAGATAGCCAGATAATTGGAGGTCGTGATTTGCTCACCGGTGAGTGTGTCCCAACACCAGTAATGGAACTTGGGCAAAACATCCGTCCTGCAAAACCATTCACACTTGGTAAGATCACAGAATAGATGTACAAGTGCATTGAGGATAACTGGTAGTTTACAGTGAATAACCAACTTACGCATGGAAGAAATTCCGGAAGAGACACGTCAGGTCATTGGCTGTCTGAGTGGAGATGTGGTAGAAGTTGATCATGTGACCGACGATGTGCATGACTGAACACGAAATTGAAAAAAAAAATGATGACCTAAGCAAATAATCTAACACACATATGTAGATTTATGCTAAATTTCTACCGATTTTTATATTGAACTTAGGAGCTATACCGGTGGAGAAGAGTGCAAGGAAAGCGATGTATTTGTGCATGTCGATGGCCGAGTCAAAGGGGATGTAGCTGTGGAGGAAGGTTTCTCTCAAAAAGGTGATTGTGTTACGACACATAGTCACCAAGAGAGAGCTGTAGGTGAACATCATTGCGCTAGCAGCGCCCCTGGTGACCGTCACACCGTACCCAGCGATTCTCCTCAGCCCGGCATGCTCGCGTTCGACGGAGTAATCTGCAGATATCCATTACAGTGATTGTCACGCGAATAAAATAACTTGCAATATACTGAAAATCCACGCTGCCTGAATACCGTTTGTAATTTTAGCAGTAACACAAATGATAATCGGTTAAAGGATGCTTATGAAATATCAATCATACATCACTGAATTCCGTCCCGCTGGCTTTAGAAACACAGCAAACATACGTATCGGTTTAAAAAAACCACTATACTCACAATATGCTCGCTCGGCGAAGATGCCAATATACACGAGTGTATAGAGGGCACACCAGAAAATCTGTAATTTGTAGTTGATGAACATGCGCTGTAAGTTATGCATCGTTTCCTGGAACGGCGTCTGCGGCTCGGGCTGCTGAGCGGCTGTGGCTGGCTGAAAGACGCTGAGGCGGCGATTCTCTTCCTCGTGATCGATGTCGTGATCGATGTCGTGATCGATGCCACTGCATCAGTCAAGGCAGAGACAGAGTTACGCATTACACCTAGATTTAACACCGTTTGTTTGCAATTTGCTACTATTTTTGTGTGCGACATTATGATACTCATAATTTGAAAATATTTGTATTTTAGAGGAGGCTTTTAAAAAGAGGAGGATTTAGGTTGCCGGTTTACCCATAGAGTGTGAGGAGGGTCTTTCTATCGCGTGCTCGACCACCAGAGGCCTCTGCTGGCGCACCTGCAGGCGCACCTAATGATCCCATCCCTGCAGCAAAAATAAATAAATTAATCAATGAATTAATCAAAGGAAAAATAAAGCAATATGACATATCTCATTACCACGTTCTTAATAATCGAACAGCGAACAAACGTTGATATCGTTTCCACTCAAAAAGACCAGCTACTCGCCAGAAATGTTAAGTTGCGATGATCCCAGTTCATTCTCGTAATCTTTGAGAATCTTTTTGAAGTCTGGGAAGGAGATGTCACTCTTGCCTTCCAGACCAGCATCCCTAAACATGCGGTCGAGCAGATTCTTCATACTAGCGTCATCTATTGTCTCATTGGCTAACTCCACCAACGATCTGCATGTGAAAATAACACAAATGATTATGTATTATCGCGCGTCAATTACTAACAACACAGGAAACACTTCCAATACTTAACAAAACAAAACGCTGAGGAATGTCATTCACAGCCAATCTTTCTCAACAAAGAAAATCAGTTTTAAGCTTTATATTCATCAATATGCTTATGCTTATGTATGTCAGAATATGCTACATATCTACATTGATTGGCATTTGATGTACTAACTTGAGCATAGTTTTGAACTCGTCCCTGGAGAGTGTATTGGTTTGGTCCAAATCGTACATATCGAACATCAAGCGAGCCTTGGCCTCAGCATCACCTGAGAAATTATCAATGCAAGAATGAGCAAGCTGTGTTGGCATAAGGACGATACACTTACATTAGGTTATATACCAGGTACTGATAACAGCTGAGTCGAATGTATTGCTGTCACATGGGTACTGGCTACATGAGTATTGATTAAATTGACTACATGGGTACTGGCTACATGGGTACTGGCTACCTGGGTACTGGCTACATGACTACCTTATGGGTACTGACTATAGGAGTATTGACTAAATGGGTACTGACTAAATGGGTACTGACTACATGAATATTGACTAAATGGGTACTAACTACATAGGTACTGACTACATGGGTACTGACTACATGGGTACTGACTGCATGGGTACTGAGCTACATTGGCACGGACTACATGAGTACTGGTTATATTGGAATTGGCTACATAAGAATTGGCTAAATGGGTACAAGCTACATTGGTACTGACTACATGAGTACTGGCTACATGGGTACTGGCTACATGACTACAGGCTAATGGGTACTGACTATATGAGTATCGACTAAATGGGTACTGACCACATGGGTACTGGCTACATTGGCACGGACTACATTGGCTACATAAGTACTGGCTTCATGACTACTGACTTCATGGTTATGCTAAAACACAAGTGACACTGAATTGATATTGTGTCAGCGTCACCAGAAACATCACCCTGAATATTAGTTGGTGAAGCATCTTATGTTGCCTTACTAAACACAACAGGAAATTCTACACTTGACTGAGAATTCTGCATGACACATCATAGATTATTATTACCTTTAGCAAAGATGACAAAGAAGTCGAGAAATTCTCTGAATGAGATGTAACCATTCTGATTCTTGTCGACCAGACGGAACATACTGTCGACAAAGATAGAGTCCACTTTGAGAGAGAGAGAGTCGGCAAACTCGTGACGAGTCAATTCAGTCTGTAGGATCTCTTGGGCCTCGGCGAAGTTCAACGTGTCCCGCTTACTCGAACGGTCTTTGTCAAATGCCTGTACCATAAAACAGTCCTCTCATATACAACCGCCCAAAAATAGTCATCCATACATTTGGCTCTTAATTGTTTTGACATGGAATATTGATATAATCATCTGTGTTTAATTGGTCAGCCAGACAATGTAATAGAATCAATTTTATACCAATTATAGCTCTTAATAAACACATCTTATGGTAAAACAAATTATAAAGCTAGCATTATGCGGATGAACACGTTGATATATAGATGGGAAGGCGTGGTTATGTGATGAGATCATGATGACGAAGATTCGTGATGACATGGGGTGGTGATGACGAGGATTTGTGATGACGAGGGTATGGAATGAAAAGGGATCGTGCTGACGTGGATTTGTGACGACGACAGATCCTGATAACGAAGGTTTGTGATGACGACAAATGTTGATAACAGGTAAATTCCAGGTAAATTCCAGGTAAATTCAAGGCAAGGCGTGAGGATCAGAAGGATTGTGAACATGGCAACAGTAAAGCAGGTTGGGGTTTTATCAATTATCTTGGAGCATGCGGAAAATGAAAGCAAGCAATGTGCGAAAGATGAGTAAGGATATCAACACGGGTCGTCGAAGTCAATCATGCATACTGAAGCAGGTTATACAAAGCATGCAAGTCTGGGCAATCGACATACCCCCCCTTAAATACCACCCGTAAAAAAAGTCCTGAGCATGCAATGCAAATTATCAACCCTTTCTTATTTAGGTGTTATGAATTTTCCACCACAGGTGCATCGAGTCGAATTATAGGTATTTGACGTCATAAGAAACACGCTGACATGCGGAGCATTTTCTGCTACTGGGCGCTAACTTATAATAAAACACGCTGACAAGCGGATCATTTTATGCTGGACTGGGCGGTGGTAACTTATAGTGAAACACGCTGACATGCGGATCATTTTATGCTGGACTGGGCGGTAACTAATAATGAAACATGCTGACATGCGGATCATTTTCTGCTGGACTGGGCGGTGGTAACTTATAGTGAAACACGCTGACATGCGGATCATTTTATGCTGGACTTGGCGGTAACTAATAATGAAACACGCTGACATGCGGATCATTTTCTGCTGGACTGGGCGCTTACTTAAAATGCATAAACATAAGTTTATGAACTGCGTTAATAGCTTTAAATGCGTTATTATTTTGGCAAGCCTGAAGCAGACAACATCATTGAATCGTCCATTACTCACACGACGCGCAACCGCTCTGAAAAACCTTTCAATGAGAGATTGTCTTTCTTCCTGCGTGTAAGCGGCAGCTTTCAGCTTTTTCAGCACCATTTGACGGGGCTCCCTCATACCCAGTCCCACGCCCACAATGAAGCCTTTGAAACTATCCAAAGCCATGTCGCGATCAGACGCGGAAGTGAACTGCAGCATCTGGAAAAGTTAACAGTTGTTATTTGATGATTAAACGGTCAGCTCAACTCACTCGTTTCACCAGGTGAACCATGAAGCGCTCCACAAGCTTGTCGCGATCCTCCGGCGTTTTCATCTCTGATATAAAGAGTTTCTGATTCCAAGTCATTAAGTTACGTCCCAAGCCGACGCCGAATATAAAGCGTTCCAGGGCGACCTGACCATGGTTACGCGCTTCTTCGTCCTTGAAAACTAACACCTGGAATATATTCCAAAGTCTCGAGCATTGATAGGTGGAATGGCGCAGATAGGGCGTTAAAAATAACTGTTATTATAAAAGGAAGCGGGATCTAAGCCGTTTCAGCCTGGATCCGTAAAAAAACTCCGCAGATGTGCTAGGTATCAGTGAACACATAAAGAGCTGTGTTATTATAGGCTGGCTCCTCAACACACCAAATAATTGTCTTCTGGATATCAATGAACACATCGAAATCAATA
Organism: Urechis unicinctus; assembly: GCA_034190875.2. Lineage (NCBI taxonomy): Eukaryota > Metazoa > Annelida > Polychaeta > Xenopneusta > Urechidae > Urechis > Urechis unicinctus. The sequence goes on along the minus strand of CM067354.1, from coordinate 53,873,711 downwards.
AGCAACAAAAATTACATGTAAACAAAATAGATACCCTAATAAATATCAAAACAATAATCGATTTACCGACAGTATGTGAATATACGCGTCAGCCACTGAGGACAAAAACACAGGCACTAACCAGGTCGTATTCTTTGGGCACTTTGAGGGACATGAGGTTTTTCTTGCCGTCGGAGGAAAGCACCACGTCGACACTTTTCTCTTCATTCTGCATCACGAGCGAGAGGTCGATGGTCCTGAACACTTTGGAACGTGCGCCAGGTGATTCCTTCACCAGGATGAGTTTTTTGGAAGTCACCAGCTGAACTGCCACCGTTCGGTTGCCCTTTTTCTTGCCCACCCATTCAGTAGCTGTATGGCACACCATTTTTTATACTGGTTAATGTAGCTATACGTGGCATTTGAATATATCTGGTAACCCTTGAAGAGGTTTTCTGTGTGTCATCTATGGTAAAGTCTACCTTAGAATTACTCCTGTTTAATACCTATATACACCTGTCAACCTTATCACCAATTTTGAGGGTCAAATAAGATATTCCCAATATATTAATACACAAACATCAAGGTGTATGATAGGAGAGTGTCCCAACTGGTCCAGTGCTTGGCCGTTTTATGTTGTTCCCGTGTTAATAGATGACCCGACAAGGCCACCGAATGGGAATATTGCCACGGTACATTGATGTTGGGGCTTTACTATTGTACGACACTGGTACCCGTGTTTCAGCTCTCAGTAGGGATGTGTTTGTATTACTATCTTGTTGAGCCGGTAATATTATAATACAGTAGTCTTTAGAAATTTGACGATATTCTGTGTTTACTGTATTGTTGAAGGAGGCGCACTTGTGAATTACCGTAATCTCATTGTTGTGATGGGTTGTAATGGGCAGTGGTGTTATGTATTCCAAAAACACAACATCTACACACGGGGCAAGACAAGACTGCTCACCGTGTATAATGGTGTCCGATATGCTGCTGTCTTTCTTCTTATTTTTCAAAGTTTTCTTGCGGCGAGTGCTGGCTATTTGTTCTTTCACCTGCCTGTCATGAACCTTGGCAAGGCACATGAGGAGAGCCACCACCACTGCAACGTCACAGAGAGTTATAAGATGAATAGTTCAAGAATCACAGAGAGAGAGAAATAGAACACACAGAGTAAGCGAGAGTGAGTGTGTATGTGTGAGAGTATATATATATATATATATATATATATATATATATATATATATATATATATATATATATATATATATATATATATATATATATATATATATATACATGTGTGTGTGTGTGTGTGTGTGTGTGTGTGTGTGCGTGTGTGCGTGTGTGTGCGTGTGTGTGCGTGTGTGTGCGTGTGTGCGTGTGTGCGTGTGTGTGTGTGTGTGTGTGTGTGTGTGTGTGTGTGTGTGTGTGTGTGTGTGTGTGTGTGTGTGTGTGTGTGTGTGTGTGTGTGTGTGTGTGTGTATGTTGCCATTACGTAAAGCATATACTTACAGAAGAAACTGGCCAACAGGAAGAAGAAGGAAAGCGCGTACGATATTTCACTTCCCACAAAATAGTCAAAATAGACACCCTCTTTCCTCTCTGGCCGATTGCATTGTGATATGCCTTCATTGCTCTCTGTACCGTTAAGCTGCTCTAACGGAGTCGAGTTTACGCAATTGTAGTCTGTAACAAACGACATGTTTAAGAGAATATGAAGCATTGTTTGACGTCGTTTCTCGGACTACGTTAATGCTGATACAATGCATTCACATCATGGAGCTCAACCAGTGACAGGCTTTTGTGTTTAAATCGGATGCTCATACCTGGTCCAGCCTCAAACTGGAAGATATCGATTGGGAGATCTTCATGCTCAAGACCCGTCACTTCGATGATGATTTGCCGTAGCGTTACGTTGTTGATCATAGCTACCTCATCCTCCGTGTAGAGTCTGTGACGAAACACGGTACTTTATGATAGCAACAGCACTGATCACTACACTGTATATGACGGACAGATAGGTACTGGAGTAAGTAACGGGGTGATCTAATTCACCGACAGTGTGCGGATTTGGATATGACAAAAATAGGAGCTTTTCCCCACGTACCCATTTTCTTCGTTCTCGTACCAGAAGCGATCCCCATCGCGAATTCGCCGGAACTGATCGGCTATGATCGTCTTAAATGTTTCACCCGGGCCAGCCTCGGTGGTTTCCAGGAGGCCTGCGGGCCAGAGGTCAAGGTCGTCCAGGCTGTTATTGTACAATTTGGCGAAGTTATCAAACACTGTCCGTCCCTATAAAACACACGAACAGTTACAGCATCTAACGTGACACATTATTCACAGGCAATATTACACATTATTCACAGCCAGTATTACACATTATTCACAGCAAGTATTACACATTATTCAAATCCATTATTTCACATTATTCACATCCATTATTTCACATTGTTCACAGCCAGTATTACACATTGTTCACAGCCAGTATTACACATTGTTCACAGCCAGTATTACACATTGTTCACAGCCAGTATTACACATTGTTCACAGCCAGTATTACACATTGTTCACAGCCAGTATTACACATTATTCACATCCATTACTACACATTATTCATACTGAAGAAATGTCATCCACTTTACTTAGAACACCATATGTTCTCGACATGTGTTTAACAAGACAACAAAACAGAATCAATATTACCTCCGACGTCTTGTAGAATTCTGGGTTGATCTCTTCAAAGCTCTTCCTAGGTTCAAGTCCGAGAATTTTCCTGACAGTTTGGTAATCGGGCAGACCATGGTCACGACCTCTCTGTATGTTGACAGCCATGAGGTCCCGACGAGGGAACTCAAGAGGTCCAAACACATCACCTATGAGGTCACCAGAAGAATGTGAAGTGAGGGGTGATAACGAAAGAAGTTATATCAATGACCTTGACGCATTCACAACGCCCTTTGAGGTAATTAGCACTGACCTTTTAGGTCGTTGGTAATAATGTTGTCCTCTCGTTCAGTTATCTGGGCCGCCATTCCCATTAGGAGCTCATCAATGTCCGTTTCGTTGACAACGTCCTACAATAAAAAATATTTATCTATCGATTAAGATCAATTCTGACTCTCGAGTTGTTTCTGAAATAGATGCATTTGCGCACGAAATCACTCCAAATAGCTATGCGGTGAATATGTAATTTGTATGAAATACACGCCCGTCGTCAAGTGGCGATACTATAAGATCCAACGTCTCGAAGATCTGCCCCTCGAGTCCCCTGATTGGTCGAGGCGACCACAGCCCCAATTATGTAGAAAATTCCATGCAAATTTAAGAGACCCTGTTACAAAGCAGCGTGCTGCTCACACGTGGCGTATTCACATATTTTGTCTGTAGGCAGCGGGAGTGAATTTTATGAAACCCATCTTGACATAGCTATAAACTATTGACAAAATGACCAAATGAAATAGTCTTAAATTATTTAATAATACATGTTTACTGAGGATAATATCTACCTATCTGATGGACTCGTGAAAAGTAAGATATAGAGAGTTGGTAATAAATTCTTACCGGGGAATTCCAGAACGTGTTACATACTCGTAACGCTCTATGGCCGGAATCACCACCGATGCTGGTCGTGTTTCGGGTGGAACAATCCTTGGCCCTAGACACATCATAACGTATCACATCCATCATCATAACGTATTCCGCATGAAAATTCATTCAACTATGATGAACATACGGCAAAACGATTGAGAAACCTATGAGGTTGTATTTACATTCTGTACACGCCGGGTGGAACCAGGGTGTGTCCAAAGCGCATGGCAGCGGACTGGAAGATGTGTGCCACGCCGGGGTGAACCGTGGGGTCATAATCTGCATAACATAATGGACACCTCCTTGATACAACAACTAACAATCAGAAACTACATGAGGTCTTTTTATTTTTAAATTATTGTCTTCTCAGCATAAATGTTGGTAATCAATGAGCACAGATATGAAATTTCAGTTTAGATTCGACGGCAGACGTTATGATCAGCCAGAAAAGTTGCCAGAAAACATTTTTTTTCTCGTCTACGGTGGACCGGTCAAGGTCCACCGGTCAAGGTAACACTAGAACAACTCAATAAGGTGTAGACACATTACGGTCATAAGGCTCCAGCGCTGCATTCAGCCAGACAGGCAGCCAATCATAAACGACGATTTTCTGAAAGCAAAAAAAAACAACCCACTCAAATGTCAGTCAATATACAAACGTAGGGCCAAAAATGGTGCGTTATATTTTGACTGCATTCATTAATACACAACGACTTGGTCATCTGGTCAATATAAGGGTGCATTAAATGCTATGACAACAGGAATATGTATATGCCATTCCACAAACAACATGAAACAAACAAACATCATGTTCAACGGAACGTTATGAAGAATGTGACGCCAGATAGAGCTGAGCTGATACCCACCAGCGGCTTAACCTGATACAGAACAGTGACTGACTTAACACAGACCCGTTACTGACTTAACACAGACCAGTGACTGAATTAACACAGACCAGTGACTGACCTGACACAGACCAGTGACTGATCTGATATAGACCAGTGACTGACCTGACACAGACCAGTGACTGACTTAACACAGACCAGTGACTGACTTGACACAGACCAGTGACTGATCTGATATAGACCAGTGACTGACCTGACACAGACCAGTGACTGACTTAACACAGACCAGTGACTGACCTGACACAGACCAGTGACTGATCTGATACAGACCAGTGACTGACCTGACACAGACCAGTGACTGATCTGATACAGACCAGTGACTGATCTGATACAGACCAGTGACTGACCTGACAGAGACTAGTGAGTGATCTGATGCAGACTAGTAACCAACCTGATGCACGGCGATGACGAGCTTGCGTGCTTCCTGGTAGAGCCTTTCGTCCGACCAGTCACTGTGGATTGCGTTAAGACGGTCGGCAACCAAATTATGATAACGAAACCAGAGGATTCCAAACGTGAGCAGAAACGGGTTCTCGTTGCCGCGAGGGTTCCCCAGCTCTAGGAGTGAACAACAGAGAACGCAAATGAAATTATTATAACCTCATCTAGCTATGTATGATTAATACTTTATAGTATTCATATCTCCAGAACTGCCTTGTTATGAAAGGATCGTCGGAAGAGACAATCGAAAGTAAGAGATGAGTTCTCACTGAAGAAGCGTTTGATGGGCTTCAGCTCGGGGTGATCAAACGGAGGTGCAGGGTTAGCCATAGGTAGGCGAATATCGTTAAGCGCCGGGAAGTAATATCCGCTGCCGCTGTCATTGTACGCCGCCAGCCTGCCTCCCTCGAACGACCTGATAGCATCAGCCCACGCCTTGTTCGGGCCGTACGTGAGGCCGCCATCCAACCACGCGCTGATCTCGTTCAACTGGACACGCCCACGTACTTTGATATTAACATAAATGTTTGCCATCAAGGTAATCATAAGACAAAGAGGATATTTTGAATGGTGAGGATAAGTTATTTGGATATTTCGAGGCGGACGATAGGGCTGGATCGGGGTGTGTATCTTCTTCAAGGAGGAGAAGTGGGGTAGGCCGAAGCTGGGGACGTGGAGGAGGGGGTCTATGTCACATCCTGATGGACTGACCTGCTCGCGGGGTACGTTTGGCGAGAAACCCGTTGATTGATCGTAGCGGGATCGAAGAAATGGCATCTCGCGCTTCCCGTTACTGTCAGCATCGTACTGAGGATGGCCCTTTGGGATCTTGACATTGAAGTATTCAGGAGGGCATCCGGGTCTCTGAGCGTCCAGAATCTCCTCGACCACTTGTTGACCTATTAAGACGCACGTTGGTGTTAGAATGTCAATACTCTTAGCCATTTATTTATTATAATAAGAAAAGGACTGAAAACTCTCTAACGACACCCGTGCAGGAGAACTTACCAAAGAACACGAGCAGGGCTGTGCGGTTACGGATGGATGGGTGTCCTGTCGGTCCAGAGAATACTGCGTCACTGATTTCGATAGGGTTGGGTCTGTGAGCCCCAGATGGCTCGTAGGATCCGTCACCGTAGGCGGGGTGCACACGTCGGTAAAGGGGAGTTTCTACAACGATAAACCCAACTTAGCAACAAGAAAAAACTCATTTACATGACTGATGAATATGCATTTTGTAAAATATGTTAATTTTTCAATAAATAGTGGGTGTGTCTTACCAGCTCCTCCCCAATCAGGATGAGCCCAGTTGTTAAACCAGCCGTCAAAGGGCGGGAACTCCACAGTCACGTGGTCTTCTTCACCTGCGCCTGTACAACGTTAAAAGAACCCGTCATCACATCAAACACGACTCGTAGGTCATTTGATAGTACAGGACGCATGGGGATACTTACATATGCATCATGTTGATACCTATTGGTAATTAAGTAGTTTAGAATCTGGATATAAAAAGGCGTTGGCTGCCCTTGATCTATCATCAAATCACGGGCAATTTGTATGAACATAAAAAGTTTTCATCGACATGGCTTCGTTGATTTGTGGCCAATTCTAGCAGTAGGGGTTTAGAGTTTTGTACAATTTATTCACGTTGAGGACCACTTGAGCACTTACCCGGAGCAGCTGTTGAGGCGGAGTTGGGAGGTGTTGTCACGGCTGTAAGGAAAAATAAACACAGGATGAGTACACTTCAACGAGTAAACACGATGTAGGAATGTACATACATTTTGGTCCCGGTGACAAGCAATCCCGCATTACAACTCAGTTAATGGTGTTATGAACAGATGCCATTACTGTGAACATCCCGTTATGATGAGTTTGTTTGAATTTAATTGTACTAGGCAAGATGTTTGTCCTACCCCTACGCGCATTTTCACCCATCATATCTTTATTATTATTATCAACGTCTGTAAATATGACAGTGTTTACCGACACATTGGTTGGCCTACTTAAGAAAGATGACAGTTTGTCGTGTAGGCATTATGATCACGCTAGATGCCTGAGATTACTCGAGAAACATAAGCGCAGTACTTAACAAAGCTGGCAATAGCATGCAACCACCACGAATCACACTTTACATAATATCACATTTCACATGGGAACAATGTTGCCAAACCTCATGAAAGCCAATGAACAAGAGCCATGGGGACCAGTATTCAATTATATCGCATCAATTAAGGGACGATTAAGCATATTCACCGTGAGATATTCGCGATCGGAGGGGTTTAATGATCTAACGGAGGGAAGCGAGCTAGCAACGTTCAACAGCTACAAACAGAATCGATCAATGAGAGCTTTTATCCAATTCTCATGCAAATCCAATCCCTGTACTCATACTAAGCAAAGCTATTTTCTGGCAAAATTCCTCGCTTTCATTTTTGATGCTTACAATAAGACAAGCATAAGAAAATAATTACTAAATTAATAAAAAATTAAAGCAGACTAATAAAAAAAATCGGACGTTATAAAAATATTGGGTGGACAATTTTTATATAAAAAAAAGAGGAAAAACATCATGACCGTGTCTTAAATGCGGGAGCATACACATTGCTGGAGTTTATGGCACAAAAGAGCATTTGATTAGCGATGGTACTTCACGGCAACTCTTACGCAAAGGACTGCTGTCAGTCTGGCCCATAGTGTCAGTCTCTGCTGTGCTAGCATCTGGAGTGCTAGCATCTGGAGTGCTAGCAGCTGGAGTGCTAGCTTCCATCATACTCGCTGCAAATCGAGTGGCACGAGTGTTACATGGTACCGCACTTTATAACATGAGGTCTTTAGAAGGGAAATAATGGTAATTATGTCCTGTAATAACGAAAAAAGTTGAGGTTTTTATTCTACGATAATGACGACGTAGTTGAACACCAATTCTGGTTTATGATGGCGACGAAACCAAGATATGAATATAGGATGTTGATTGTGATGAGGATATTAGAACTGCAGAGGACGATGGTATGAGGATGATGGGGGCGACGACAGCGATGATGATAATGATAAAGTTAAATAAATGTGAAGATTACGATGATGATGATGATGATGATGATGATGATGATGATAATGATGACGATGAGCCAATGAGCAAACGCCATGGGAAGCAGTATTCAATTATATCGCATCAATTAAGGGAAGAGTAAGCATATTGACAATGAGCTATTCGCGATTGGAGGGGGTTCAATTGCTAGGGTTCAATGATCTAAGAGACGGAAGCGAGCTAGCAACTTCTAATAGCTACAAACAGAATCGATCATCGAGAAAACTTATCCAATTCTCACACAAATCCAATCCCTGTATTCATCCAAAGCAAAGCTATTTTCTGGCAAAATTCTGCGCTTTCATTTTTCACCCTTACAATAAGACAAGTATAAGTAAATAATAATTTAATTAATAAAAAACTAAAGCTGATTAATAAAAAAAAATCGGACGTTATGGAAACATTGGGTGGACAATTTTTTTATAAAAAGAAAGAGGAAAAACATCATGACCGTGTCATAATTGCGGGAGCATACACATTGCTGGAGTTTATGGCACAAAAGAGCATTTGATTAGCGATGGTACTTCACGGCAACTCTTACGCAAAGGACTGCTGTCAGTCTGGCCCATAGTGTCAGTCTCTGCTGTGCTAGCAGCTGGAGTGCTAGCAGCTGGAGTGCTAGCAGCTGGAGTGCTAGCAGCTGGAGTGCTAGCTTCTATCATACTCACTGCAAATCGAGTGGCACGAGTGTTACATGGTACCGCACTTTATAACATGAGGTCTTTAGAAGGGAAATAATGATAATTATGTCCTGTACTTTTATTCTACGATAATGACGAGGTAGGTGAACACCGACGAAACCAAGATATGAATGTAGGATGCTGATTGTGATGAGGATATCAGAACTGCAGAGGACGAAGGTATGAGGATGATGGGGGCGACGACAGCGATGATGATAATGATGTTGTTGTTGTTAATGATGATGATGATGATAACGATGTTGTTATTGATGATGATGATGATGTTGATGATGATGATGATGATGTTGATGATGATGATGATGATGATGTTGTTGATGATGATGATGATGTTGATGATGATGATGATGTTGATGATGATGATGTTGATGATGATGATGTTGATGATTATGATGATGATGATGATGATGTTGATGATGATGATGATGATGATGATGTTGATGATGATGATGGATATGCCGACGATTGACGATTATTTGAAGAAGTTAAATAAATGTAAAGATAATGGTGATGACGATGATGATGACGATGATGTTAAGATTGAGAGGCAGGAAATTATCTATAAGTTGGCATACTTGTGTCCGTGTTGGGTGTCGAGCTGGACAAGACTGACGTCACGACTAGGCACACAGAGTCACAACATCCGGTGAATGATTAGAGATACAAAATTCTTAACATTCTACCTTCAAATCCACGTCTCTCTGTTGTCATGTTTGCGTTTTCATTCCTCACCTTGCCCCCATTCCCTCCCAGCTCTATTTTTAACCTCAGGTTATCATCTCTGTATCTGACGTGACGCAATCACTACATCTTATCTTCCCATTCTCCACCCCCCCCCCCCTTCTCGTCCTCTCACTTTATCTGGCCTAACTTCCTCTTTCTCGCAATCTGACTTGTTATCACTACATTTCTATCACTCTTTCCTCACACACCCACTGACCCTCGCTATCTCATGACCCGTAAGTTTCCTGGTTCGTCTCCGCCTGAAAATGATGAACCTTAGTGGTCACAGCTGGGCACTGTTGTATGGTTTAACCCGTCTATTTGTAAACTCCTCATCATGCCCTGAAAGGTGTACTCCACTGTAACATAATATGAATGGGCCTCGTTGTAAACGGTCAGTATACAAAATTGGTCAGCCAATTACAGGTACAGCTGGTCTCGTGAGGGGATATGGGATTGTGTTTATATGGAAGGAGCGTCCAAGTTTCCGGAGCTTACCACCAGGATTCGAAGCGGGTGGACGCGACTCCAATATATACAGCATAAGACCGGTTATAACGCGGTGTTGGCATTGTAGTCATAAATATATCAAGTACGCAGTGAAGTCTTGATATATCTGAGTATACTGCTCGGGCCACTACAGAAGAGCAGTCAACTAAAAAAACCACCCTCACAACAGCACACTGATGGCCGACTCCCAATATATTTCCAAATTGCCATTATTTTTATTCACTTCCGGGTCAATGTTCTTCATACCGTTCTTATCATTCAAAATCCGTGTCACCCATCCCCATATCAATCATCCGCGCTCAGCTTGTTCCGTAATACCTGTAATCGAACAGTTACAAATACGCCCCTTGACTTCATAATATATGGCTATAGACATCGGTGGTTTTATGTAATCGTGGCTCGTCCTGAAGTCATCCTATTGCTACAGATGTAGGTAATGTAGTTGCCCATTTGTCCGATTCATACATCACCCCATCAACTCATCCATACCATAGCCGCTAAAGAAAGCATGCGTCATTGTGCTACAGCTCGTGATCGGCGCTTCTATACCAAGAAATACATTTATTTAACAAAAAAGTGTTATTCCAAAGAAGAGGTGTTCTTCGTCAACGATAAAGAGCTGTGAGGTGTATTTTTTTAAACAGCGACATTAAATAGAGGGAATTGGCCTTGAGTCACTTGGCCCGCGCTGGTCACGGATGCCATGAACTAAACCCGTCAGCATGACGCCTGTCTCTCTACTTACATCCGTCAAGGAACCGTGACGGCGATTTACGGACGCGCTAGACATGAGCGGGCACGCTGCACATACCCTGGGAGCAATCGGCTTTTTAAATCAAATGATACGTTTCATTACATCATCTGCTGATTCCAACCATCTCATCCCAGGGATTGGCATACTTTTTAAAACGAATTCTTGTCAGTAGAAAGTCTGCTCCTTACTCCCCAGCCCCCGCCAACACACACACATGACCGCCCCTAAACCGCCACCAAGTCACACATACTAATTTAAGAAGTGTCATCCGGGTATTTCGCGGCCCTGCTAGTGGCGCCCCTAACTCCCCCGTCCCCGGTGTGTTCGCTTCCGTTACACGCAACGCAGAAGCACATTGCTCTTTAACTACCGAGATATTACGCTGCGAGGCGTGTCCATGCGTGTCGAGGATACTTGAGTGAAAGTCACACATTCGTAGAAAGAGGGTTTAAAACATAGGGTATGTACCTGCTTTTGCTTTCGCTTTGGTGTCAATCGATGGGTGACGAAAACAGTATGAGATAGTCTAACCGGTATTAAACACGCACGCACGCATACGCGCACTCACACACACACATATATAAATATATCCAGAAAGCACACAAATTCAGGTTTCGCGTCCTCTCTGCAAAGTGACCCCGAATCCATGTACTTTGAAGCCGCCCTTTGCTACCATGAGATCTTATTGTTTTGTAGGTTGCAACAGAGGAGCACACATGACATCGCTACCTTTAAATGAGCTTTAAATGCGCAACAAGATGATTACGTTTGGAGCTTTAACATTCCAATGGCAAGGAGGTCAAAGTGACATATTTCATATGACCTCAAAACCAAAACATAGAATGCTATTTGTTGTGGTAAATTTCAATAAATTACTCGGATATCAGACCATTTTTATATTGATATATAACACAACCTCTGGGCCAAATAACCTAAATTGTATGAAACGAGTCAATCATTATGAGAACATTTGAGAATAGTATAAATAGCGCGATAAAATAGTATTGCTGACAATGACAACGGGTGCAACAGGAGCGATGAAAAAATCCTGGTTTATTGGCCAGAGAGGCACTAGTATCAGTCAGTAAATCAACGGAGGGTGCTCAAGAAACATATATTATATATTAAAGTAGTGTATCTTACCTAGTAGAGCGAACACCACCACCAATGGGGTCCGGTCCTTCATCGTGTCGGAGCAGTACCAACCTCCGCGAAAGTCAGGAAGAGATCTTAACGAGTCAGTTGCTTTTTAAATTCTTTCAGTTTGAGTTCCGAACGATACTGAGAGAAATTTAGATCTGTCTTCTCCCAGTTGCTCCTGCTGAAATAAGCCGCTTGAGACAGCTCGTTCCGGACCTTACACTGCGCATGCGCACTCCCACTTAAAGCTCGACTATTTCGAGTGCTTTTGGTCACGGATGTTAAATTGAACAGGTTCCTCGCGGATTTGATGACATTCCTGGTCGTTGACTGTCGGGCTGAGGGGGTTTGAGCATGATTCCTGGTGTGTGAAAAACAACAGGTATATCATCATAAGATAAAGTCAATTGCTGATAGGTGAAACTTAGGGGAAACATCGCTGGTGCACCGAATCAGGGTAAGTATGCTTCAGTCTATCATAAGCATGAGCGACTTAAGATGAAATGTGTAGTTAGTATGATGTGATAAATATAAAATATGCGTATAAGAGAAGAACAATCCTAACCTAGTGAAAAAAGTTATTTGTAGCATTGTGTTGGGTCCAACAGCATCTCCACCGCTAATACAACAAAAAAACAGGAAGAAAGGAGAGACGTCTTAAAACTCGAGTGCCGGCGTTAGGGTTCTTTTTGAGGGGCCATTACTCTTCCAGCATCTGTATCGAAAACCCTCTGATAACCAAGAAGTAACCTGTTGGCCTGGGGGTGTTGAGCACTGAAAACACCACGAGGTTTAAATGTGCTCTGATAGGTTTCATGGCTTGGTTGTCAGTCCCGGATGTCATAGCGATGTGCTCGACTGACTAACAGTGGGCGCCGCTTTGAGATTCTTCGTATGAGAGCTCGGCATTTTAGAAAAGTGTGCTTAAGCTGGCTGAAATCATACTTCCCTGTCCAGGAGGTATGCTAGTTCATTAGCGATTGGATCCCAGCATTTTGTGATCAATTGTATCTTCAGCGTCCGACAAAGGTTAGTGGTTGGTATTAGCGGGAGGTTAATAAGCTGTTTCATAGTGTTTGTTAATGGTTTAAGACCTTTACAGCACGCGTATATATCGTTTATATATATTTACATATATGTGGACGGTTTTATTGGCGGCGTGGCGCACGCCCAGGAATAGTTTGATTCACTCTCGTCAACATAGAACTCGGTATTGCTTTGGAATTTTGGAATTTGTCACTGAGAAGGTCACAGCGTGACCACTCGGAAAGGCACTTATTTAAGTAGACATTTAAAGTCCCTGTGTCTTAATGTTAACTGCCAATCACGTAACTGTTTATGCAAAGCTGAGCAACAGTGACCTTCACCTTTCACCCTGATTCGGAGTGACGTAAGTGCACTTGTAAAAGATCATTATTTAACTCTGTATCAGCGAATTCGCTTTTAGGAAGCTTGCATAATATATCAGGGAATCATACGCGGTAATGAAGATGACGACTGCCGGACCGATCGATTCGTGATCCGGGCAATCTGTATCATTCAACCGGGCTTTCTGAAGGGTCTCTCGCACCATGAACAAACGCTTTGTGACCTACCGCAACCCACCAGAACGCACTGTTGTTATTGGGCACGACTCGGTCACATGTCATTCTGTCCACACACAAAGGCTTTATTTTTAAAACGCAGCCTTTAACGTTCGCTGTGTGATACAGTGAAGCCTTCCTTGAACGCAGCGGTTCCTTCAAACTGTGTGGATTGCTGGCAGCGTGCGTTCCATTCGATGTCGCGATGGGTCGATCAAGTGGAGTCGTTCTAAAGCCATGTTTTGTCTTCGGCCATTTGTATGCTCAGAGACGGGATTGTAAAACACAAGCCGTTGTCTGACAAGTCAAATAAATAAATAAAAAAAAACCGATTGGCGGCAACGCAACAGAGGTTGCCCCATGCTTAACACATTCTATCAGGAATAACGACTCAAAAGTCGGTCATTGATACTGATTAGAATTGCGATGTTCAAATATGTTTTTGTAGGCAAGTAGACGCGTAAATAGCGTGAACGGGTCTGTTTGGTGACAGGGGATTAGTCTTTTTTTGGGTGGTAAGCATCTCATGCAGTCAACAGATTGACATATCTTGTAATCCTAACGAGGTCAAAGTAGGTGTTGTTGTTATTACGCGCATGACATCTTACACTTGATCTTATCGTCTATCATAACAAAAAGAGAAGTACATTTGCAGAATTTACAAGATTATGATCCGAACACATGATCCGAACACATGGTTCCCGCTCTCGCGTTGCCATCCTGTTAAACGGATGGGGTGTCGGCGGGTACGAGCGGCAACTGGCTCCTCTGATAGCGTCACGTTGAAGATCCGTTTTACTAGAAAGCTTTCGAAGATAAGTGTTTCAAGTTACACGCTTTAACCGAATATCGTCCGGTTGTTGATGGTAATGTTACCTTTCAACATATGACATGGTCCGCTCCACGCTCCACGAAGCGAGCACGTGATGCGGTATGTCCGGTTAAATTGTCCACGCATTCGCGTTAGTTTACAGCATTGACAGATAAATCCATCATACAGCGAGCTACATTCATCTACTATTTCCACATGTCTTGGTTGGCTCAATCGCATTTGTACAAAGTGAAATCTTTAAGCAGATCGACTAACGATCACTAAAGCCTGTTTAGAATAGCCCGGAAACGGGAGATAAGCTCCGGTTCTCTGACCAATCATCCTGCGGGATTAATTGGTGAACATTTTCAAATCATAATACATAAGTAATGTAATGATTGTATGCACCAGTTGAACTCAGACAAGACAAAAAATAAGTGGACATGACTGTAATTTCTATTTTCTGTCGTACTAATAAGCATAACTGAATAATAACTAACTGAAGCACAATACAAAATAATAAAGTTATACTTCTGTATCTGTTGAATTGCCGAAACGTACGTATTGGTTTACAGCATTTGTGGAAGACTATCAAACAAAACCATCACTAAAACATCTAGTATATTGGAATGCCTTTGTTAGCTTAACGCATAAGTGTAAAGTGCATTTGGTACACCAGCTTAAAATTTTATCAATCAATGCAAATGTCAGCGTCTTTAATCTGTAAACCCCACCCCTCCTCCCCCCCACCAAAGTTTCGCCCAATCATATCAAACAAATTCGCTTCCTTGTCAACACCGTGGAAGTGAGCAATGTTTACTTATCTAACCTGGTAATCCATCTGACTCTCGCCTTGGCTCTTCAGTAAACATCAGCATTTGAGGCATACCTACTTCTGTACTTAATCATTCAGTACTGAAGTCTTCAATGTACCATTCAGTGAATGACGTCATTTTGAAAACAAAAGCGAAAGTGAGATATTAAACGGAATTTTGGCGTTGCCAAGCGTGTTGTTGACCTTGCGGATTATAGTGAATGCATGTTATCGTGGCTGTTGAACATTGTTCTAAAGATAGATTATACGAGAAAAAAATGTCTGTAGCTTACAAGTTCAATATTCTTCCACTTAGGGTGTGTAAACATTAGGTCTTGAATATTAAATTCCAACGAAGCTTCTATCCTTCTTCAATGCGAATCCTGCACATACCTTATTCGATAAGTGCAGATGGAGGGATTAGATCGAACTGATAGCGTGATTAATTGGACTTAAACAAAGTCATTCTGTTTGTACGTATCGATCCTGCTTTTTTAACGAAAGCATTGAATATTGACCTAGGTAGAAACACACCTGTTGATTCAATGCTGGTCTGATCTTTAAACAGATTGATTTAATATCACTAAGCCTGTGTCTATTAACAACCAGTAAACAAGGTACTTCCCAGAAACGGGAGATAAGCTTCGGTTCTCTGACCAATCATCCTTCAGCTTAATACCGCTAACGATAATTGGTGAACATTTCAAATTCAAATACCAAAGTATGCACCGACTACCCCAACTTAATACGTGGATATGGCTGTAATTTCTGTCGCAAATTTGCTGACCCTCAAATAAGAAAAGTCACTGAATAAACTCTAACTTGAATAATAATAATAATCAAGATAGGCTTTTCCAATATCAAAAGGAATCTCTTTTGGGTGGGGATTAAAAAAAATGAAGTTGTTTTCGACCGAAATGGACTTATGGAGCAACTTAATGGAAACGCCGTTGTTAGATATAATCACTATAATATGCAATAACTGGGTCAACTCAGTTTTTTTCAACACTTAAATAGCCTTCCTCACTATAATCCATCTGATCTTGTATCTATGAGAAGTGGGTTAACCAGTCTAACGGGTCAACAAGGAAGCGATTTTTGCGTTTGAGAAAAAAGTGGATGTGATAACAAAGAGAGTTAGGGTTGGGGGTGCGTCGCTGCGCGGATGGGTTCAAGCGTGGTCCGAATACAGTGCCTCGGTGCTTGTCCTTTTTGACGATGGCGTGTCGATCCATAAGCAGCTTTTAAGTTACTCGTATTCTTGACGTTGTTGAGGCGTGCGATATTGTCCGGCAAGTGTTTTAAACAATGATATGTCTCTAACAAAGTGGCTTTTTGCGAGCTTGCGTCGTGAATGTTGGAAATTTATTATGTTGTATTCATAGCACCATCCCCACTCCCTACATGGAACGGCAACCTCCTTGCCTTGACTGGTGTGTGTGAACAGACTGGCAGGAGTGTCTGTGTGTGTATGGTTGAGAAGTAGTGCGTTAGTGTTAAGTATTAGTGAGTGCATGTGTGTGGGGAAGTGGAGCGGGTGGTTGAGGACGTTATATAAATTAATATATGTATATATATATATATATATATATATATATATATATATATATATGTATATATATATATATATACATATATATAGATATGTATATATACATATATATAGATATATCTATATATATACATATATATCCATATATATATCCATATTTATATCCATATATGATATATATATATATATAAGATATATATATATATATATATATATATATATAGATATATATATATATATATATATATATATATATATATATATATATATATATATAGATATATATATATATATATATATATATATATATATATATATATATATATATATATATATATATAGATATATATATATATCTATATATCTATATATATAGATCTATCTCTATATAGATATATCTATATATATATATATATATATATATATATATATATATATATATATCTATATATATATATATCTCTATATATCTATATATATATATATATATCTCTATATATATATATATATATATATATATATATATGAACATGCATACATGCATATGCGCTACGGAGAGCTGTATTTCAGAATTCCACCCCTCCCCCAAACACAGTCCCCCTCCCAAAAACACACGCACCTCATCAGTCCAGGGCTAATGTCCTACATGACCTCGGTGCGTGACGCGTATCAGGTGTGGGTGTGGCTCAGTCCCTTATATGACCATATAAGAGTATATCAAACCAGCCATTCTTCGTCACAGCTGACTAAGAGCATTCTTAGCCGTGAAGCCTTAAGACGTCAAATTCAAAAGTTATGTATTCAACGAACCCATTCGTTTAATTTCATTAGTTTGTCCTTTTATAGCAATGGCCTACTTTTGTTTGCCATGTGGCTTATAGCAGTGACCTTTAAACCGATCAATATTATCAATCCCTTACGTCCCATTTAAGACCCTAACAGTGGCTTCGTGACTTACGACTTCCAATTTTTATCTTTAAAGCGGAGTTTATCAATGACTACATCTGGTACGCATGACGTCATGATGTTTCCTACCTGAACATGACCTCGGTAAGTGACCTGTATCAGGTTTAGTGTCTCACTTTAAAGCCCCATATTAGGGTATGTCAGTACTGGTATGTTCAACTCTGGAACCAGCCCTTCTTCGTCACAGTTGACTTCGTGACTTCGTGACTTACAACTTGCAGTTTTTCTAAGTCAATCGATGACTTCATATGACAAGCATGGCGTCATGGCATTACGAAAATTACATACCGTTCAATGAAACAGCTGTTAAACTCAAATTTCATGCTATGTATTTACAACCACAGACATCTGACTAAACACCAAAGTTCAGTCTACCTCAGTATTTGTGAATTCAATTGATTTTTTGCTCAGTTCGTGAAGCAAACATTTCAAGCACTTGGTTTATTGCTTTGGCGTCCAGTCACACCAGGATAATAGCAATGACGACCACCAACCAAGGACTCTGTCAGTCTTGTTGTGAATCGTGAGAAGTATTTAAAAAAAAACTATCCGTCGAGGATTACATCATTGGAATTCTGGTTGTGACGTCATTGGTGCTCACGAGGTGTGGCGGATCGTTAAACCCTCTTGGGTGGTGTTTTGCGGGAAGGGCCCACTAGCTTCCTGGTTCTAGGGATACGCCCCCCCCCCCCCCCCCCCTGTGGGTCCGGTGGTAGAGTAAGCCCTCTGTATCCCTTCTGTATGTCGTAAGAGGCGACTTATAGGGGGCAACCTGTTGGTCGTTGGTTGCGACTCGTGTCGGTGAACAATGACATCCTGGTGGTTGAGTGGAGCGGTGCTTTTTGAGTGCCATGTCTGCAACACACCACACTGGCCCGGATGTTGCATAGACGATAGGCTGGAACGGTCAGGTTCAGTCAACCGGCTGGTGGTGACTTGCCTGACGATAATCGTTTCTATTGTTATTTCTTTCCCATCTCAGTTTTTATTTATCCTACAAGGCGTCTGCCTAATTAGGTCAATCACATCTATTACCCTTTCTTAACACCATATAACACATGAGTATTGGTGTGCCGTTAAACCCTATTCTTACCTCACCTTACCTCTTAAAGTGATACGACATACATTGCTGAGGAGCATATGTGAGGTGGGATAAAAGCCGATTCAGTATGCTACAATTTCATGAATACGTCGACGGGGAAGTGTTGAATGTCACTTATCAAGCAACCCGGTGATCAAACACAAAATGTTTCACTGCCAAGTAGTTCGAGCACTCAAAGCCACAATATATCGTGCCCAGGGCTGGCCTCCTTATCGGCGCGACTTGGCAACCATTAAGGGTCCATGTGGGTTTCTAAAGGCGAAACTTATCGGCGATATATTATATATTCACGCGTGGTTCAGTTTCGATGTGGTTTACTTAACGCCTCGCTTGCCTGTCATGCTTCACCTAACATACAAAGTAAATTGTATGAATTATCCTCGTATTCTAACGATGTCGGAACTACTACTGGGAATACCGGATTCATTACTTGCGGTTCCGGATTGCTCAAATTCAACAAAGGTGGCTGGCAAAAAGAAACACATTCCTTTCCTAATATCTTGATCCCACGATGTGTTTTCTGTTTTTTTCCTGAGTTGGCAATCTCGTTGTCCATAAGGAGTACGCAATTCCCACGAGGTTCTCACACGACGATATCGAATCCCGGTTTATTGAGGCAGTATCTCATTCTTGCGAGGTAGTATTCCGTTCTCATGAAGTAGTATTTCCTTCTTGTGAGGTAGAAGTTCCGTCTTGCGAGGTAGTATTCCGTTCTTGTGAGGTAGAAGTTCCGTCTTGCGAAGTAGTATTTCCTTCTTGTGAGGTAGAAGTTCCGTCTTGCGAGGTAGTATTCCGTTCTTGTGAGGTAGAAGTTCCGTCTTGCGAGGTAGTATTCCGTTCTTGTCAGGTAGAAGTTCCGTATTGCGTGGTAGTATTCCGTTTTTGTGAGGTAGAAGTTCCGTATTGCGTGGTAGTATTCCGTTCTTGTGAGGTAGAAGTTCCGTCTTGCGAGGTAGTATTCCGTTCTTGTGAGGTAGAAGTTCCGTCTTGCGAGGTAGTATTCCGTTCTTGCGAGGTAGTCTCCGTTCTTGTGAGGTAGTATTCCGTTCTTGTGAGGTAGAAGTTCCGTATTGCGTGGTAGTATTCCGTTCTTGCCAGGTAGTATCTCGTTCTTGTGAGGTAGTATCTCGTTCTTGTGAGGAAGTATCTCGTTCTTGTGAGGAAGTATCTCGTTCTTGTGAGGAAGTATCTCGTTCTTGTGAGGAAGTATCTCGTTCTTGTGAGGAAGTATCTCGTTCTTGTGAGGTAGTATCTCGTTCTTGTGAGGTAGTATCTCGTTCTTGTGAGGTAGTATCTCGTTCTTGTGAGGTAGTATCTCGTTCTTGTGAGGTAGTATCTCGTTCTTGTGAGGTAGTATCTCGTTCTTGTGAGGTAGTATCTCGTTCTTGTGAGGTAGTATCTCGTTCTTGTGAGGTAGTATTCGTTTCTTGCCATGTAGCATCTCGTTCTTGTGGGGTAGTATTTCCTTTTTGTGAGGTAGTAAAACTAAATCATGTTTAACGTCAGTCACCGCTCAGTGCTCAGTAAATTGACGTATTATGCTTCCATGGCGTTGGTTTGATCACAGGTTGCACCCCCTGTTAACAGATTAAGTTGCTGGCATTGTCAAGTCCGGCATCATGACGTACGACATGTGGCGTAAGGATGGGGGTCCCACCCTCTACGGGCCTCTCAAGTCGGCAGTGACAGCCGACGTCGTAGAGGCCGGCTTCCTCTTCGCTATGGCCATCCTCATTTTTTCTCTCCTCATCACCTTACCTGGGATCCGTGGTGGCTCTGAGGTAAATTTTATATGTATATCAAAACCACGCATTCACTCTTGTGTTTACGATGATGATTAAGTCGAATGATTTTTATGCCCCAGGAATGACTGCAATTAAGTAATTATTTGCAGAGTTATAATGTGTGTAATCAACTTAGTTTCTTAACTAAGATCCAGTGATTAATTCCAGAGTTTCCTACAAAAATGTCCATGTACCTTTCTTTCAGAAACTCTTTGCCTTTATAAAGATGATGGTCGGTGTGTTTGTACTCGTGTCCATCATGCGTGAGTATTCCGCGCTGACGTCATCGATACTTTATTATTTTTTCCATAATTAAACATTGAACTGCACGTTAATATCTGTTTATATGTATGTGGTTTTTTTTCTCCTAGTTTGTAACTTCGGCCAGGAGTGGGAGGTGTCTGAGCTGACCACCAATACGCAGTACCGTGCCGGACTCCGGGAGGAAATCCACGCTCATATTGGGGTCAAGATTGGTCTACGTAGTATCAATGTTACACTTAAAGGTACACCCAACCCATTAACTAGCTATGTTTCGATCAGATGTTGCGAGTTCCAACAAATGTTGAAAAAGTCTAAGTTAATAGACTGGTAAGGTCATGTGTTGTTTTGTTGTCAGCTGACCCCGAAGAGACGGTGACCCTTGATCACGGCAGAGTCAATGAGACTATCAATTATAACGAGCGATTCTCATGGAATAACCAGGGTTTCACCATCGGGAGAGCTGGCTTCGGACCGCTTGGTGAGTTCATAGAGTCGTTGACGTTTCCATTTGTGCACAATCAGCAGAACTTATTCGTGAAAGCAGTTGATTACTTTGAAATGGCATCGTCTGGAGTATTTGCTTAAATGCACAGCAAAAACCCATACATACCACATTGAACAGTCTTTTTAGCACACATTTGTAATGGCGGGTGTGGAATGTTCCGATATAGCTGGACGCTTTAACCGAGAGTTCCGAGCAGCACAAAGAAAGGGCACGCCATATCCGATCTTGTGGGTTGCCGAGTACTTCACGATTGATGGAGAAGGCATTCGCTGGGGGCGCCACTATCTTCAGGCTGGCTTCTACACACACGTACTTATGTGGTACGTTATGATCGCGATGATTCATCATGATGTTCTACAGGGCAAGGACATCCGTTCAACCTAAATATTATTCATAATACATCACACGTATACCTACCATTTTCATTAGTATTAACCCTGATTCATATTTGACTGGTTAAGGGAATAAAATATATTTTACATGCTTATACATGCCCCTGTGACCTTCACTTTAGTCCTGATGAGTCGTATGTAGTTATTTTGAGATGTATGTCTAAGTCTGCATGCTAATATGTATATCCTATGTCACTAGGTTGGCTCTTCCTCTCTGGATCATTAGTATCTGCTTGTACTACATGGTACTGCGCTATGGAGCCTATTTCACCATGATGACAGGCGGCTGTATGTTGCTTGGTAACATCCTGTGGGCAACCATCCGAAACCCTAACACACTTGTCATCCCATTTGAAGAGGGCAACTTGAATTTCAAGTGGGGATGGTGTTTCTGGCTCTGCCTCATTAACGGTAAACCTCCAATTATCTTGCGTTTCAGTAGATCATTGAAATGATGTGCTGTATGGAAGAAGGTCGCTGTTCATAAATGTATATTAAATATGCAGTGCATACATATTTAAATCCATTATATACAAGTTGTGCAATGAGGTCTTGATTGCTTGGGGGGCGGGGATAACCTGAATTTCTGACGCCTGTTTATGATCATGATAATTAACACTGAATTGTGTTATAGCTGAACCCAAGATGGATGGTCCATACATAGCACCTTAGCTACTTTATCTTTATAGGAACAGTACAGATCAGTGATCTGTGTTCTGTGTTCACAGGTATTATTCTCATGCTTATCGGTCTGGTAATTCTCTTCCTCGACCACTTCAAACCCGAGGCACTTGGCAAGTTCTTCAGCCATGATACATCCAAGGACTTTGAAGCATACTATGTTGGTAAGTGTTGTATTCACGTTATATTTTTGACGAGCGCGGCCATGTTGTTTGCTTTTCACCTGTTCGCATTGAATACGTCCGAAAACACATGAGCAGAAGTGGGGTTGGGGTGAAGGGGAAAAAGGAGATCGATATGCCGTTATGATTGGTCATCATCATGATCATGTATATAGCAGAGTATTCGATCATGATGATGACCGATCATAATGTCCTACCGTACTGTCCCATATGTCTGTGCATTAAACGAAAGTCAAAGTTAACAAAATCACATCTGTTTCTGCACAAAACTAATTCATGTTAAGGACTAGATGAATATTCTATGATTATCAATTCATCAGATCCCAAAGAACTGGAAAGACTGAGGAACAGGGCCAAGAGCAGGAAAAGGAGTTTCTTCCCGAGCCGGTCCCCAGCGAGTACACCTCCCGAGGAGGAAGCGTCTTACCGCACTACTGGTAACGGTCACTCATCTGCACCTGCCGACGATGATGACGAGCTGTACCAGACTCCCCCAGCCGCGGTGCGCTGCATAGATTGCTTTAAAAAATCATCCCGATTTACCTTACTTCGATAATAACACTCCTGGTTTCTTGAATGAATAAACCATGATAAATATAGCTCCTTTTTAGCGAAACTTTGCCATTCATCAAGAATGACTGTCTTTTCTGAAATCAATTCTGAGGTGGTGTGTGTTGTATAATTGATTGTAACACTTGACACTCCAGCGCCCGGTTCAAAGGATGTACCGGAAGCAGACTATTCTAGGACCCCGGATTGTATCGAAACACCCGCTGAAAGCACCCATGCCAGTGCCACGTGGTACCGGAGCTGCTCGGGGCGATGACGATGACGAGCTATATGTCAACGCAGGGAATGGAAGGTAACACAACTTGAACATGTTTATTTTAGCAATTATTTAAAATGTAGAGTGCAGTAGAATTATATAACATAGCGGTATTTGACCCAGATAACAGCTATCTTAGGTGCTTGGTGTTTGTTTATTAACAACAACCCAACCTGGCATAGGTTTTAGCTTATATTGACCTATAAAGTTCACACAATCTTTCACACAATCCTTTTCACACAATCCTTAAGTATGTCCGTGGGATGGAAACGAATGGTGTTGGTGGGGTAAATGTTTATATGTTTACTAAACAACACATCAGCATGGTAAAAGCCCTTTACCCGTGACCGCCAGGGCGATAAGTATCTCACGAGTCGAGCTAATTGTGCGTCTGCGCGCTAATTGTGCGTCTGCGCGCTAATTGTGCGTCTGCGCGCTATTGGAAGCAACAAACCAATTCAAGTTTAAAGCAGTAGTCCATATCACCTACTACCCATATTTGCTCAATGCGACCGCATAGATAATATGTCCATTCAAACCCTTTTTAATACCAGAAATGGTTTGCTATGACGATAGATATTTTATAATCACGTGTCAGAGAGTGGAAATTGAACAGTTTATGTGGATTGAGCTGTGTTAGGTTTGGCCTAGCGCCGCAGACCTTCTAGAACGGTAATCTAGTTATCACCAACAATGAGCTACTTCCAGATATGGCTTCACATATTTATGATAATGATAATTGCATTTATTCTGCAATGGCGCGCTTTTCAAGTCATGAAGACATCTCAATTAAAGCTCCCACGTATGTTTATTTATATGCATATATATATCTATTTATATATATATGTGTGTATGTATGTATATATATATGTATACATATATATGCATATGTATGTATGTATATATATATATATATATATATATATATATATATATATATATATATATATATATATATATATATATATATAAATATATATAGATATATATAAATATATATATGCTTATTTTTATATATATCGGAGTATGATGTGTTTGTGCAGATGCATAACCATAAACATGCACATGTATATTTACATATAACTTTTTACACTTCATTGTCTTATTCATGCATAGTAGACCTCCAATATTGTTAATCCAATTCTCTTTCTTTGTGTATGTTCCTCTATGATTGATTTTTTGTTTGTCATGTACCAGGCGTCACCCACAGGAACATGAGAACCAGGCCTTTGACAACAACCAAGTGTAGCGTTAAATGCTAGTTGTGTGATGTTACTGCTGTCTCGTTAAACATTTATGCATATAAATCCATGTATATATATATATATATATATATATAGATATATATATATATATATAGAGAGATATATATATATATATATATATATATAGATAATATATATATATATATATATATGTATATATATATATCTTATGTATATCTATATATTATTATATATCTATATTATGTATATATATATTATATATCTATCTCTATATATATCTCTATATCTATATATTTATATATGTCTCTATTTCTATATGTCTCTATATATATATCTATATATGTACATATATATATCTGTATATATGTATATATATGTTTCCATATATGTATATCTATATATATATATATACATATATATAATATAAATATATGCATATATATATATATATATATATATATATATATATATATATATATATATATATATATATATATATATATATATATATATAATATATGCATATATATATATATATATATATATATATATATATATATATATATATATATATATATATATATATATATATGCATATATATATATGTATATTCAATCATTCAAACAACAAGTCTTATAGATAGATAATTATTTTAAATCCCAATGTATTGAAATTTTATGAATGTTTGGCATAACAAAAGTATGGATAATCTTCCTTATATTTTTGCTGGTGTGAGGACTTATTTTTTAATAGTTGGGGACTTGCAATGTTTTGTTAAACTTCTTATCTGCTTGTGCAACACATTGACATGCACATTGTTTTTTTTCCATTATCTTTATTGCATTGTAAATAGTATTAGTCTTTTTCTATAAATGAATAAGTCTGAGTATGTTGTTTTCTTACGCTGAACACACCTCTATAAAATTGTGTGCAACGATTACACTAACGATGTCCGCATTCACAAGCTTTGATTATCTGCGTCATTCGAGTTGAGCTTGGCTGTATGAATTGGGAGGAGGTGGGGGGTGGGGGGGGTGCACAATTAGGACGGTGTATTACGTATGGATAGATGCTTATATAGGTGTAGGGGCATACTGAGGGCATCTTGGTAGATGCTCATGGTGAGGGGGGAGGGGACGGGGCTGGGGCGCACAACCAGGGGAGTGTATAACGTCTGGATGGATGTGGAGGGGGGGGGGCTCATGTGTAGTGGGGTTACAACAAGGGCAGTATTTAGCGCTTGGGTAGATGCTCGTGTCGGGGTTCACATCCCTTGGATAGGGTGTCAGGGGTACAACAAGGGCAGTAGCCCTTGGATAGATGCTCGTGTCGGGGGTACAACAAGGGCAGTATTTAGCCCTTGGATAGATGCTCGTGTCGGGGGTACAACAAGGGCAGTATTTAGCCCTTGGATAGATGCTCGTGTCGGGGGTACAACAAGGGCAGTATTTAGCCCTTGGATAGATGCTCGTGTCGGGGGTACAACAAGGGCAGTATTTAGCCCTTGGATAGATGCTCGTGTCGGGGGTACAACAAGGGCAGTATTTAGCCCTTGGATAGATGCTCGTGTCGGGGGTACAACAAGGGCAGTATTTAGCCCTTAGATAGATGCTCGTGTCGGGGGTACAACAAGGGCAGTATTTAGCCCTTGGATAGATGCTCGTGTCGGGGGTACAACAAGGGCAGTATTTAGCCCTTGGATAGATGCTCGTGTCGGGGTTACATCAAGGGCAGTATTTAGCCCTTGGATAGATGCTCGTGTCGGGGGTACAACAAGGGCAGTATTTTGCCCTTGGATAGATGCTCGTGTCGGGGGTACAACAAGGACAATATTTAGCCCTTGGATAGATGCACGTGTCGGGGGTACAACAAGGACAATATTTAGCCCTTGGATAGATGCTCGTGTCGGGGGTACAACAAGGGCAGTATTTAGCCCTTGGATAGATGCTCGTGTCTGGGGTACAAGGGCAAGGGATAGATGCACGTGTCAACAAGGGCAGTATTTAGCCCTTGGATAGATGCTCGTGTCGTGTCGGGGTTATTTTTAGCCCTTGGATAGATGCTCGTGTCGGGGGTACAACAAGGGCAGTATTTAGCCCTTGGATAGATGCTCGTGTCGGGGGTACACAATCAAGGGCAGTATTTAGCAAGGGCAGTATTTAGCCCTTGGATAGATGCTCGTGTCGGGGTTACAACAAGGGCAGTATTTAGCCCTTGGATAGATGCTCGTGTCGGGGGTACAACAAGGGCAGTATTTAGCCCTTGGATAGATGCTCGTGTCGGGGGTACAACAAGGGCAGTATTTAGATGCCGGGGGTACAACAAGGGCAGTATTTAGCCCTTAGATGCTCGTGTCGGGGGTACAACAAGGGCAGTATTTAGCCCTTGGATAGATGCTCGTGTCGGGGGTACAACAAGGGCAGTATTTAGCCCTTGGATAGATGCTCGTGTCGGGGGTACAACAAGGGCAGTATTTAGCCCTTGGATAGATGCTCGTGTCGGGGGTACAACAAGGGCAGTATTTAGCCCTTAGATAGATGCTCGTGTCGGGGGTACAACAAGGGCAGTATTTAGCCCTTGGATAGATGCTCGTGTCGGGGGTACAACAAGGGCAGTATTTAGCCCTTGGATAGATGCTCGTGTCGGGGGTACAACAAGGGCAGTGTTTAGCCCTTGGATAGATGCTCGTGTCGGGGTACAACAAGGGCAGTATTTAGCCCTTGGATAGATGCTCGTGTCGGGGGTACAACAAGGGCAGTATTTAGCCCTTGGATAGATGCTCGTGTCGGGGTACAACAAGGGCAGTATTTAGCCCTTGGATAGATGCTCGTGTCGGGGGTACAACAAGGACAATATTTAGCCCTTGGATAGATGCTCGTGTCTGGGGTACAACAAGGGCAGTATTTAGCCCTTGGATAGATGCTCGTGTCTGGGGTACAACAAGGGCAGTATTTTGCCCTTGGATAGATGCACGTGTCGGGGTTACAACAAGGGCAGTATTTAGCCCTTGGATAGATGCTCGTGTCGGGGGTACACACAAGGGGCAGTATTTAGCCCTTGGATAGATGCTCGTGTCGGGGTACAACAAGGGCAGTATTTAGCCCTTGGATAGATGCTCGTGTCGGGGGTACAACAAGGGCAGTATTTAGCCCTTGGATAGATGCTCGTGTCGGGGTACAACAAGGGCAGTATATTTAGCCCTTGGATAGATGCTCGTGTCGGGGGTACAACAAGGGCAGTATTTAGCCCTTGGATAGATGTTCGTGTCGGGGGTACAACAAGGGCAGTATTTAGTGCTTTGATGTATATGGACGAGTGTTACGCTATGTTATGGGGGCGAGGGTGGGGGGTGTCCAACATAAGGTAACATTTCAATATATATAAGCACATATCTTGTGTGGAGAATTGGGTGGGGATGTAAATGCAGGTAGTTCTTTACCGGCGCGTTACTTAAGGGAGGGTTACGTAGCGGAAGGGAGGGGAGGGGGTGGGGGAGTGTTTTGGCGAGCGTTACCAGGTTACAGGACGTTACAGAGAATGGGTGGATAGCAAAAATCGGCAAAAAAGCGTTACGAATTTTTTTAACGGCCTCTTATTACACAGCAGGTTGCTTTCTTTAGTGAGAGAGAATGCAAATCGAGCATACCTAGTAAAAAGGACAACTGCTGGTCCCCTGCAAGCGGGAGCGTTAAGTAACTGGGCAGCTGGTTGTTCCATATGGCGAGTTAATCAAGTACCCAGACCACTGGCTGCTCCCAAAAGCGAGAAAGAATTCAAACCGAACTTATCTAGTAAACTGTCGACTGGTTGCTTCCAATCAAGAAACTGTTAAAACCGAACTAGTAAATTGAGAACTGGTCGCTTCCAAAAGAAAGAACCTGTCACAACCGAACTTATCCAATGGAAACTGGTTGCTCCCTCAAGCTTGCAATACTTAAACTACCACCATCCCCACACCCCACTCAGTGTCACAGGTTCCAAGATTGTCTAAGTTCGGTAAGAAACTAACAGGAATCTGCGTCTCCATAATGCACATATATCCAGCAATTAATTTCCAAAAATTAACGCTGATATCAACTGACAGATTTAACGATACTGCAAACTTGGACTGATCGTACCTAGTATACTTGAGAAACGATCAAGATTTGTGTAACAACTCCAATGAGAACTCGGTTCGAATTTCGAGGGAACCCCCTACCCCAGCAGTGACCCTCCTTATATAGTCCAAATATGAAACTTTCGCAATATTTCTACAACGATCGAGTAAACTGGAACATTTTCAACAATTGTACAACGATTGACTCAATAGTTGTACAATTGCGCAGAATCGGTCGACTGGTCAACAGCATCTTCAAAGAATTGTACGCCTTTTCTTGAGATACACCCCACACGACATTCGTAGGGTGGCCTTTCTTTGTCAGATCCGTTAGCGGTACAGCGATGGAAGAATAGCCGGGTATATAGTTCCCGGAGAAGCCTGTAAAATAAAATGAATGATCTTTCTTCTTTCTTTGTTGTAAGCCTTGAAGCGTCATGAATCTTTTGCATATTTTTTTTATCCAATGCCACCACTCCTTGGTTCACGCTGTAACCAATAACCACATTGTCACAAGCAGTGATACACATTGATGACCTTATGGTCATGTAAGCATCCCGTATACATCTGAAGAGTTCCATACAGTGTCCACATGTTCTTCCAGCGTCTGGGTGTAAACTAACGAGTCGTCGATGTAACTCTCTCTCACGTGGTCAATGCCTCTCAACAAATTCCTCGTGCATCTCACAAAAAAAAATCATACCGAAAAGCATCTTGGTGAACTCGTAAGCTTCCATCAGGAGTTAAAAATGCGAGGTTGGGAATTTCTTCCGATGCCATGACCATTGCCAAAATCCTTTCGCAAGATCGAGCTAGATTTAGTACCTACTTTGTTTGAAGCTTTGAGAATAAATCGGATCAAACAGTGTAACTCTATTCAATTTCCAAATGCTGTTTGACCCATCTGGTTTCTTCACATTCACTACAGGCGAGGCATATGCTGATGATGGCTCCCTTATCACCCCCATATCCATCATTGTCCCTTATCACCCCCATATCCATCATTGTCCCTTATCACCCCCATATCCATCATTGTCCCTTATCACCCCATATCCATCATTGTCCCTTATCACCCCATATCCATCATTGTCCCTTATCACCCCCATATCCATCATTGTCCCTTATCACCCCATATCCATCATTGTCCCTTATCACCCCCATATCCATCATTGTCCCTTATCACCCCCATATCCATCATTGTCCCTTACCACCCCCATATCCATCATGTCCCCTATCACCCCATATCCATCATTGTCCCTAATCACCCCCATATCCATCATTGTCCCTTATCACCCCCATATCCATCATTGTCCCTTATCACCCCCATATCCATCATTGTCTTTATCTCCAGTCGCAGGGTTTCTCTCATGCTGTGAAGTACCAAGTAAGGTTTCGATCGAACAGGATAGTCGCAGGACAACTTGGTTCACAACA
Source organism: Urechis unicinctus (assembly GCA_034190875.2). Lineage (NCBI taxonomy): Eukaryota > Metazoa > Annelida > Polychaeta > Xenopneusta > Urechidae > Urechis > Urechis unicinctus. The sequence continues at coordinate 53,843,660 of CM067354.1, read as the reverse complement.
AGTGCTGTAGCACCTGGCAAATCTGTAAAGATATCAGAATGTACGTTAACAATCTGTTTGATCTGCTGCTGCTGATCGGCCATCAGCTGATTGCCACTGACCACGTCGCGATGACTCTCACTTGGTCCCCGACTCCTTAAATACATCTCGATGTCATCCTACGCATCGGATCCTCCAAGCTCCGATGTAATGGCAGCCGCGACTTCAAACGTAGGCTGTTTATATATCGCAGCAGTGTCCTCTTCGATCTTATCTCTTGCGAAATACTTTTTAAGAAGATTGATGTAATAAGTGTTCGCATTGATACCATCGTAATTTTGGCAATCATTTTCTCCACCTTGAATGGGCCCTTCCATTACATCAGCAGCTTAGTTTGGTCTGTATGCAGCACAATCAGAACTTCATCACCAATTTCAAGTGATCTAGGAATAGTGTTTTTGTCGTGATAATGATTGTAGCAATTCTGAGATTTCTGGAGTTCTTCTCCTGCCAACTATAAAGTGTCCTCCTGTCGCTCTCTTATTTCAAACATGCATTGATAACTACCTTTTGTCTCTGGTTCATCAATGTCTTTAGTCCATAATTCCTTCAAAATATGCATCATCTGCACCAACTCTTCAACATGAGCTTCAATGTTAAGTTTCTTCATTGCACATCGGGTTATACGGACTTGCATTCAGTTTCTTGATGTAGATCAACAGAGATACCTCCTTCATGCAATCTGACATCAAAATGAGTTCCCAAATCCCTCAGATTTTTTTCTGGAATTTCTACACGGCTAAAAATAGTCAAATAGAGCTTCGGGTACCGTTTCCGTGTCGAAGTGCTTCACGGACACCGCTTCAGGATATGGGCTGCCATAATCCAGGAGGATAAACAGCGCCTACAAGATCAATGGCTACCCTCCTGAGAATGCAATGTCAATATAGGACATCTTTTACAAGTGGCGCGTTTGGTATATCATCTTTGTTCATGGTCCGCTGACAATTACCACATGACCCCGCGGGGGCACTTGGCCTTATTCTGGATAGGGGTGTACCGCGGGACCTAAAAAACCCGTACCCGTCGTACAAGGTCAAAATGGCCAAAAAGCATACCCCGTCGTACAAAGTATTATGCGAATGTATAACCCGTCGTACACATTGAACCTGAAAAACATACCCCGTCGTACAAGTATGAGGCCCAAAAACCCGTCGTACAAGTCGAGAGGCCCAAAAAACATACCCCGTCGCGCGGCACATATATACTACCTCTATACACTTTAAGTGCTCCCCCCCCCCCCCCCCCCGGGCACATGACCCGCAAAACCTGATTACGTCATCATCCATTCCAGGCCAGTAAAAATCAGTGGTGATTTGTCAGCCGTTTTCGTGATAGCAAGATGTCCTCCTATATGGAATCGTGAGCTAGTTCCATTAATAGCCGGCGTAACGGGGTCGGAACATCCACTCGGTGCTAAGGTTTGCCAACATTTACCATTGAAGGTTGGCTGTTTCCTCTCACAATCGGATCCGTTTTGACCCACAGTTTTGCCAAGCTTGAATCTCCATGCTGAAGCTTAACCATATCGCCTCTACTCACTTCATTGTGGTCTTTACTTCCCAGCAGAGAATAGAGGGTTCAGCTTTTGAGATTTTCGTGATGGAGCTATTGTAATTTGCCGCACATTTTTTTATCCTGCCATAGTGGGTTTGGAGCATCAGCCGATCTTGCACAAGGGACATTGCCAATAATCAGTCCATACACTGCACCTGGCAAACACACTGCCTTTACTTCACCACATACGTAAAAGGAGTATCCACTTCGATCTTGGCTAACGCAAGCTCACTTCTCAGTTCCATCGGCAAACATCATTGCGACTACCGAGCCTGTATACTTATCTGTTTTCCCAAACTCCTACCTTACAATGACACCACTGCAGCCAGTTTGGCGAAAAGTATCCACTGTAAACGCTCCTATTTTTCCCGCGGTTACGGGCATGTTGCGACCCGCCTTGCTAAGAAAACAACAGCTTGTTGCTTTCGATGGAGGTGTCAATCTCCTCAGGTGATGCCATACTTGTTGTCTCCTTTGATCTCATAGCATGCTGTTTTATAGTCACTCTGATCTTGCGCCTGATTTGTTGTTATGGCACCGGCTGACCTCATCACTGGTAACAGACCATACCCAGGCCTATGACCAACTCTGTTTCACTTGAAACATCGCTGGTTATTTCTCATCCCGTCGGGTAGAGCACGACTATTCCGGGCGATGTGACCAAACTTCCTAGTCAGCTTGTGATGCTAGCAGTTCTAAACTCTTGCACTCGCTTTGGTTCTTTCTCACGTCGCGTCGCGTCTACAAACCTCTTCTGCTCTACCTTGGCTTCGATTCTTCTTTTCTCAGTTTAGGGTTATTCTTCACGAGCTTCACCTTCTTGGGCTCTCTCGTCTCTTTCTCTAAAATGTACATAATTGAGATATCAAGGCTTGATTTGAGAACCTTCCCGAGCGGTATTTTCTGCTCTACTACAACAGGGTTGTACTCACATGTGCGCAAAAACGGTCCCCGGAACTGCTTCTGTTACTACTTGATCCTCAGCTTCTACGCAGAAAGCCAATCTTAGTGAGTTCGCCAATTGGGAGTTCTCAATATGCATGCAACGAGGCAAGTGTGTGTTACCCCTTTGACCTCGCGAGCCGGACCGCAGCGAGTTGTAAACTTGGCATCGTCTGCCGCTGTGTCGTGACCAAATAGCCATCGTTATTGTTGCGTTCCGTTTTGTAAGACTGGTGGAACAGTTAACCCAGATATTTCATCGACTTCCAAAGGATGCTACAAAAAGAAAAGCTTGGCTTCACAAAATAAGCCGAAACCATGTCCAGAACACGGGTTCACGTTAAGTTGATTACAACCACGATCTAGAAACGTGTTAGCGGTTATAAGAGGGCTTGAACTATTTGGATAGACTCTTGCGTTTTAAGAAAGTAAAACAACTTAGAAGGAATACTTTGATGCTTTTCATATTTATTATCTTTTTTTTATATATGTATACACTCAAGGTATCAGACCGCGCGTTTGTGCGTTCTCTGCATTTCACCAAGGAAGATTTCAGGTGGACACCTGTAAGGAAGCGATACCCTCCATATTCGAGCGGCCGTCATTCAAAGAACCAAGAAGAAAGATTACCAAGCGTGATAAAGAGTAATCATATATTCATGGATATTTGATTGCTCTTTTCAAAAAGAACTCCAATGGTTCCTTGTATGATTATGCAGACCTAATAATTATCATTTTCATTCAAAACTGAACATAAAAGCACACGATATATATATATATATATATATATATATATATATATATATATATATATATATATATATATATATATATATATATAGAGATATATATATATAGATATATATATATATATATATATATATCTATATATATATATATCTATAAATATATGTATATATATATATCTCTCTATATATAGATATATATATATATATATATATATATATATCTATATATATATATATATCTATATATATATATCTCTGTCACATGAAGCTACAGACCGAAAAGTTTGGATATTCATCTTTTTCCAAATGACCCTGACATATGATATTACTGGGTTCAGGAACTAACATGATAAGTAGCATCTTTTTATTTCCTATACCCGGTAGCTATGAAACATGGCAAGCATGTACTATGATCCTAATACAGACGAAACAATGGCCGGTAAGCCTAGAGCCATGCAACTCAGCGGGTACTATGTTCCTTGTATATATCCGGTAAGCCTATATATATATATATATATCTATATATAGTGTCACTGCTGATCCTGACCATCCAGATGGACGTGAAAGAGAGTGACAGCAAAGTGGCTCAGCTAGAGGTACGTTGCTTCCTTGATATGCAAAAATCAGAAAAAGAGATGAATAACTATGGCCATGACAGCTACAGACCGAAAAACTCAGTGGTATTCATCTTTTTTCAAATGACCCTGACATATTATATTACTGGGTTCAGGAACTAACATGAATAAGTAGCATTTTTTATTTCCTATACCCGGTAGCTATGAAACATGGCAAGCATGTACTATGATCCTAATACAGACGAAACAATGGCCAGTAAGCCTAGAGCCATGCAACTCAGCGGGTACTATGTTCCTCGTACATATATAACAATGGCAGGTAAGCCTAGAGCCATGAAACTCAGCGGGTACTATGTTCCTTGTACATATGTTACAATGGCAGGTAAGCCTAGAGCCATGAAACTCAGCGGGTACTATGTTCCTTGTACATATGTAACAATGGCAGGTAAGCCTAAAGCCGAGCAACTCTGGATGAGTTGTTTATATTTCTGTGTTGTCTTAGGGTGGGGCTTAAAATTAAAGACTTAGGGCGTCAGATTTAACTGTTCTCCAGCCTCAGTCAGTAGGAAAGTTTTAACTCGGGCCAACATTCTGTTCACTGTACTTGGTGGGATACCCTTATTGCTTCCTGGAGAATCAATAAGGAAGCAGATGCCAACAATTTGCAAGAACTTCACCAATACTAGATCAATCATTGACTGTTGTGAAATAGAAATCCAACCACCTTTATTGACACTATCAGGGCAGAACAACGGTTAAGAGCCTGGTTGGTAGAGCCGCCCATGGAGCCCTGACATTCCTGCACCCCCTTATACACTGGCTGCATGTCTGATGTTGAGGAGAGTGGGGTACTCGAGCAGTTAGAGCCAGGAAATAAGGTCATGGCAGACAAGGGCTTCACCAGTAAACAGTTTGTTGCCCAAAAACTAGCAGGAGTTACCATGCCCAATTTTCTAAAAGCGAAAATACAATTCGCCCCAAAGGAAATATCAGAAAATGAGCCAATTGCAAGTTTAAGGATTCATGTTGAGTGATATATGAGAAAGATCAAGGAATACAACCTTTTGATCCTATCTTACCCCTCTCCATGGTTGGAACTGCTCCACAGCCGCTTAATATTTCTTAACGATCGCGTCAACTGGAACATTCTCAACATTTGTACAACGATTGAGTCAGCTCATAGGTATAAATACCAAAGAGCTGATAGCTACGCTAAGAGGGCTCACTTTGAGTGGCTCCGCGGAGATCGCTTCGATACATTTCAATCGTAAGGTGGCGCTACCGTGACACAAACAAAAGCACATGGGAATGCTGGGCTGAAGTAACTGCAATTGATGAGAGCGGAAAAAATGTCTTTTCACGGAGCCTTGCCACTGCCAAAACACGTCGTACAATAGGCTTATGAATAGCGAAAATAGCAAGTACTCTACTAAATAAATGTCAACTTGATAAATGATGGGAAACGTTCGCACAGTTTACTATGTTCGCACTGTGGATGGCAGTTTTAGATTGTCAATAAATGTCTGAAGCGAGGGAACTGGCCTGGGGTCGACATAAACTATTTGGGCATGTCAGAGGGATGTGAAGGTTTTAGAGTTTATAGCTACGCTGAGCTGCGTGACGATTATGAAATTACTCGAAAGACACCCCGACATCAGGCGACGATACCATGAAATCAACAAAAGCGCATGGGACTGTTGATCTAACGTCTCGGGGCTCGGCGGCTGTTAAAGATATGGAGTCATCTGATTGGTCGAGGCGACTACAGCTCCAAAGTAAACATGGCATTCCACGCGGTCTTAAGAGACGCTATGACAAGACGCTATGACAATAACGCTTCGGCTAACAGGTAGCGTCTTCACACATTTCCTCGGGCGGAAGCCTCGAGTGAGCTCTCTTAGCGAAGCTCTAAACCCTTTGTTGATACGACAAGTAAACAAAATGCTATGATTACACCATCACACTACGATTATGACATCTTGATTTGTGACACTCAGAAAGGTGACAACTCTCATCTAGTTTGATGTGACTATTCAACGCCCTTAAGTTCAATTATTGAGATGAAGTTGATAGGCTCACCTGTGACCACTCCAGCCTGCTGTCACTGCTTGTTCTGATTGGTTTTATTCATAGTTTGGCCAATCTGACATTTCCGTCAAACATTAATATATTATATTTTATATGATTCATATTAAAAATAGCAATAAAAATTTGCTTAAATATAATACATCATTACGTTGATAACATTGACGCCCCAGATTTGCAATGGAACTTTGATTATTGTGCAGCCATTTTGAACCTTTTAACATTTTCTACACAGTTCCATAACTAATGCATACAGGTTAGTTTAGACTATGCTATACAACATGACCTGTATTTGACACACAAATGACCCAATAATCGTATATAATATTACGTCAAAACGACATTGCTGCTCTCAAAGAAATGCTTCTCTGCCAAGAACAAACTAAAATATGAAACAGCGAGGAGGTAATGTCAGTCGTTAGATTTAACACAGATGAACTCGTGATTAGTTAGTACATCTATCAGCCACGGGAGATTTCCTCCCATCATGCGTGATGGACCTGGCTCTGCTTGTTATCCCGAATACTATTGCAAAAGCGTTGCCTTAATATTCCGAGCCGAAGAACTCGTAAAGCCGTGAAAGTTGCAAATCAATACCTTGCGGAAAGTTCCAAGCCTATGAACTCACAAAGACGTGAAAGTTGCTGCTAAACCAGCAGCTTGAGGATTGTTAGTTTAGGGTAATTATCATTAATTCGTCCGATTGATTGTCAACTTAATGTAGGTATGCTGTGATTTGATAAGTTCCTGTTTCATGACAGGTATTCTACAATGACAACCCCAGAAATATTAAGCCTAACACACAACGGGTGACCTGTAGTGCAACAGTCAGATCAACTACATCCTTTAAATAAAACACGGAACACGAGTATCATATTCAATCCTGAATACATCTTTATTTAGAGGTAACAGGGTAAGTAAAGCCTGTTTATATGAACTCATTTTAGTGAAATGATAAAGCGCAATATCAAAATATGCTACAGCTAAATCAAAAACTGATAATAATTGTAAGCGTATATTTTGATATGAAGAACTTAGTACACTATTCAATGTTCAATCATATTATTGATTAAAAGTTTAACCAACAGCACAGGATTTGTATTCATGCAATATGTGACACGATGTGCAATATTATACAATGTAATTAGATTAATATGCAGATTTATCTGTTATCATCAAATTATTGATTTAAGGATATACAATGCATTAGTATGTTTATGATAGTATAATTCAAGAATTTTGGCAATTCACAGAAGATTCCTGAACTTGCCAGGTTTGTTTATTTTATCAATATGTTCATTTGATTAACTTGTCACGAATAACACTACCTGATGTGAAATAATAAAATGAGAAGACAACAAAACAAAATAGAATCTACAGTAACGAAGCCTACCTGTTCATATACAGATGATGCAACATTGTTTGTCTCAGAAAGCTTGCTCAGTGGCAGAATTCAGTTAGGATGTTGGTGCACAAGTACACCATTGCTTTCTGATGCCCTCTGCTTGCAAACGGAAACAGCTGTATTGTCATGGTGACGTGGAGCGCACCACTAAAAATTCTCGTAGTGATGCTTGAAGTTGCAACTGCTGCCATCTTTATTGAGGTCAACACATGCTTCCTCCACGGTAGCTGTCATGGGAGGGGGGCCGCAGCTGAACACGCCATAGTCTTCCACCTATCGACCAGAACAAAGCATTTTACAGATTAAACGTCAAAGAAAATTGGAAATTAATATGGAAATATATTTTGCCCTGGGTTCTCGTCGATACACAGTGACATTGTAACCATATAGCTAGGGTAGGATGGTACAAGTGTCCCCACGTTACCAGTGCGACCCTGTTACTACTGCCACCACGTGACCAGTGTGACCCTGTTAATATTGCCACCACATGACTTGTGTGACCCTGTTACAATTGTCACAACGTTTCTAGTGTGAAGCTGTTACAATTATCACCACGTTACAAGTGTAACCCCGTAACAATTGTCACCATGTGACTAGGGAGGCCCTGTTACTATTGTTCCCACGTGACTTGTGATACCCAGTTACTATTGTTACCACGTTACTAGTGCGACCCTGTTACTACTGTAACCACGTGACTTGTGAGTCCCTGCTACAATTGCCACCACGTGACTAGTGAGACCCTGTTATTATTGTTACCACGTGACTAGTGAGACCCTGTTACTATTGTTACCACGTGACCAGTGAGACCCTGTTACTATTGTTACCACGTGACAAGTGAGACCCTGTTACTATTGTTACCACGTGACTTGTGATACCCTGTTACTATTGTTACCACGTGACAAGTGAGACCCTGTTACCATTGTTACCACGTGACAAGTGAGACCCTGTTATTATTGTTACCACGTGACTAGTGAGACCCTGTTACTATTGTTACCACGTGACAAGTGAGACCCTGTTACTATTGTTACCACGTGACTAGTGAGACCCTGTTACTATTGTTACCACGTGACAAGTGAGACCCTGTTACTATTGTTACCACGTGACAAGTGAGACCCTGTTACCATTGTTACTACGTTACTAGAGTGACCCTGCTACAATTGTGATCTTGTTACACGTGTTACACTGTTACACATGTGACCCTGTTCCAAGTAACCCCACGTTACGAGTGTTACATGTTACATGTGTAACCATGTAACCATGTAACAGTGTAACGTGTTACTAGTGTGACCACGTTACTGTGTAATATGTTACCAGCGTGGCCATGTAGCAGTGCAACATTTTACAAATATGACCATGTAACAGTGTAACATGTTACTGTATAACATGTCATAAGTGTTACAAGCGCTACCACATTACAGGTGTAATTTCATTACAGGCGCCTCCACGTTACAGGTGTACCTTCATTACAAGCGCTACCACATTACAGGCGTCACTTCATTACAGACGCTAACACATTACAGTAGCCAATACACTACAATCGCATTACAGGTGCCGCTTCATTACAATGGCAGCCATACTAACGATGTAAGTATGCCAGATGTTATACATACGTCAGGGTGAGCATCTTTCAGCATGTCCAAGAAATTCTTGAAGTCAGGTCGACCAAAATGGGTAATGGATCTAAGACCCGTGAAGAGACTTCTCTCAGAGTACTTCTGGAAGTGGCGCTCACAGATGTACTGCAACAGAAAAAGAACAGCACGATCATCACATAACTGTAAGCCAACAATCCGCGTATTCTGGTCGAGATGGAGGACTGAACACATCTGCATCTAGAATTATAGGTAATATAATTGGTGTGATTGTACAACATAGACCATTATCTCTAGTGTGGTTTAATCTGTGGTACAACAAATGATAGAAAGTCAATGAGTGAGTCCTATTGTAATAAGTGAAATAAGAACCATTCCATCTATAAACCATCTGGATAAAAACAATTACTAGCGCGATTCAGTCATAGCATTAAATCCAACATGGTCAACAATAATCGATAGACACTTTACCAGCATAGTTGTGCGTATGTCGAACTTCTCTTTGAACTGAGTGATGAAGATGTGTACGGACACCAGGCGGCTATCCTCCACTTCACGAATGATATCTGTCATCCACTCAAACTGCTTCTGGGTGCGCGTTACCCACAGGAAGTAAACCTGCCAAAGTCCACCCAAACCGATCGGTTAATTCGACATCTCAATATATATTATAATAAAGGCTTGAAGCAATGTAGTCATCTTGATCAAATTGGAGGAGCGGCCATTAGAGGTGTTTGTGCTGTGCCTGATTTACCTTCTTGCAGTTGATGGATTTATCAGTCGCAGATCTGTGCGCAATGTCTTTGAGGATAGAAGCAAATGGCGTGACGCCGATGCCGCCTCCAACCAAGATGGCTACGGGGTAGCGGTACCAGTCCTGGTGACCTTCGCCATAAGGTCCGTCAAGGTATAGCTGACGCATACAAATACATAACATAGTTAAAGAGGGAACGTTCATTATTTAATTGCCAGGGATTGTCGAAGCAGGGCTCCGTGTTTTCAATGTCTTCTTGGGAAAGGCTAAGCTTATCAGTCATGCCTACATCCTTATCCGGAATAACCAACAACGACGGAAATCTAAAAATCACATTGAAATAGATAGCATACACAAAATTACTTGGGGGAGGTTCAGACAAATTTTGTTTCTATTTGTGGGTTGGGCAACGTTTTTCGTAGAATTTAAGGGGGCATTACCCCTTGAACTACTCGAAACCCAGCCCTCTCCAGTAGATAAGTAATGAACCTGCAGCTAGCGAATGAACCTATTGATAAATAATGAACCTGGTGAAATATGAACAACATGTAGATTGATAATGAACTTGTAGTTAAATAATGATTCTGTAGATCAATAACGAAATTTTAGATAAATAATGAACCTGTAGACATATAAACAACTTGAAGATAAATAAAGATCTTGTAGATATATAAAGCACTAGTGGATAATTAATGATCCTGTAGATAAATAATGAACCTGTAAATAAATAATGATCCTGTAGATAAATAATGTCCCTGTAGATAAATAATGATCCTGTAGATAAATAATGAACCTGTAGATAAATAATGAACCTGTAGATGAATAAGGAGCATCTAGATCAATTACGATTGAAGAACCCTCATGTAGGAATCTGGATAAACCACGAATGGTCGCAGTGCGTCCTGTTTGTCCCTAAACTAGATACCCAAATATACATAGATAGCGAGATCACAAACGTTCCCTTTTAAAAGCTTCTATGTCGGTGGATTATTGCTGTCATTTACCGACGGCCAGGTAGGTTCTCCAATCAACTCGGGGTCATATGTGCGGCGCAAATTGAAGGTCCATGGTCCAACTGCCCGGATGTGAAGACTGAGATTCTCTTCGTGAGGTGCGGATGTCAGAGTGAAGGGGTGGTATTCGCTATCACCCTGTACCAAGCAAGCGATGCGTACCCACTGGCCGGACCGGTAGTTGAAGTTGCTGGGCCTCTTAAATTCTAGATGGGTCACATCTAGAACAAATAAAGTCTTCGTCATTCCTCGTTAGCTTCAAGGCATATAATAACATGAAACGCCCCTCTCCTGTTGAGTGGTACTATATATATATATATATATATATATATATATATAGAGAGATATATATATATATATATATATATATATATATATATATATATATATATATAGAGATATATATATATATATATATATATATATAATATAGAGATATATATAGGATATATATATATATATATATATATAGATCTCTATATATCTCCTCTCTCTAGATCTATCTCTATATCTCTCTATCTCTCTCTAATATCTCTCTCTCTATCTCTCTCTCTCTCTATCTCTCTCTCTCCTATCTCTCTCTCTCTCTCTCTATATATCTCTATCTATCTCTCTATCTATATCTATATCTCTATCTATATCTCTCTATCTATCTCTCTCTATCTCTCTATATATATATCTATATATATGCTGCTATTTTACATGACTGTTACACTATACAGTTTTGTATGAACGGACCGCGAAATACATTTGTCAAGCAAGGAGTACCTGATGGTAGGAGCTCGGCGTCAATCACGGCTATCTCTGCCCTATTTCGGCTAACACTAATGAGGCGGTCAATCGTAAACAAGATGGCGGGTCCCAGTAGGAAGAAGTGGAGGAAGGGAGGTTGTACCAGACGTCCAGCTCCGTGCATGATCATGAGGATGAAGAAGAGGACGTAGGTGTTATGAGTATACCAGAAGGCACGGAATGCGTGGCGGCGAGCGTACTGTATGGCGAAGACGTAGATGAAGAAGAGGTTGATGGTGAGGAGGACGCCCGTGAATCCTACACACACACAATAATGACTTTTGTTCTTTATCACATGATTAGGATATATTTCAATGAGAGTGATTAAGGTCATGTGTCATATACTTATATCAACTGCACGCATCTACACGTGTCAATTTAAAGATATACCTACTTATTTTGGTTAATTTAAGTGGCCTTGAATTAATTAGCGATATAGCTCCTAGATTTGATTGAGAACCTCGTAACACCAATGGAACCTCGCTTAGGCGACCACCGTTTGGGCCTTACACCAGAGGAGAGTGGTCGCCAAAGTGAGTTCAATTTGACAAATGAATTATACGGAAATAATAAACGGGAATGGGTCAGAGTGGTCGTTGTAACGGGGTCGTCGTCGTAGTAAGATGACCGTTGGGCGAGGTTTCACTGTTTATCAATTACAAATGCCTGCGTCACTATAAGCGTGCTATGGCACAGAGAATGTCCCTTAAGCATCGCCAGTCACAGACGCAGTCCTACAATGACATCATTACACTCCGCAGTCTCAATTACGCACGCTATACCCACTGATCGAGGACTCTAAAACTAGTTAACAACAACAAGTATTCGAACCATATTCCCTTGATAGCAAAATAAGTTCACTGATACAAATTATACACATGAATTCATGCTTATGTAAGTTTTCTTTCACGACTGTTTGAAGTAAACTTCCTTGTTAACATGAAATCAGTACTTGAATACGTTCGTTCACATTGGCGTGAATAGCGGGGAAAGAATAAATATGAATTGTTACATCGGATTTAACTTTTTTAATAAGCAATCCCAATATTCGATACAATCTGTATATAGTATGACCTAGGCTCTTGAGAAACTGAAAAGTACATGTGTGATAATACTTTTTGAATCTAAAAGGGCTCGTTAAATTCCCCCTTATGCGCAACTGATTGTATAGCATGCAATGGGGTTCTTTGGCAGAGCCAAGGAGGTAATGATAAAATACATAAAGTAATAAATCATATGACATGATCACTTTTTTGCAAGGACAACATGAGTGGATTGGTTTATATTTACCTGTCAATGTGTCCCAGCACCAGTAATGGAATTTAGGGAGCACATCTGTCCTGTCAACAGAAAGCGAACAAATACCATGAAAATTTAATTGATATAGTAAACAAAGAGAAAATAGTTTTATTTATGTATATAGCCAAATATGAGGTCAATGTGTTTCAGTTATAAATAATATTGCAGAGGTGATGACTTACGCGTGGAAATAATTCCGGAAGAGGCAGTTGAGATCGTTTGCTGTCTGGGTGGCGATGTGGTAGAAGTTGATCATGTGACCGATGATATGCATGACTGAACACAGTGTAGAAAAATGCTGACCTAAGCAAAAAATTGTATACATGTAAATTTATATTAAATTATACCGATTTTTTGTTTCAACTTCGGAACTATACCCGTGGAGAAGAGTGCAAGGAAAGCGATGTATTTGTGCATGTCGATGGCCGAGTCGAAGGGGATGTAGCCGTGGAGGAAGGTTTCTCTCAAAAGGTGATTGTGTTACGACACATAGTCACCAAGAGAGAGCTGTAGGTGAACATCATTGCGCTAGCAGCGCCCCTAGTGACCGTCACACCGTACCCGGCGATTCGCCTCAGCCCGGCATGCTCGCGTTCGACGGAGTAATCTGCAGATATCCATCACATCACAGTGATTGTTAACTGAGAAGAGAAGAAAACGCTAAAGGATATTTCTACATCATCAGAGAGTCAAAACATAACAGATGCATAATTATGTAATCATAGGGCACACGAAATGTATTGAAATGAGTCTTGAAAGTTTTCATAAAATATATCGGTATTAAAGGAGCATTGCATCACAAATCATCAAAATTATGCTTTGGAAAAAGCAGCAGTTTCCTTGCTACGTTTACTAATGCTTCCCTAAAGTTCGAGAACAGTCTATTTTTATGGCCTTTGTAAATTACGATTTACTATTTTTGATGGTTGGTGATTTTAATAAACCAAATATGGCACGCGATAGACGCTATAATGTCTCTGAAGCTGAAAAGGGGCGGAGCATGGGCGACAAGACCAGGTGTTCCAGATGCGTAGTTACTTGTGAATATCGCTTTTGATTTGAATATTTTTTTGTAACCAAAATTCGGAGGTTGCTTCCATATGTGCATATATAGATCATATATCAATGATTTGGTGCCCAATAACTTGAAATTATAAACGTGTCTTTTAGCAGTTACACAAAAATGGAAGCAAAAACAAAATAAATAAATAAAAAAAAAAATGCACCAAATCACCGAAAAATGCACCGTGAATGTGTTTTAAAAACAGCTGTGGATTAATTTTTACGGTCAACTCCCCTACATTAACCCACATCACACAACACACATCCAACCGGACGTCAGGTAATCTTGTATCCGCGTTAGTTACATTCAGTTTAGTTAATAAGATCCATTCTACTGATGACCATTTCTGCCTTGACTAACCACCACGCCCATCCCCATGCCCACCCAGACGCGTTTTATATCCACTCACAGTATGCGCGCTCGGCGAAGATGCCGATGTAGATGAGAGTGTAGAGGGTACACCAGAAGATTTGTAGCCTGTAGTTGACGAACACACGCTGGGCATCGTGCAGAAACTCCTGTACTTTGCCCATTGGCGGCACCCCCTGGGTGGTGGTGGAAGGGTGGACCCTGCTCATTCGACTGTTCTGATTGTCAATATCACGGTCCAGTGTCCTGAAAAGGTCGACGTCAGAAAAATAAAATATGCAAAGAGAGAGAGAGATAGATAGAGAGAAGGAGGGAGAGAGAGATAAAGGGAGAGAGAAAGAGAGAGATGTAGAGAGACACAGTCAGAGAGACAGAGGCAGAGAATCAGAGTCATAGAGACAGAGTCAGAGAGACAGAGGCAGAGAATCAGAGTCATAGAGACATAGTCAGAGAGACATAGTCAGAGAATCAGAGTCAGAGAGACAGAGTCAGAGAGACAGAGCCAGAGAGACAGAGTCAGAGAGACATAGTACGAGAATCAGAGTCAGAGAGAGAGAGTCAGAGAATCAGAGTCAAAGAATCAGAGTCAGAGAGACAGAGTCAGAGAGGCAGAGTCATAGAGTCAGAGTCAGAGAAACAGAGTCAGAATCAGAGAGCCAGCGAGAGAAATCGCAAACAGCTTACCCGTATAGAGTCAGAATGGTTTGCCGTGCTCGGCTTCTGTTGCCAGTATTCTTAGGGAGGCTGGCACTGGTACTTGCTTCCATATCTGTATAACCACAAACCAGATGGATATCAAGAGGTGTCAATGGCGTCCACTCACTTACATGACAAATGTATCTTTATCCACGGTCATGTGTGAGGATTTACATCCTCACTTATAAAATTCATGCCATATATATATATATATATATATATATATATATATATATATATATATATATATATATATATATATATATATATATATATATATATATATATATATATATATATATATATATATATATATATATATATATTTATATATATATACCGCAAGCTATGTATTAGTTGTTTAAGTAGGACAACATAGCTTAGGACATCTCGCTAATGTGACCCATGCTATAAGTTATGCGATAGTGACTTAGAACAATTGTAATCGATACATTTCCAGCGCTAACATCATTACACTTGGACCATTTATAATTTGACAGCAGCTTAATGATGACTCACTTGTAATGTTCAGCTGACTTGCTCCTAGGTCAGCTTCGTAATCCTTCAGGATGTACTTGAAGTCAGCAAAAGTGAGTTCCGATTTTCCAGACAAATTCTTATCTTTGAACATGCGATCAATGAGGCTCTTGATGGATGCATCGTCAATAGTCTCGTTTCCCAGCTCCAACATAGATCTAGAAACCCCATATATATATCTGTTAATTTTCTCTTGAATTTAATTTAAAAACGTTTCATAAGTGTTATGTCTTTAATCATAAAACATACTTTTATATTTGACAGGGTTTAGGTGGGAGGGGGGTGGGGGGGGGGGGTGGGCAATGGGGGAGCGGGGTGTGGGGTGGTTAACTTAACGCGGACAAGAATATTCCATGGAGGAGATCTACACAAGAACTAGGCCAATTTGTAGCAATGTTTTGTCTACGTTGCTGATTAGAATACACATGTGTTTAGATATAACGGAGACATACATTGCAAATGGCGATCAACAAGAGACATACGACTGTCTGAGTTTAATATAACAGATTGACTCGCTGGACATGATATTCACCTAAGCATAGTCTTGAATTCCTCTTTGGACAAAGTTCCCGTCTCGTCAATGTCATACATGTCAAACATCAAACGAGCCTTCGATTCAGCATCACCTGAATAAATGACAAGATAAATAGCATTACGGGTAATTTATCGAATACAATACTTTATAGTATTTATTTTATACATATAAAAGTATAGATTTGTAAATGATCAGTGCAAGAAAGAAGTAAAGATTGACATCCTAAAACTGATTTTAAATGGCGGTTTAATTTTTGCATCATTTATCTTGCTCCTCGGGCGATGTATATTTGTAATGAATACCTTTAGCAAAGATGACAAAGAAGTCCAGGAACTCTTTGAATGAGATGTACCCGTCATTGTTCTTGTCCACAAGGCGGAACATACTGTCTACGAAGAGAGAGTCCACTTTAAGAGAAAGGGACTCGGCGAACTCGTAGCGGGTCAGCTCCATACCACGAATCTCCTGAGCCTCATTATGGTGCAGCGAAAACCTACTGCTTTTACGTTGATGGTCGAACGCCTGAACATATATACCACATACGTACGATTGATTCAACAAGCTTTAGGATTCATTCAATGAAATATAAGGACAACCCGTACCTTGGTCGCAATGTCCTTGAAGAATCTCTCAATACGCAATTGTCTGTCCTCCAGGGTATAAGCGTTGCGTTTGAGTTGTTTCTGCCTCAGATGACTCGGCTCGCGAACGCGTAGCCCAACGTCTTGAACAAAGTTACGAATACTATCCACAGCCATGTCTCTTTCAGAAGACGATGTGAACTGAAGGACCTGGAGCAAAAATGAAAACCTTTTGGGAAATACAACAAATAAACATCACTCTAGTCCAACTGCATGGACATGGACTTCTCGATTTTAGCATAAAACTCAATTTGGAATAGAGAGTGAGATAGTACACTCGCCCAATACTCTTTCCTTTTTTTGTGTGATTACAGAGAATATAATAGGTATGAGTTTATGCTGGGTGTGAGGACACTGAGATACACTAACCAGGTCATATTCTCTGGCTACTCTGAGTGACATGAGGTTTTTCTTGCCGTCGGCAGAGAGCGCCACATCCACTGTCTTCTCGTCATTCTGCATCATCAACGAGAAGTCGATGGTCCTGAACACTTTAGCACGAGGACCAAATCCATCCTTGACAATGATTAGCTTCTTCGACCTGTCCAGCTTCACCATAATCGTACGAGTGCCTTTCTTCTCGCCCACCCACTCAGATGCTGTGCACACACACCGCATGACTTATGACAGAGTTAAGGGATAGCTGATATTATCATTGTTTCTAATTACTTTAATTTTATACCATAACGTATCGCTGATGGAAACCCTTAAATCTAGTGTTAAAGGGTTTTTCCGACTTGGTGAAAGAAGAAACCTATAACGATTGTAACTGGATACATCTTCTGCGCAATCAGACATCTTACAATAACATCTTAGAATGATATTAGCAGAACTGGCACTGTCAACTTGACAATAACATTTTACAATTTCAAATTGCTTACAGAGCCATGCAGGTATTGACTTGGATAAAATTATATTCGCGCAGAACTAATCTGAATCGACCACCGGAAACGGACCACCGGAAACGGACCACCGGAAACGCACCACCGGAAACGCACCATGAATGAGAGAATCCATATCAAATGTAGACTTGTTTTTATTTTTCCTCGTCTTCTTTTGTCTGCTTAATTCTTGTTGCTTATTCACTTGACGTTCGTGCATCTTTGCTTGACAAATTAGAAGTCCGACAACCACTGCAGCCCAAAACAATCACATCTCAATAACCATCATCAAATTCGGATATGCATTAATGGCTAAGAATGAATGAGTTTTAAAATAAGATATACGTACAGAAAAAGCTGGCCAAAAGGAAGAAGAAGGAGAGTGCGTAAGAGACTTCACTGCCCCAAAAGTAATCAAATATGGGGCCCCCTTTAGTGCGCGGTGGAATTTGTTTACATTGAGACACGGTATCACTAGGTGCAGAGCCATTAATCTGTGGCAGTGGCATCACATCTTTGCAGACGTAGTCTGAAATAACAACACAGGGCGTCATGCCACACTATATCTATACATCAGCTGTACTTTGATGACTGAAAAAACTTTAAAATTTTTAAATCATAGTCTCAAATTTATTATTGTAAGTGATTTTGGTACGGAAAATCCGGGTCATCTATTTCGATTGAAAAACTGGAACTCTTGAGTTTAATTATGTAAATACAACCGACAAAAAAGGACGTTTAGAATCAGATGGAATACGCACTTGGCCCGGCCTCGAATTTGAAGATATTCATTGGGAGATGTTGGTCTTCAAGGTCAGTCACAAGCAGGATAATGTCACGAAGTGTGGTTTGGTTGATCATAGCAATTTCCTCCTCTGTGTACAATCTGTCATAAGTAGTAAGCGTACAATAATACAGACACAATCACACATGTACAAGAGTTCATTAGTTCGTCGACTTTATAACAGGCTAAATGAATGAAGAATATAGAAATGACATGAAAATATCAATCCTAATTTATGAAATCAAAATCCTAAAATGGTCAATTATTATTCACAAAATGTTATCTATTTACCCATTTTCCTTGTTTTCATACCAGAAGCGGTCACCGTCCCGTATTCGTTGGAACTGTTCCAATATAATCGTTTTAAATGTCTCTCCTGGTCCCGTTCCATTGGTCTCCAGCAAGCCAGCTGGCCAGAGGTCAAGGTCATCCATCGAGTTGTTGTGTAGCTCAGCTAATTTATCGATGACGATCTTACCCTACACACCGAACTTGACCACTAAGCATCATTCTTCATTTCAACTTTCAAACCTAGATAACGTTTTCTTTTGTCGAGATATCAAAGCAACAGTAATGATAGCAGCAATATATCGGGTTCCGACGTTGTGTTTGTTAACCTAGGAATGGGGGGTATGTGTATAGCGTCATGTAGATGAGTGTATTTCGAGTCCCATTTTCAGAAATGTGGCTTTCGAAGAGAAGAACGAATTAAAGGGTAAATGTGTAACGGGATGTTAAAAGGGCAAAGGTCATGAGTAGCCCGTCCATGGGGAGTGCACGGCGTACGACATGGATATGACAAGAGGAAAAGGGATATCATATTCTGAGCTCCTTAATGAAGAAATCATGGTGTTGGGGTTATGGTGAATAGTAAGGGGAATCAAAATAGGGCAATGCGCCCTGGAGCAGGGGTTCATTGAGGCCCGGGTACAAATTGAAGTTATCTAGATTGGCGCGTGACAAACAAGAGGCACGACGACAAATTAGCGCGGTCTAATATTCACAGTTCCATAATCATCACAGAGGTATAAACATGCAAGCTCGCAGGGGGTGGGATTCAGTCAGAAGCGACCGTACCTCATTTGTGTCGTACGCAGTAGGGTTTATATCACGAAACGTCGTATGTGGCTCCAGTTTCAGAAGTTTTCTGACTGTATTGTAGTCTGGTATACCATGGTCACGGCCCCGCTGTATGTTGATAGCCATGAGGTCGCGTCGTGGGAACTCCAGAGGTCCAAACACATCACCTGCAAGTTCACGAAAAACACATATACTGCTTTTGATAGCGTAACTTGATAGACTGATTGATGCGCATGCGCGTGCTGATGAAGATGTAAACGTGAATATGTATATATGTGTGTGTTCGATTGCTTGCCCAGTTGATATTGATTACTTTTCCTATGACCTTGACCCTTCGACACTGACCTTTGAGGTCATTAGTGACAATGTTGTCCTCTTTCTCGGCTATCTGGGCCGACATTCCCATGAGCAGCTCGTCAATATCGGTCTCAGCAATCACGTCCTGTAAAGCAAAATAACAAGACTCTTAAAGGAGCAAACTCTCACCAAAGGATAATCCGTTACTCGTTAATGATTGAGTGTGTGCCATGTTTCTTTGATTAGGATAATGTTGACTTATTTATACTAATGATAAAGCGGCGTATGTTTATGATAATTATTGGCTGGAATGCTCCACAACGGCGCATTAAAATACAATTAGCTATGAAAGATTGAAATAAGGAATCATTTCCCAACCGAGAGGAAGTTTGTTATTGAAATGCACGTGACTTCTACTCGATAAATGAAGGTAGCAAAGTGATTACCGGTGAGTTCCAATACGTGTTACACGTCCGTAGGGCCTTATGACCCCCATTTCCGCCGATAGAGGTCGTGTCGCGCGTCGTACAATTCTTCATCCTAATATACACGTCGTAAATGCATCGGCTCAAAGTTCGATTTGGATTGGAATACATGCAACAATGTTGAAGGCAGTATTAAGAAAGGAGTGATAAGAATTGTTACAGTCTGTAGACGCCAGGAGGCACTTGGGTGTGTCCGAAGCGCATGGCAGCCGCTTGGAAGACGTGCGAGATTCCCGGATGGAGGGCAGATTTGTAACCTGGAGTAAACAGGTTAGAATGACCCCTAAGGCGGATACAAAGCGAATTCGCGCAGTGATATAACATCCCTGCATCGGTATTTTCACAGCTTAAACATGATGTTAGCTAAAGTCCCATTCACTGGTTTGAAAATCGATATCTTTTTAGATAGCGATCACATTTTATCAACAAGTTGGGTATGCATTTGGTCTTTGATATTTAAAGCAATAAAGCTCTTATTGTTTTGGAGTGTTCAAAGTCTAAAAGTAATTAAAGAAATATTCACCCTTGTACGGGGGTAGTTCGGCATCGAGCCAGACCGGAAGCCAATCATACACAGTCACTTTCTGAAACACCACACGCAACATCTCTGCTTATGACAATCCTAGTCACAGAATTATTTGTAATTTGTACTTCAACGGCTGTTTTATTCGTAGAATGTCTGCAAGATATCTTGTAACCATTGTCCTATTCATAGCACATTCTAATATCTACTTCAAAGCTTGTTTTATTTATTGAACTGGTGCATGATAAACGGATAATTGCATTAGATAAACACTACACTACATATGATACATTGTGTTACCACGATCACTGCTCATTGAATAAAGCGAGATAGTGAGACACCTTCATTGCACCCGAATTAAACCAATCAGACCAGGTGGAGAATTCTCACTTGATGAACGGCCATCACGATTTTCCGAGCTTCCTGGAAAAGTCGCTCGTCTGACCATTGGTCATGGGTTGCCTCGAGTTGACGGGCTATCAGGTTATGATACCGGAACCAGAGGACACCGAATGTCAGCAGAAACGGGTTTTCGTTACCACGGGCGTTTCCGAGAACTGGAAACATATGCGTTTATAATACCACTGCTAGGAAACAGTCCACACTTGTCATCTCTCAAATAACAACTTGTGTGACGAATACCAATGCATTTCCTCGATCAGTCGCATTTCAAGATACAACAAAAGCGACGAGTTTTCGTTATATTTGTAGAACTGTTACGCCCAGGTGAAATATATTTACTTTGCAAACAACGCTTCGCTATAACGATTTAAATTGTTTTATGTGCGTGGAATGAACTGAGCATGGCTTCGAGTGAGTCTTACGACAACTATCACAATTCATTCAGAATTATTGAGAATCAATTCCCATATTATCCCTTCCGTTTATGTTGGGCACGAGCATGTCGGCGAGAAGGAGATACTCACTGTAGAACCGTTTGATCGGCTTCAGCTTGTGGTCAAACGGAGGTGGAGGGTTAGCCATGGGAAGCCGGAAATCATTAATCGCGGGAAAATAGCGAGCGTCCGGATCACTGTCATTCAAAGCCGCTAACCTCCCACCTTTGAACGATCTCACGGCGTCCGACCACGCTTTGTTAGGACCATAGATCAAACCAGCATCCAGGTAGGAACTGATCTCATTTAGCTGTGAGCAGAAATCATCCGAAGTCAAGTTAGTAAGGGAACGATATACCAGTTTCTGAGGATGTTCTGGGAGCATCATGTATTTTGGTCAATATTTAAGTTGAAGAAAATGAACGAAACCAAAATGCAACTGAGGTTGGTGAAACGCCTGAAGTCCTCAGGTGCAGAGGATTACTTTCGATCTTTCATAATTTGCGCTCATTAACAAAAAAACCATGAATTTATAAATCATGTCTTGTACACAGACCTGCTCGCGTGGGACATTTGGCGAGAAACCGGTGCTTTGATCAAATCGAGCTCGTAAGAAGGGCATTTCTCGTTCACTGCTACCGTCAGTATTATATTGCTCGTGGTATGGACGGATCCTGATGTTGAAATATTCCGGGGGACATCCGGGACGCTGGGCATCCATTACTTCCTCAACCACTTGTTGACCTATTGCAAAATACAAACTTGATAATTGGAGCACGTGGATAGTTTGAAATCTTTTATTATATCGTGCCTCCAGGGAGTCAATAGTTCGTCGATGGTCTGAAATATTGGCAGTTTTGTCCATTGATGAATCGTATGGTGTGGTATTTGATCAGATTAAAAATCAATAAACGTAAGACAATTACAAATTCTTTCACGACTGCGAATTCTATTAATCTTTTACTACTACTAAAACAACTGCTACTACTTCTACTGCTACTACTACTGTACTACTACTACTACTACTACTACTACTACTACTACTACTACTACTACTACTACTACTACTACTACTACTACTACTACTACTACTACTACTACTACTACTACTACTACTACTACTACTACTACTACTACTACTACTACTACTACTACTACTACTACTACTACTACTACTACTACTACTACTACCAGTACTACTACTGCTATTAAAACCATTACTAGAAAGCCTGATAACCTTTATCACCAAGTCTAATAACCTCTATTACAAATCCTGGTAACCGCTGTGATCAAGCCTGATAACCTACATCACCAATCCTGATAACCTCCATCACCAAGTCTGATAACCTCCATCACCAAGTCTGAAAACTTCGATCACTAAGTCTGATAACCTCCATCACCAAGTCTGATAACCTCTATCACCAAGTCTGATAACCTCTATCACTAAGCCTCGTTACCTCCATCACCAAGTCTAATAACCTCTATCACCAAATCTAAAAACTTCTATCACTAAGCCTGATAACCTCTATCACCAAGTCTGAATAACTTCTATCACCAAAGTCTGATAACCTCCATCACCAAGTCTGATAACCTCATCACCAAGTCTGATAAGTCTGAAAACTTCTATCACTAAGCCTGATAACCTCTATCACCAAGTCTGAAAACCTCTATCACCAAGTCTGATAACCTCTATCACCAAGTCTGATAACCTCATCATCACAAAGTCTGATAACCTCCCTCCATCACCAAGTCTGATAACCTCCAAGTCTGGTAACCAAGTCTGATAACCTCTATCACCAAGTCTGGTAACCTCCTCACCACCAAGCTGATAACCTCCATCACCAAGTCTGATAACCTCTATCACTAAGCCTGATAACCTCCATCACAAAGTCTGATAACCTCCATCACCAAGTCTGAAAACCTCTATCACCAAGTCTGATAACCTCTATCACCAAGTCTGATAACCTCCATCACCAAGTCTGATAACCTCTATCACCAAGTCTGATAAACTCCATCACCAAGTCTGATAACCTCCATCACCAAGTCTGATAACCTCTATCACCAAGTCTGATAACCTCTATCACTAAGTCTGATAACCTCCATCACCAAGTCTGGTAACCTCCATCACCAAGTCTGATAACCTCTATCACTAAGCCTGGTAACCTCCATCACCAAGTCTGATAACCTCTATCACTAAGTCTGATAACCTCCATCACCAAGTCTGATAACCTCCATCACAAAGTCTGATAACCTCCATCACCAAGTCTGAAAACCTCTATCACTAAGTCTGATAACCTCCATCACCAAGTCTGATAACCTCCATCACCAAGTCTGATAACCTCTATCACCAAGTCTGGTAACCTCCATCACCAAGTCTGATAACCTCTATCACCAAGTCTGGTAACCTCCATCACCAAGTCTGATAACCTCCATCACCAAGTCTGATAACCTCATCACCAAGTCTGATAACCTCTATCACCAATCTTGAAAACTTCCATCACCAATCCTGATAACCTCCATCACCAATCCTGATAACCTCTATCACCAAGTCCTGATAACCTCTATCACCAAGTCTGATAACCTCTATCACCAAGCTGGTCTCACCAAGTCTGGTAACCTCCATCACCAAGTCTGATAACCTCTATCACTAAGCCTGGTAACCTCCATCACCAAGTCTGATAACCTCCATCACTAAGCCTGATAACCTCCATCACAAAGTCTGATAACCTCCATCACCAAGTCTGAAAACCTCTATTACATCACCCTATCAAGCCCTGATAACCTCCATCACCAAGTCTGATAACATCCATCACCAAGTCTGATAACCTCTATCACCAAAGCCTGATAAACTCCATCACCAATCTCTGATAAACTCCATCACCAATCCTGATAACCTCCACACCAAGTCTGATAACCTCCATCACCAAGTCTGATAACCTCCATCACCAAGTCTGATAACCTCAATCACCAAGTCTGATAACCTCCATCACCAAGTCTGATAACCTCCATCACCAAGTCTGGTAACCTCCATCACCAAGTCTGATAACCTCCATCACCAAGTCTGATAACCTCCATCACCAAGTCTGATAACCTCTCATCACCAAGTCTGATAACCTCTATCACCAAGTCTGGTCAATCACCCTCCTGATAACCTCACCAAGTCTGATAACCTCCATCACCAAGTCTGATAACCTCCATCACCAAGTCTGATAACCTCAATCCCTCTATCACATCAAGTCTGAATAACCTCCATCACCAAGTCTGATAACCTCTCACTCACTAAGTCTGGTAACCTCCATCACCAAGTCTAATAACAGCTATTTCTAAGCCTGATAACCTTTATCACCAATCTTGAAAACTTCCATCACCAATCCTGATAACCTCCATCACCAATCCTGATAGCCTCTATCACACAGCCTGGTAACCTCCATCACCAAGTCTGGTAACCTCCAACCTCAATCACCAAGTCTGATAACCTCTATCACTAAGCCTGGTAACCTCCATCATCAAGTCTGATAACCTCAATCACCAATCCTGATAACCTCAATCACCAAGCCTGATAACCTCCATCATCAAGTCTGATAACCTCCATCACCAAATCTGATAACCTCAATCACCAAGCCTGATAACATCTATCATTATCCTGTATAATCTTCATCCTTTAAATCTTTCTAGATTATTCGGCCAACTTCAATTTTTCTTACCGAAGAATATTGTGAGTGCTGTCAGGTTACCACGTGAAGGGAGCCCCGTGGATCCGGAGAAGATTCCGTCACTAAGGTCGAGCGGGTTGGGTCTGTCAGCCCCAGATGGCTCGTAGGTACCATCCCCATAAGCAGGGTGGATATGCCGGTACAAATGGGTCTCTGTCATAACATCAGCGTGTACACATGAATAGTGTACCGTGGTGGCGGAATCCAAAGAGTAAGACAAATATCAACATCGGCATCAGATAGATAAAGAAAGGCACTCGAGTCATAAAACGCCCATCTTATTTCTTCATTTCCATATATAGATTATCTATCCGAGACTAGAAGCGAGGGGCTGTTTTAGACTCGAGTTTATTCATATGTGTGTGTATGTGTGTGTGTGTATGTATGTATATGAGTGTGTGTGTTGGTGTCTATATGCGTGTGTGTGTGTGTTGGTGTATGTGTTGGTGTGTATATGCATGTGTGCGTTGGTGTATATGTGCGTGTATGTGTTGGTGTGTATGTGTGTGTGTATGTGTGTGTATGTGTGTGTGTGTATGTGTGTGTGTGTATGTGTGTGTGTTGGTGTGTATATGCGTGCATTTGTTGGTGTGTATGTGTGTGTGTGTTGGTGTGTATATGCGTGCATTTGTTGGTGTGTATGCGTGCATTTGTTGGTGTGTATGTGCGTGTATGTGTTGGTGTGAATAAGCATGTATGTGTTGGTGTGTATGTGTGCGTGTATGTGTTGGTGTGTATATGCGTGTGTGTGTGTGTGTATGCGTGCATGTGCTGGTGTGTATGTGCATGTGGCGTGTCTTACCCGCTCCTCCCCAGTCTGGATAACCTAAGTTATTATACCAGCCATCAAACGGTGGGAACTCCACGCTCACTTCGTCCTCCTCACCTATTCGCAGCAACACATGTGACAACAGTTATCACACAAAGTCATGGTTCACGATCCCATCGCTCTCACATGGGGAAAATAACGACAGAACAGATATGAGAATTGAGCTAGCACTGCGGGTTTTTCGCATTAGGACTTGCTTAAAACCTACCCGTATCCGCAGGTGGTGGGTTTGGTGGAGTGGCAGAGGTGGTTGTCGGTGTCGTTATTGGTTGTGTCGTTGCGGATTGTGTCGCTGCTGACAACGGAAAGTTAAACAATGAGAGGAGCACAGGTGAAACCAGTGTCATTCATGTTACTGTATCATACACCGTGGACACAACCCAGAACTCGTATAAGAAGCAGCTATTCATGAATCGACAGAGGGTTTGATGTCGTGATAGGGAAGTAACATTGGGAGGGCGAGGCAGGGGGTTCACCCATCTGTCGTACTCTGGTCTGGTAAAGATGTGTGTTTATGCACTGATACGTTGCGCTTGAAGTTAGGCGCAGTGAACATGAACATTGCGGTTAGACGCAAATATATCTTGGTATGACACATCATTCAGTTCTCGAGGCGGGGTATGTAAAACAAGGCATGTTACACAGGGAACGTCATAGAGGGTATGTCTAGTAGGGTATGTCACACCAAGTATACTTAAAAGGTAGGTCCAACAGGCAATCCCGAGCAGGTTAGGTCAAACACGTAATGCCGTACAGGGTAAGTCAAACAGATAATGCCGAACAGGGTAAGTCAAACAGGTGATGCCTAACTGGGTAAGTCAAACACGTAATGCCGTACAGGGTAAGTCAAACGGGTAATGCCGTACAGGGTAAGTCAAACGGGTAATGCCGTACAGGGTAAGTCAAACAGGTAATGCCGTACAGGGTAAGTCAAACAGGTAATGCCGAGCTGGGTAAGTCAAACAGATAATGCCGTGTAGTGTAAGTCAAGCAGGTAATGCCGAACTGGGTAAGTCAAGCATGTAATGCCAAACGGGTTAAGTCAAGCAGGTAATGCCGACAGGGTATTCAAAGGGTAAGTCCAATAGGTAAAGTCGCACCGGATAAGTCGTACCGAATAAGTCAAGCATGTAATTCCAAACGGCGTAAGTCAAGCAGGTAATGTCGTACACGGTGAGCCAAACCAGGTAGGTCCAGCGCGTAATGCCAAGCAGAATCGGCGAGACAATATATCACACAAGGGAATATCAAACAAGGTACGTCACTCTGTTCTTTAGAAAGGGTATATTGGCAGTCGCATTCGAGCAACTCTGCTAAATACATGAATTGCTGGGCATTCTACGTCAGTCATAAAACTGGATATGTCATGTGAGCAGACAAATAGTTCTAACTCGCGCGAAAAACTGTCAGACATGTTGACTCCACGTTTGTCCGCTGATGGAGCTGTGATCAGTCAGACTTGGGAACAAACAAGTGATCGATTTCATGGCTCAATGAAAGGGGGTACATTGAAGGAGTCACGGTTGTTTGTGAGCCGTCAACATCATATCAGAGGACCGCAGTACGTTAGAACAACACAGCATGGCAATGTCACGAATCGAATAAATGAAGGGTAAAAATCTTACACGAGGTGGATGGCTCCTCAGAGGTGCTCAATGTATCTGTAGAACACAATATATGGCAGTGAAGTCACAGATTGAGATATAACACATACATAGAGTAGTTCTAAGTTTGGGATTTTACTTTTTCAGTAGATTTCCAAACTACACTCCAGCGTTGTTTGTGTATAATTAGGACAAAACGACTCGCTTTGTACCATATTGTAATATTACAAATCCATACCATGATAAAATATAATAGCCATATACGACATTACATTATATAATGATATGATGATTCGCTGAATCGTCACATGCATGGTTTGAGCTGATCCGATGCGCTGAATCGTCACATGCATGGTTTGAGCTGATCCGATGCGCTGAATCGTCACATGCATGGTTTGAGCTGATCCGATGCGCTGAATCGTCACATGCATGGTTTGAGCTGATCCGATGCGCTGAATCGTCACATGCATGGTTTGAGCTGATCCGATGCGCTGAATCGTCACATGCATGGTTTGAGCTGATCCGATGCGCTGAATCGTCACATGCATGGTTTGAGCTGATCCGATGCGCTGAATCGTCACATGCATGGTTTGAGCTGATCCGATGCGCTGAATCGTCACATGCATGGTTTGAGCTGATCCGATGCGCTGAATCGTCACATGCATGGTTTGAGCTGATCCGATGCGCTGAATCGTCACATGCATGGTTTGAGCTGATCCGATGCGCTGAATCGTCACATGCATGGTTTGAGCTGATCCGATGCGCTGAATCGTCACATGCATGGTTTGAGCTGATCCGATGCGCTGAATCGTCACATGCATGGTTTGAGCTGATCCGATGCGCTGAATCGTCACATGCATGGTTTGAGCTGATCCGATGCGCTGAATCGTCACATGCATGGTTTGAGCTGATCCGATGCGCTGAATCGTCACATGCATGGTTTGAGCTGATCCGATGCGCTGAATCGTCACATGCATGGTTTGAGCTGATCCGATGCGCTGAATCGTCACATGCATGGTTTGAGCTGATCCGATGCGCTGAATCGTCACATGCATGGTTTGAGCTGATCCGATGCGCTGAATCGTCACATGCATGGTTTGAGCTGATCCGATGCGCTGAATCGTCACATGCATGGTTTGAGCTGATCCGATGCGCTGAATCGTCACATGCATGGTTTGAGCTGATCCGATGCGCTGAATCGTCACATGCATGGTTTGAGCTGATCCGATGCGCTGAATCGTCACATGCATGGTTTGAGCTGATCCGATGCGCTGAATCGTCACATGCATGGTTTGAGCTGATCCGATGCGCTGAATCGTCACATGCATGGTTTGAGCTGATCCGATGCGCTGAATCGTCACATGCATGGTTTGAGCTGATCCGATGCGCTGAATCGTCACATGCATGGTTTGAGCTGATCCGATGCGCTGAATCGTCACATGCATGGTTTGAGCTGATCCGATGCGCTGAATCGTCACATGCATGGTTTGAGCTGATCCGATGCGCTGAATCGTCACATGCATGGTTTGAGCTGATCCGATGCGCTGAATCGTCACATGCATGGTTTGAGCTGATCCGATGCGCTGAATCGTCACATGCATGGTTTGAGCTGATCCGATGCGCTGAATCGTCACATGCATGGTTTGAGCTGATCCGATGCGCTGAATCGTCACATGCATGGTTTGAGCTGATCCGATGCGCTGAATCGTCACATGCATGGTTTGAGCTGATCCGATGCGCTGAATCGTCACATGCATGGTTTGAGCTGATCCGATGCGCTGAATCGTCACATGCATGGTTTGAGCTGATCCGATGCGCTGAATCGTCACATGCATGGTTTGAGCTGATCCGATGCGCTGAATCGTCACATGCATGGTTTGAGCTGATCCGATGCGCTGAATCGTCACATGCATGGTTTGAGCTGATCCGATGCGCTGAATCGTCACATGCATGGTTTGAGCTGATCCGATGCGCTGAATCGTCACATGCATGGTTTGAGCTGATCCGATGCGCTGAATCGTCACATGCATGGTTTGAGCTGATCCGATGCGCTGAATCGTCACATGCATGGTTTGAGCTGATCCGATGCGCTGAATCGTCACATGCATGGTTTGAGCTGATCCGATGCGCTGAATCGTCACATGCATGGTTTGAGCTGATCCGATGCGCTGAATCGTCACATGCATGGTTTGAGCTGATCCGATGCGCTGAATCGTCACATGCATGGTTTGAGCTGATCCGATGCGCTGAATCGTCACATGCATGGTTTGAGCTGATCCGATGCGCTGAATCGTCACATGCATGGTTTGAGCTGATCCGATGCGCTGAATCGTCACATGCATGGTTTGAGCTGATCCGATGCGCTGAATCGTCACATGCATGGTTTGAGCTGATCCGATGCGCTGAATCGTCACATGCATGGTTTGAGCTGATCCGATGCGCTGAATCGTCACATGCATGGTTTGAGCTGATCCGATGCGCTGAATCGTCACATGCATGGTTTGAGCTGATCCGATGCGCTGAATCGTCACATGCATGGTTTGAGCTGATCCGATGCGCTGAATCGTCACATGCATGGTTTGAGCTGATCCGATGCGCTGAATCGTCACATGCATGGTTTGAGCTGATCCGATGCGCTGAATCGTCACATGCATGGTTTGAGCTGATCCGATGCGCTGAATCGTCACATGCATGGTTTGAGCTGATCCGATGCGCTGAATCGTCACATGCATGGTTTGAGCTGATCCGATGCGCTGAATCGTCACATGCATGGTTTGAGCTGATCCGATGCGCTGAATCGTCACATGCATGGTTTGAGCTGATCCGATGCGCTGAATCGTCACATGCATGGTTTGAGCTGATCCGATGCGCTGAATCGTCACATGCATGGTTTGAGCTGATCCGATGCGCTGAATCGTCACATGCATGGTTTGAGCTGATCCGATGCGCTGAATCGTCACATGCATGGTTTGAGCTGATCCGATGCGCTGAATCGTCACATGCATGGTTTGAGCTGATCCGATGCGCTGAATCGTCACATGCATGGTTTGAGCTGATCCGATGCGCTGAATCGTCACATGCATGGTTTGAGCTGATCCGATGCGCTGAATCGTCACATGCATGGTTTGAGCTGATCCGATGCGCTGAATCGTCACATGCATGGTTTGAGCTGATCCGATGCGCTGAATCGTCACATGCATGGTTTGAGCTGATCCGATGCGCTGAATCGTCACATGCATGGTTTGAGCTGATCCGATGCGCTGAATCGTCACATGCATGGTTTGAGCTGATCCGATGCGCTGAATCGTCACATGCATGGTTTGAGCTGATCCGATGCGCTGAATCGTCACATGCATGGTTTGAGCTGATCCGATGCGCTGAATCGTCACATGCATGGTTTGAGCTGATCCGATGCGCTGAATCGTCACATGCATGGTTTGAGCTGATCCGATGCGCTGAATCGTCACATGCATGGTTTGAGCTGATCCGATGCGCTGAATCGTCACATGCATGGTTTGAGCTGATCCGATGCGCTGAATCGTCACATGCATGGTTTGAGCTGATCCGATGCGCTGAATCGTCACATGCATGGTTTGAGCTGATCCGATGCGCTGAATCGTCACATGCATGGTTTGAGCTGATCCGATGCGCTGAATCGTCACATGCATGGTTTGAGCTGATCCGATGCGCTGAATCGTCACATGCATGGTTTGAGCTGATCCGATGCGCTGAATCGTCACATGCATGGTTTGAGCTGATCCGATGCGCTGAATCGTCACATGCATGGTTTGAGCTGATCCGATGCGCTGAATCGTCACATGCATGGTTTGAGCTGATCCGATGCGCTGAATCGTCACATGCATGGTTTGAGCTGATCCGATGCGCTGAATCGTCACATGCATGGTTTGAGCTGATCCGATGCGCTGAATCGTCACATGCATGGTTTGAGCTGATCCGATGCGCTGAATCGTCACATGCATGGTTTGAGCTGATCCGATGCGCTGAATCGTCACATGCATGGTTTGAGCTGATCCGATGCGCTGAATCGTCACATGCATGGTTTGAGCTGATCCGATGCGCTGAATCGTCACATGCATGGTTTGAGCTGATCCGATGCGCTGAATCGTCACATGCATGGTTTGAGCTGATCCGATGCGCTGAATCGTCACATGCATGGTTTGAGCTGATCCGATGCGCTGAATCGTCACATGCATGGTTTGAGCTGATCCGATGCGCTGAATCGTCACATGCATGGTTTGAGCTGATCCGATGCGCTGAATCGTCACATGCATGGTTTGAGCTGATCCGATGCGCTGAATCGTCACATGCATGGTTTGAGCTGATCCGATGCGCTGAATCGTCACATGCATGGTTTGAGCTGATCCGATGCGCTGAATCGTCACATGCATGGTTTGAGCTGATCCGATGCGCTGAATCGTCACATGCATGGTTTGAGCTGATCCGATGCGCTGAATCGTCACATGCATGGTTTGAGCTGATCCGATGCGCTGAATCGTCACATGCATGGTTTGAGCTGATCCGATGCGCTGAATCGTCACATGCATGGTTTGAGCTGATCCGATGCGCTGAATCGTCACATGCATGGTTTGAGCTGATCCGATGCGCTGAATCGTCACATGCATGGTTTGAGCTGATCCGATGCGCTGAATCGTCACATGCATGGTTTGAGCTGATCCGATGCGCTGAATCGTCACATGCATGGTTTGAGCTGATCCGATGCGCTGAATCGTCACATGCATGGTTTGAGCTGATCCGATGCGCTGAATCGTCACATGCATGGTTTGAGCTGATCCGATGCGCTGAATCGTCACATGCATGGTTTGAGCTGATCCGATGCGCTGAATCGTCACATGCATGGTTTGAGCTGATCCGATGCGCTGAATCGTCACATGCATGGTTTGAGCTGATCCGATGCGCTGAATCGTCACATGCATGGTTTGAGCTGATCCGATGCGCTGAATCGTCACATGCATGGTTTGAGCTGATCCGATGCGCTGAATCGTCACATGCATGGTTTGAGCTGATCCGATGCGCTGAATCGTCACATGCATGGTTTGAGCTGATCCGATGCGCTGAATCGTCACATGCATGGTTTGAGCTGATCCGATGCGCTGAATCGTCACATGCATGGTTTGAGCTGATCCGATGCGCTGAATCGTCACATGCATGGTTTGAGCTGATCCGATGCGCTGAATCGTCACATGCATGGTTTGAGCTGATCCGATGCGCTGAATCGTCACATGCATGGTTTGAGCTGATCCGATGCGCTGAATAGCTGATCCGGGATGCGCTGAATCGTCAACATGGATGGTTTGAAGCTGATACGATGCGCAGAAATGTGACCTTCATGATTTATGGCTGATTCAATGATTGCTTTAATAGTCGAACCATGCATTGTTTAAGTAGCTGATCCGATGCGCTGAATCGTCACATGGATGGTTTGAGCTGATCCGATGCGCTAAATCGTCACTCAATGGTTTAGCTGATCCGAGATGTGCAGAATAGTCACATGCATGATTTATAGCTGATCCGAATGAGCTATTCACATGCTGATTAAGCTGATTTGACAGAATAACCTGAATAATTTATTTAAAGTTATAAGTAAGCGATTATCGTGATTCAAAGAGATTGTATGTAAAAAAATACATTTGTGGCTAAAATACAAATGAAAGACTCCCGTTAGATCCCTTGGGCTATAAATGGACTGATAATAGTGATTTGACATTCAACTACCTGATAATAACCCGTCATGCATTATAATTTCTCAACAACAAATACGACATCGATCATTGCGTTTTACATCCGATCGAGTCAATCCCGTAGTCAAACGTAGGCCGTATAGCTGTGTCAACACGTGGCAATGAATGCTAAAGAGCTTTTTTCGTCTTGAACACAGCGTCCACTGATAATCTCTGTCCGATTTGTCACACGGTTTGTACGACCGTGACGGTTGTGTAATCCGCTTGATTTCATCGCAGCGAAACTCACGACAATGCAAATGTTATTCTGTAGAAAGAAATGCTGATTATTCTTTTAACTCGTGGGTGAGGCATGGTAACACGTTAATTGAGCTGTACCTTACCGATCTTCAATCGTACCGAAGAAATGCTGAATCATCACGTGGGATCATAGAATGGTATAAAGTCTCTGGGTACACACATGCATGAGCAAACGGTGCTTAATACCAGATCTTCATCGCACGCAGATCACCCTTCCGGCTAAAGACCCACAGGACTTTTAACTCGCCATTACTAAACAAAGACCTTTTTATACAGAAAGTCGCTACAAATCCGATGCATGCGGAAGGCGAAACAATGATCTCTGGGTTTACACTACAGCAAGCAAATAGGTGCTTAAGCAGGACAGCTCTCCATTTAAGATCGGCTGATGAGTTCCGCTGTGTGGAGAGTGTTTGTAATGCTTACAACGCTGATGTTTATAAAAGGAAAACTCCAGGTCGATGGGCTCGTGAGACATCAAGATGCATAATGCCCGTTCGACGACGGGCCACAAGCGCAATCAGGACGACAATGGCCACCGCGCTAGGTTGTGGTTTATAACGACCATCCATTAACGCGCTGTTGTGTAAAAACTGATCTTGCTGTTTGGCTATATCGGTGAGAAGCAGATTCTGTTAGTCGAGTTGACATGGTGAGAACTCTGCTGAGTCAAACACGTTCCTTCTATACGCTTTATTATTGATGTAATTCAAGAGAAGGTCTCTGAAGTGAGGATATTGTAGAAGATGAGATGTTTTAATGCCGCATGCTCGTTGAATATTCACCGATTCCTTGCTCTGAGCTGCTTTATAATTGATGTTGCATCAAAGAGATGGTTCTTGTACATGAATTGATATGCCTTTGATGTTATGGCCGTTCTCGTTGTTAGACATTTCACAATCACTTCAGGTTAGCATTTGATTGACATGCATTGCATTGAACCATGTTCCTGTAC
This sequence comes from Urechis unicinctus, assembly GCA_034190875.2. Classification (NCBI taxonomy): domain Eukaryota; kingdom Metazoa; phylum Annelida; class Polychaeta; order Xenopneusta; family Urechidae; genus Urechis; species Urechis unicinctus. The sequence goes on along the minus strand of CM067354.1, from coordinate 53,809,010 downwards.
ATGAAGAGGATTTATTGCATTTTGTTGCAGTAATTCACCTGTTATCTACATCACACATACTTTCCTCAACATTACCTTTGAATCATTCATTGTTTGCAGTCAGTCATTCCAATGCAGTCCCCATATTAAGCATTCTGTCATCATTATTCTCCTGTATGGATTTCAACCCTTTAATTACCTTTGTGCGGTGGCCAGCCATTGAATTGCGCAAACTTGCAATTTTTTCCCCATTTAAATGCGCTGAAGTATGTATACAGTCGGGTGTAAAACGACCGTTCATCTGTTTGAGCTGGGCCATGTGATAAATAGTTCTGACTAAGTGTGATATGTATGAACCCTGTATCCTCACATGCGATGGTTGCAGCTGATCCGATGCGCTGAATCGTCCATTCTGGTTTGAGCTGATCCGATGCGCTGAATCGTCACATGCATGGTTTGAACTGATCCGATGTGCTGAATCGTCACATGCATGGTTTGAGCTGATCCGATGTGCTGAAACGTCACATGCATGGTTTGAGCTGATCCGATGCGCTGAATCGTCACATGCATGGTTTGAGCTAATCCGATGTGCTGAAACGTCACATGCATGGTTTGAGCTGATCCGATGCGCTGAATCGTCACATGCATGGTTTGAGCTGATCCGATGTGCGTAAACGTCACATGGATGGTTTATGCAGATTCAGTGAGATTGCTTTAAGCCACAAACCATTAAAAGTTATAAGTAAGCGGATTATCGTGATTCAAAGATGATTGTTCATGTAAAGAAATTACAAGTTATAAGTAAGCTGAAAATGATTCAAAGAGAAGTATGTAAAGAAATACATTTGTACGAAAATCCAAATGAAAGACTCCCGTAAATGGCTTGGGCTATAAATGGACTGATAATAGTGATTTAACATTCAACTACCTGATAATAACCGTCATGCATTATAATTTCTCAACAACAAATACGACATCGATCATTGCGTTGTACATCCGATCGAGTCAATCCCGAAGTCAAACGTAGGCCGTATAGCTGTGTCAACACGTGGCAATGAATTGTAAAGAGCTTTTTTTCGTCTTGAACACAGCGTTCACTGATAATCTCTGTCTGATTTGTCACGACGGTTGCGTACGACCGTAGTATTTTGTGTGAATGCTTGATTGTCGCAGCGAAACTCACGACAGCAATGTTAATGTCTGTAGCAAAGCAGAATCTCGAATGTGGTGAGGCAAAACGTGAAACTCAACAGAAATGTGAATGCTGTAGCAAAGGAATGCTCAATTATTCTCGTGGTATCTCATAGCTGTGTGATTCAAAACGTGTGTAACACACAACTTGAATGATTGAGCTGACTAAATGTTACCGATCTTTCATCGCACGCAGATCACCCTTTCCTATAATGATTCACATGCAGGAATTTTAACTCGATGTCCATTGGTAAACAAAGACATTTCCCTACAGAGTCGCTACAAATCATGATGCATGCGGAAGGTCGAAACAATGAGTCTCTGGGTTACACTACAGCAAGCAAATAGGTGGTTTAAGCGCAATTCTCTCCATGTAGATCGGCTGATGAGACCCGTCTGTGTGGAGAGTGTGTGTAATGATCAATACATGCGCTGAATCGTCACAAAAGGAGCCTCCAGGTCCGATGGCTGAAGACGTCACATGCATGGTTGAGTTCGATCCGCCATCAAGAATGTGCAGGACGACAATGGCATCGCGCTATGGTTGTGTTATAACGGCCACATGCATGGTTTATGCTCTTGTGTAAGATTGCTCTTGCTTTAAGCCATATCCATTAAAAGTTATAAGAGAGTCGATTATCGAGTTCAAAGGATGTGTATGTAAAAAAATACATTTGTGGCTAAAATCAAATGAAAGGAAGGAAGTAGATAATGGGCTGCGCACTGGAGTGATAATAGATTTTGCTCATGAACTGCCTGATAATTGATGTAATCATTAGAGATTTTCAACAACAGGATACGATATGCCATTGATGTTATACATTCTCGTTCGAGTCAATCCCACAGTCAAACGTAGGTTATAGCTGTGTCAACATGCATTGCATTGAACCAATGTTTGTAAAGAGAAGAGGATGCCGATTTTGTTGCCTGGTTCACCTGTTATCTACAGCACATAGCGTTCACTTGATAATCTCTGTCTGATTTGTCAGTCAGTTGCGTTCGACCGTAGTATTTTAGTGTGATTGCATTGTCGCATCGATGCAGTAATTCTGTAGCAATGTTAATGTCTGTAGCAAAGAAATGCTGAATTATTCTCGTGGGAATCATAGCGTGGTGAGGCAAAACGTTGGTAACACGTTATGATTGAGCTGACGGCTGTTACCGATCTTCATCGCACGCAGATCACCCTTTCCTATAAAGATCCACACAGGACTTTTAACTCGCCATTACTAAACAAAGACATTTCCCTACAGAGTCGCTACAAATCATCATGCATGCGGAAGGCGAAACAATGAGTCTCTGGGTTACACTACAGCAAGCAAATAGGTGCTTAAGCGCAGCTCTCCATTTAGATCGGCTGATGAGACCCGCTGTGTGGAGAGTGTGTGTACGATGTGCATTGTGTGCAATGTTTATAAAAGGAGCCTCCAGGTCGATGGGCTCGTGAGACATCAATGCATAATGCGTTCGACGGGCCACAAGACGCAATCAGGACGACAAAGGCACCGCGCTATGGTTGTGGTTATAACGGCCATCCATTAACGCGTTCTTGTGTAAAAACTGCTCGTGCTGTTTGGCTATATCGGTGAGAAGCAGAGAGTCTGGTGTGTACGTGGAGAAGGCTGATTGGGGATCAAGTGGAAGGAAGTTAGTAATGCATGCGCACTGAGTATTCACCGATTCCTTGCTCTGAGCTGCTTTATTATTGATGTAATCAAAGAGAAGGTTCTGAACAGGATATTGATATGCCTTTGATGTTATGCCGTTCTCGTTGGATGACATTTCACAGTCACTCAGGTTAGCTTTGATAACATGCATTGCATTGAACCATGTGTTTGTACATGAAGAGGATGCCGATTTTGTTGCCTGGTTCACCTGTTATCTACAGCACACATACTTTCCTCAATCATTTGTTTGATCATTCATTGTTTCAGTCAGTCGTTCCTGCAGTCATAGTATTATTGCATTCTATCATGCAGTAATTCTCCTGTATGGATTTTAACCCTTTAATTACCTTACCTTCAGCCATTGAATTGCGCAAACTTGCAATTTTTTCCCCATTTAAATACGCGTGTATCATTATACTCGTAATATCAAGCTGTCCATTGGATTGTGCGGTGGTACGTTACGATGGGCATCTCGAGCAGCCAACGTAGTTCAAGTTCATGTTATTCACTTTTGATTTCTGTTTAACAGTAACTCTCTTGATGTACTTGGGCACTGGGAACAGGTAGTATGTTCAAGGGGTCGATAAAGGCAAGGCCCGGAGCCGTGGTCCGTAAGAAATAGCTCAAGACGATGTGCACTGGGACTAATGGATATGTATGAACCCTGTGCCTGTGTACAATGGTTCCAGACTATGTGCTCTGGGAGAAGTAATGGTACTTATACGATGTGCATTGTGTGCATGTTTCAAGCACCATGAGAACGGCAGGTCGATGGGCTCGTGAAATGCGCTTCAATGCATAATGCGTTCGAACCGCACGGGCCACAAATACTGCAATCAGGACGACAAAGGCAGTAATGAGAGCGCTTATTGTAATTCAGGTTGTGGTTATAATTCTCTGATGTTGTGATCCATTAAGCTTGAATTGGATCTTGTGTGAAAAACCAATAAAGCATTGAAGATGATATTTGTCATCATGCTGTTATAAGTTCTCAGGTGAATGTCGATAGTAACTCCATGATTGAGGTGTCCTGGAACAAAAGAAGTGGATTGGGGGATCAGCAGTGGACTAGCCGATGTTCACTGGGAGCAAAGTTCAAGATGATGGATCACTGGGAGCAAATTCACCGGGCACTGGGAGCAACTTCAAGACGATGTGCACTATGAGCAACAGTTCAAGACAATGACTGGGTAATCAAAGAGAAGGTGATCTGAACAGGATATTGATAGCCTTTGATGTTGATGCCACTATGAGCAACGTTGGATGACATTGTCACAGTCACTCATGTTAGCTTTGATAAACATTCATTGCGATTGAACCATGTGCAACAGTACATGAAGAGGATATGGTGCAACCGATTTTGTTGCCTGGGAATCACAGTTATCTACAGCAGCACATACTTTGCAACTCAAGACGATGTTCACTGGGTTTGAAGACGATTCATTGGAGCAACAGTTCAAGACGATGTGCACTATGAGCAACAGTTCAAGACGATGTGCACTGGTGAGCAACAGTTCAAGACGATGTGCACTGGGAGCAACAGTTCAAGACGATGTGCACTGGGAGCAACAGTTCAAGACGATGTGCACTATGAGCAACAGTTCAAGACGATGTGCACTGGGAGCAACAGTTCAAGACGATGGGCACCCTTTAATAACAGTTCAAGACGATTCACTATGAGCCATGATGTTGCGCAAAGTTCAAGACGATGTGCACTTTTTAACAGTTCAAGATATGTGCACGGGTATCAGTTCAAGACGATGTGCACTATAACAGTTCAAGACGATGTGCACTGGGAGCAACAGTTCAAGACGATGTGCACTGGGAGCAACAGTTCAAGACGATGTGCACTGGGAGCAACAGTTCAAGACGATGTGCACTGGGAATAACAGTTCAAGTCGATGGGCACTTGGAGCAATGGTACTTCAAGACGATGTGCTCTGGAAGTAATGGTACTCAACGATGTGCATTGTGTGCAATGGTTCTAGACGATGTGCTCTGGAAGTAATGGTACTTTACGATGTGCATTGTGTGCAATGGTTCTAGACGATGTGCTCTGGAAGTAATGGTACTCAACAGTGTACATTAAGGGAAATGGTTCTCGACGATGTGCACTAGTTCAACATAACTTTTATTGAGAGTAAGTGTTCTGTGTGTCATTCACTGTGAGCATTAGATCAGGTAACGTGTGTTGCAATCAATGCTTCTAGATGACGCGCTCTAAGTGCAACTGTTCAAATCAACCTGATCTGAGAGCAGACCAACATATGATTCTAGGTGTCCACTGTTATCAATAATCTAGCAATGTGATGTGTAATGATTGCAGATAGCGTCTGAGTTTGATATGCAGAAAAAATGCATGGGTTGTGGCGATGTAAAGGGCCTGAAGTGGTCAAACGATATGCGTGAAGGGATTGTGATGAACTACACAGCCCGTGTCAAAACCAACAATAACTTATGGACGTTATATAATATGGTAGCTGTTCCAACACTCCCAAGTTGAAGATATTATCCGCTTTTTTTCTCTGCATTATTAGCCATGGCGGTCGCAAATGACCATGATATTCTGCGTAATTGCTCCTTTGTTGCTGCGCAAACACAGTGTGTAACCGATTCCCGCACGCTCACGTACTTCACGCTGACCGACGAGTTCCACTTATGACCGCCTTATTTGGTGCTGATGTTTGACTGCCACTGCGCCATCCGCAATAGGACTGTTAATGTGTGTTGCAAAGAAAGAGTGTATTGTGCTCTTGGGAATCATAGCGTGGTGAGGCAAAACTTTTGTAACACGTTATGATTGAGCTGACGGCTGTTACCAATCTTCATCGCACGCAGATCACCCTTTCCTATAAAGATTCACACAGGACTTTTAACTCGCCATTACTAAACAAAGACATTTCCCTACAGAGTCGCTACAAATCATCATGCATGCGGAAGGCGAAACAATGAGTCTCTGGGTTACACTACAGCAAGCAAATAGGTGCTTAAGCGCAGCTCTCCATTTAGATCGGCTGATGAGACCCGGCTGTGTGGAGAGTGTGTGTAATGCTTACAACGCTGATGTTTATAAAAGGAGCCTCCAGGTCGATGGGCTCGTGAGACATCAATGCATAATGCGTTCGACGGGCCACAAGACGCAATCAGGACGACAATGGCACCGCGCTATGGTTGTGGTTATAACGGCCATCCATTAACGCGCTCTTGTGTAAAAACTGCTCTTGCTGTTTGGCTATATCTGTGAGAAGCAGAGAGTCTGGTTAGTCGAGTTGACAGGTGTGTACGTGGAGAAGGCTGATTGGGAATCAAGTGGAAGGAAGTTAGTAATGCATGCGCACTGAGTATTCACCGATTCCTTGCTCTGAGCTGCTTTATTATTGATGTAATCAAAGAGAAGGTTCTGAACAGGATATTGATATGCCTTTGATGTTATGCCGTTCTCGTTGGATGACATTTCACAATCACTCAGGTTAGCTTTGATAACATGCATTGCATTGAACCATGTGTTTGTACATGAAGAGGATGCCGATTTTGTTGCCTGGTTCACCTGTTATCTACAGCACACATACTTTCCTCAATCATTTGTTTGATCATTCATTGTTTCAGTCAGTCGTTCCTGCAGTCATAGTATTATTGCATTCAATCATTCAGTAATTCTCCTGTATGGATTTTAACCCTTTAATTACCTTACCTTCAGCCATTGAATTGCGCAAACTTGCAATTTTTTCCCATTTAAATACGCGTGTATCATTATACTCGTAATATCAAGCTGTCCCATTGGATTGTGCGGTGATGCCGTTACATGAATATCTCGCAGCAGCCAACGTATGAACTTGCAGTTCAGGTTATTCACTTTTGATTTCTGTTTAACGACGCTAACTCTCTTGATGTACTTGGCCGAGCCTACAGGTAGTATGTACAGGGGTCGATAAAGGCGAGGGCCCGGGGGCCGTGGTCCGTAAGAAATAGCTCTGGCCCATAAATATTCTGACTAAGTGTGATATGTATGAACCCTGTATCCTGCATGACGATAATACAATTGACAGGCACCTATTAAGCCATTCTTGACTAAGGAGAACACGCGTTATTATGGTGCCTATCTCTGTTATTGAGTCAGCGTTAGCATCAGTTCAAGCACCATGAGAACGGCAGTTTTTTTGTGCTGTTAACAAATGCGCTAAACCTGGTGAAATTGTGCCAATTCGAACCGCAGCATATACATAATGGTTTATAAATACTGCAATATGAATGAAATGCACAGTCCCATGTAAGAGGGAGTAATGAGAGGAGGTTATTGTAATTCAGGACAACTTAATGAGCATAATTCTCTGATGTTGTGAGAGGTTAAGCCCCGCATCAGCTTGAATTGGATCCCTACTCAGAATTTCAATCTGATAAACCAATAAAGCATTGAAGATGATATTTGTCATCATGCTGTTATAAGTTCTCAGGTGATAGTACCCATCCATAAGATTGAGGTGTCCTGTAAACAAAAAAAAGTGGCCGATGGGCACTGGGAGCAACAGTTCAAGAAGATGTGAACTGGGAGCAACAGTTCAAGACGATGTGCACTGGGAGCAACAGTTCAAGACGATGGGCACTGGGAGCAACAGTTCAAGACGATGGGCACTGGGAGCAACAGTTCAAGACGATGTGCAAGCAACAGTTCAAGACGATGGGCACTGGGAGCAACAGTTCAAGACGATGTGCACTGGGAGCAATGGTACTTAACCGTGTGCATTGTGTGCAATGGTTCCAGACGATGTGCTCTGGAAGTAATGGTACTTTACGATGTGCATTGTGTGCAATGGTTCTAGACGATGTGCACTGGGAGCAATGGTACTCAACGATGTGCATTGTGTGCAATGGTTCTAGACGATGTGCTCTGGAAGTAATGGTACTCAACGATGTGCATTGTGTGCAATGGTTCTAGACGATGTGCTCTGGAAGTAATGGTACGATGTGCATTGTGTGCAATGGTTCTAGACGATGTGCTGGAAGTAATGGTACAAACGATGTGCATTGTTCAATGACGATGTGCTCTGGAAGAATGCAATAGTGAACATTAAGGGAAATGGTTCTCGGAACGATGTGCACTAGTTCAACATAACTTTTATTGAGAGTAAGTGTTCTGTGTGTCAACTGTGAGCATTACGATGTGTTGCAATCAATGCTTCTAGATGAGCGCTCTAAGTGCAACTGTTCAAATCAACCTGATCTGAGAGCAAGACCAACATATGATTCTAGGTGTCCACTGTTATCAATAATCTAGCAATGTGATGTGTAATGATTGCAGACAGCGTCTGAGTTTGATATGCAGAAAAAATGCATGGGTTGTGGCGATGTAAAGGGCCTGAAGTGGTCAAACGATATGCGTGAAGGGATTGTGATGAACTACACAGCCCGTGTCAAAACCAACAATAACTTGTGGACGTTATATAATATGGTAGCTGTTCCAACACTCCCAAGTTGAAGATATTATCCGCTTTTTTTTCTGCATTATTAGCCATGGCGGTCGCGAATGACCATGATATTCTGCGTAATTGCTCCTTTGTTGCTGCGCCAACACAGTGTGTAACCAATTCCCGCACGCTCACGTACTTCACGCTGACCGACGAGTTCCACTTATGACCGCCTTATTTGGTGCTGATGTTTGACTGCCACTGCGCCATCCGCAATAGGACTGTTAATGTGTGTTGCAAAGAAAGAGTGTATTGTGCTCGTGGGAATCATAGCGTGGTGAGGCAAAACTTTTGTAACACGTTATGATTGAGCTGACGGCTGTTACCGATCTTCATCGCACGCAGATCACCCTTTCCTATAAAGATTCACACAGGACTTTTAACTCGCCATTACTAAACAAAGACATTTCCCTACAGAGTCGCTACAAATCATCATGCATGCGGAAGGCGAAACAATGAGTCTCTGGGTTACACTACAGCAAGCAAATAGGTGCTTAAGCGCAGCTCTCCATTTAGATCGGCTGATGAGACCCGGCTGTGTGGAGAGTGTGTGTAATGCTTACAACGCTGATGTTTATAAAAGGAGCCTCCAGGTCGATGGGCTCGTGAGACATCAATGCATAATGCGTTCGACGGGCCACAAGACGCAATCAGGACGACAATGGCACCGCGCTATGGTTGTGGTTATAATGGCCATCCATTAACGCGCTCTTGTGTAAAAACTGCTCTTGCTGTTTGGCTATATCGGTGAGAAGCAGAGAGTCTTGTTAGTCGAGTTGACAGGTGTGTACGTGGAGAAGGCTGATTGGGGATCAAGTAGAAAGAAGTAAATAAAGTATGCCCACTGAATATTCACCGATTCCTTGCACTGAGCTGCATCATCATTGATTTAATCAAAGAGAAGGTTTTGAACAGCAATATTGATATGTCTTTGATGTTATTCCCTTCAATTGTATGGCATTACGCACATCATTGACTCATCTTTTACCACATTGGTTGCGTAGAACCGAGTTTTCCATACATTAAAAAGAAAACCGATGATACAGTTGGGGTAGCACGTCATGTACAATTTCATCAGCCTTGCTGCCATTCATCTATTCATTCTTATAATTTTTGGTTGATTGATTCAATTGTTCATGATTTTGCTCATCTCTCTATTCATGCGTGTTTTTATTCTTTAGATAATTCGGTCAGTCAGTCGTATTATATTTGTATAATTAATGTATTCGTCTGCTTATTCGTTCATTATTAACTCATCCGTTGAGTTATTCATTCATTCAATGAATCTGCTTCGGATTGTTCAAAGTTTAAGTTACTTGATCCGTTCAATTTAATCGACTTTCATTTTGTTTTTCATTCAAATAGGCTTTTATCAATTTATTCATACTATTAAGAGTGTCCAATAGGCTCTTTCTGTGATAACGTCACATAACGTCGACGAGGACAAGTTACGAGTGGAATCGTCGGCGAGCATTATCGATATCATAAAGATGCGCCAAATCAGATAAAAGGACGAGCCAAATCAAGTAAAATGATGAATCAAATAAAATAAAAGAACGAGCCAAATAAAATTAAGAGATGAGCTAGATCGAGTTAAAGGATGAACCAAACCGAGTAAAAGGATATGCCAAATAAAGTTAAGGGATGAGCTAGATTAAGTAAAAGGATGAGCCAATTCAAGTAAAAGAATGAGCCAAATCAAGTTAAAGGATGAGCCAAATCAAGTTAAAGGATGAGCCAAATCAAGTATAATGATGAGCCAAATCAAGTTAAAGGATGAGCCAAATCGAGTTAAAGAATGAGCAAACATACAACGAATGGATGTCTCGCTCATTGCAGCAAAATAGAGTGCTTAAGGGTTATGATTACTTGTTGTAAGGATGTCACATCAATGATCCAGCGTTATGTTGGTGGATCGTGTGACGAGTACCACTACTACATGAACGCTCACGTGACAAGAATTGGTACCGAGCCTTACAATACATGATATAAAAAGCGCCCAGTACCAGGAAATTCATCGTGAGAAAGACGAAATATTTGCTTTATTAATGAATTCAGTGCGTAAGGAGAAACGTGGCCATATCAAAGATTGCTCTGCGTGATAAGAACTGTGATTACTATAGATAAACACTATGTGTAAATAGAGCTGGGAAAGCTGATAATGCTGCAATACTATTGCTGAACATTATCAGATTCTAAATTTATAACCCAGTCCATTTATGTTGCTAAAATGGTTAGTGACATAATTGGATTTCCAACAAAGCTGCAGTGGTTATAGCATTTAACAAATTACTCAGCATTGGAAGAGAAAGTGTCAAGTCTGATGGTGTGTTAAGTGATAACATAAGAGGATCGAGCAATATGGGACACCTTAATAATAGATGCTACTGCAGGATTGAATTCAACTCAAGTGTGATGTGGATACACATAGAATTCCACTGACATGCCATGACGAGCGAACAAAACGGCAGGCTTTTATTAAGCAATTCATGACTAAGGCAAACACACGTTATTCTGAGGCAAGTCTCTGCTATGGCGTTAGCATACACAATGCACTTCTACGCAGTTTATGTGCCATGAAGCCGGCAGAGTTCGCTGCAGTAAACAACTGCACTACACAAAAAAAATTTCTTTGTCATTCAATTTGTGCTGAATATGAAGACAGCACCGATGTATAGTAATTCATTAATACATGCTACATGAATGAAATATGCAAATCTATACTCGTTGCTGTCAATTGAGAAGCTTAAAGCAATCTTAAATCTCTGGATGAGCATCGTTGTCCATCAACGCGAAAAGTTTAGCCCCGCTGTAAACACCAATAGGTGACCAGGTCGACGATTCTAATAATACATACCACTAGACCATAGTGCATTATATGTGTCACCATGCAGATAAAAGGTTTTTTTAGTAGTATATCCCCACAAGAAGCAGGGCCAACACGAGGCAGCTGCTAGACATGCGCGATGTTGCCATTGACGCTGCTATACGCCGTCCTATTCGAACGTAACTCATGAAAATCACCATTCCTCAGTTTCGATTTTCTCAAATCGACGCACCTTTTGCAAAATAGGCGCTTGAATTCTTTGCGGAAAACTTTTCCAGTCAATAAATAAATATACATATTACAAGCATAATGTGACATACTAATGTTCTCAATGAGCTTCCGCACCGTCCAGTAAGTAAAATGTCTCTGCCAAGTAGGATCGGCGTTTATTTCGTCGTAAGTGAGCGCTGTGTCGCCCATGGGGAAGCTGAAAACTATGCTATAGCACACGGTTACGGGTAAGGTAGTGACGATCAAGAAGGAGGAAACCATTAGCAACATGAAGGTCGTAGCAGAAGGGCTGCTGCTTTTATGTCCCTTGTTGATACATCTCTTCTCCTCACTCCGGGATATACGCTTCACTTCCACAATGACAAGTATGTTAAGCACAAGGATTGACATTGGCACCACACCGAATACCAACAGCTCGGTAATCCAGGACCACACTGTCCATAGATCACCTTGAACAGATGCGCGAACGTTACAAACCCCGTCTTGAACGACCCAGAAATAACCTTGAATCGCATGCAACAGCAATGAAAATAACAATAGCCCAATTATCACTTTGACGGCTCTTTTCGTAGTGCAGAACTTCTCTCGCTGAAACGGATGGCAGATGGAGATATACCTTTCAACGGTAAAACCGAGCACTAATAGCGGGTCTAAATACTGCGACGCCATGAAGGTTATTATCAACCCTTGGCACAATCCTGGCACATTCAGGATCGGAATCTCCCAGGTATAATGCAATTCAATGATCAGTTTGAGAATTAGGAACACCAGATCGTCCATGGCCAGCGCGGTTAGGTAAGTTCCAGAAGACGGACGCATGCGCGGTTGAATCCACACAATAAACGCCAAGATGTTGCCCGGAAATCCTACCAGGTACCAGACAGGTATTAAGTATTTATCCAAAAAGTTGATGGCAGGAGCATGGGCCTCATACAGGTCCAGCGATGGTGGATCTGTTGAATTGGACGGCATGGCTGTACTGTATTCCATTGTTATCCACGAAGTTACGCCAACAGCGCTCCTGGTAGAGAAGTCGACCATGGCTCTGTGGCGTCAAAACCGGCGCTTTCTTGTGTAAAGACGGCCACAAAACAACCAACTGCAAAAAAAAAAAACATGCATGTTTTATTTAGGTAGAGAATAACATTTATATTTAAGGGCCAAAAACAAAATGGAAATAAAATGAAATTAAAACTAAAAGGCACCTAAGCAATTGATCACCTGCGCGTGCTTCCCCCCGATGGGTGTGTTTTAGCGGTTGGTTAGATTCTTGTAGCTGTCGAGCGCATATTACTTCCGCAGCAGCAAGGTAGCGAGAGTGTCTATTGTCTTGTTATGAATGTAGACTCGTGCGATCCCACATTACCAGCGACAGACAAGACCATTGGACGCAGGAGTTTAAAGCGTGGGGAACGTGGGTACGGGGTCTGAAACGATCTGCTCTACGCGCTGCATTATATAGCCTGGCGAATCAACTTCATAGCCGTGTGCAGGCCTGGAGTAAACCAGAGCGGCGCTGCTGACAAGCATACTGGCTCCCGCTAGGCCGTCTAAACATTGATCAGGGGAGACAATAAGCCGGCGAGTTGATTCCCTTCACACGCCCAAATCGACAGGCTAAGAATTCAGCGGAAGCTACTATTTAGCTATGAAGGAATTCAGCAGGAAGCTGTTTTCCGTCTGCGATTACCCGATGAGAACTATCGGTTGTCCGGGATATGCCAACACGGGTAATCCCCGAATAGTGCCTAGCATCCGGAGACCGTTTGTTTAATCACGTAATGAGAATATCACCGACGTTAGCTTGCGATTTTTCTCGTGTCTTGAAAACAACGAGAAAATGTTCAGGTCTAACGGGGTTATTTATTAATTTCCAACATCGTGATCAGTTGGCCTCATGCTTAAAGACGTTGTTGCGTCGTATTCCCCTCACTCAGGATAGCTGTTGTTGCGTCTAGTTAACGTCACGCAGCCGCGTCGGCGATGTACAACTTCTCAGGCTTGTTGTTTTTGCGTCTAATTTACCGTCGTTCGGGTGCGCCAACTCAATTTCACGTCAACCCTTTAATGCTCCTCGGTACATGAAGACCAGCTGTCAATCTTGATTGCTAAACCAACCAATCACAGCCGGCCGCTAGACATACTCGGGCTGGCCTTCCTATAAATATATAAATATTATTGAATTATATAAAAGAAGATGAAGCATGCTGTATTATCGCACAATTTACCCAATTTTGTTCAACTATAAACTCCACCACTACCCGTGATGACATATATATATATATATATATATATATATATATATATATATATATATATATATATATATATATATATATATATATATATATATAGATATATATATACGTATATATATATATATATATATATATATATATGTATATATGTGTATATATATATATATATATATATATATATATATATATATATATATATATATATATATATATATATATATATATATATATATATATATATATATATATATATATATATATATATATATATATATATATATACACTGAGACGCCAATACTGTTACATCAAAGCAACACGGAAATTACTCATTATTACATTCATAACAAACATAACATAACAGATAATGATATGATGCAATATGCATTTTTCCTATCAAAGTTGTGCAATAGGAAGACAAAATAATAATAGTCAAAGTAGTTAAAGGCTAAGTGGACAAATGAATTGCAAATCAGCACACAATAGTTCATCGCACAATTTATGCAAATACAATTTATACAATATAGCAGTAACACCGTACTCACACTAGTTAGCTACAAAAGACAATCTTCTTCCTAAAACTTTATCAATATAAATCTCTTGCTGCAATGTTATTTCTTTCAACAAGATGGAAGGCTACCGAAGCATAGAAAGACAATTTCACAAACTTATCTGTACTAAACAAATACCCCTACCAGAGGTTTGGATTATTGAAGGGGTAGAACAGTTTGCCAATGATATAAATATGGCAATCTCATTCAAAGGGAAGGATATAAGCGGATTGTTTACAACTCGCTGATATTATTTCAGTTGGATGACCTCAAATGGGCAAACGAGTAACCTCGCGCAAGCAATAATGAGATTATCATTGAGTTAAATTTAACGATTCTATTCGAAGACCAAACTATTCATTGAGGTTATCTGGTTGTTTCTCACATCCGTTCGCAATTCAATAGATGAATTCATCATTCTAATGTTATCAATATAACATTCTCGGGGCTGGTAAAGATGGTTGACACCCCGAGCCTCTTTTCCGAATGAGCTAAGAAGTTATACTGATTCATGTGAGCAAAGATATACTGGCAGCGGTCATTTGGAAAGGCGCCACATTGGTTCAACGCTAAATCGCCGATTACACCGTTTCGAAATCTGTCGGTCACACCCGTGTTTACAAAATGACGCATGCGTATTGAAGGGTCATTAGATTACCGTAAATTTAACAATAAATAGCGTTACACATGCGAACAAACCCTGAGGTAGCCCTACAAGACGTCCTATATATTAATATTACCGTTCGACCGATGCTAACCCTGAGCCTGCGCATGTTCAAGCGTAATAAAAACGATATTCTTGACAAGTCTGTCACGTTTTGGAGTATAAAACCATGACACTTGTTCGAAGTTGGATTATTTCATATGCAATTATCGGTGCTTTTTCATCGCAAACTATTGGAATATTCCCGAACGAACTCATAAATTGTATTATAAATCAAGGGGCTGGGGTCTCCCTCAGGACGTCTACGTTATCTGGTTATAGTGAACTGAAACAGGGATATGAATTGGTCGGCCGGCAGCTATTTTCTATGCATACATAAACCCTACAGAGAATATTTATAGTGGCCGGCCAATGCAAATCCCTGTGTACTGAAACGTCCGCGCTAGGAGTTTGGGGTGGTATGTATCATCGTATGGGTTTGGACAAGGGACAGTAGACGAGTGGGGAGGTTTTGGTTTTAATTTGGGTTATTTTAAGTTTGTTGCAACCCACTTCGATAAGACTTATACGTATTGTTTAGATTGTGTGTCTATAATTGTCTACTTTAACACCATGCTGGTGTTGTAGAAGCCTGGATAGCTGGAATAAATTTGGTGAAATTTAGTGACAGAGATGACCTTAAATCTCATTTACAAAATGTTTTTGGCTGACTTTTGCAGGTTTTAGCTCAAACACTATAACATTATTGATTGAATTATTTTTGTCATGTTCATTCATTAATTAAATTGAACCAACCCACTTTCAAATTTAAAGGAAATCAAAACGCCAAGGAGGGGATCACGTACAAGAAGTGGCCGTGGAAGGGGTCATGGTAAAGATTCTGACAACCTGTGTGGAACTGAGGTTGGTTCCTATATTATTTGAATTGGATTCTTATCAAAGGTATTTTATTGAACTCAATACATCCATTATGACTGAGAAGGATGTGTTTAATGGTTTGAAATTGTTCACCATGACACAGGTGTCCAAGTCGGTGGAGGTTGCAGACCAGCCCGAAGGGGTGGCAGAGGAGCCCAACCTTCTTCAAACAAGGTACTATTGGGCTTGCCTTACCTGACCGGACCCGTTTACGACGACACAAGAATGCTGTGTCCCCGGCGCTTGCTGACGGGATACCAGTGACAATGCAAGACGTGCAAGGTAACTTTAAAGAAGAGCGAACCTAAAACCCAGTTAATGGAACTTTCTCAAGGGGACTTCATTTTTGTCACATGGGGTGACCATTATTCGATAATGTGTGCTTGCGAGAACCAGCGAACAAATTCTCTAATAGCTGGTGTGTATAGTATTAAGGTTCCAGGTCTGTGTTCCATGGTGGAGCACGGGTGGAGTCTCAACGGAGTGGCACAGAAATTAATGCATATTTCACCCCCCAACAAACGCATACATGCACGCATGTACTTGCAAACACATACACACAAACCACCTCTCATCTTTCCACCCCAACCCCCCCCCCCCCCCCCCCAACCCGCAACACCCCAAAAGTTAAAGTTAGATTTACAACCTTTCGGCCACTCGAGACATGAACACTAAACCAATTAAGGCAAATGAAATTCATCCCTTTTCACTCGTACCTTTAGAATCCCTTTTAAGTTCCGTACGGGTCAGTTTCCAAATTATATAGTCCTTAACCAAACCCAATCCTTTGATGAAAACATCCAAGTCCCGTCAATTCCCTTAACAATTAATTTAGACCCGTTTGATCTCCAATTAAAGCTCCGAATGACCCCAAGCCCCGGATTAACCAATCACAGCTCACCACATCAAGCCACCCGCACCTTCACTATAAATACGACAGCATCAGACACACAAAAATTATTATCAGCAGATATCCTCAATCCGACATGTTCATCCGACAATAAGAAACCGAACAAGAACCCGAACGTGCCAGTCAGCCGCGACCAAATAAAGAAAATAGAAATTCGTATAAAGTCTCGGGTATTTCTAGCAGGACTTCAACCCTCAGCTTGAATCAATCACGTCGGCGACTTACGAATAATCGTCTCTCGTACCTCATCACTTCCCGACGCAAACATATGACCCAACCGGTCATACATCTGTCAAGGCGACTGCGATGCGATTACCAACCCCATTTGATCTCACTAGTGACGCAAGGTTGCGTTATATAGATATTCCAAAGAAAACTACGTCAGGAGGTTAATGATTTATCTCCTCTGGAGGTAATGGAACAAATCACACTAAACACTAAAACCATTAAATTCCCTGTCGTACGCTAATGACCTAGACACCTTTGGTTCCGAATTTCATATTCACAAGCTTATGACCCTTTCAACTATTGCTATTGTTTTGGTGATAACGACCGTGGTGGCAGTGGTGTGTTGCACAAATTCACAGGTGTTGTAACGAAATGGTCCATGATAAAATGGTAACTTTTGAAATCAAATGTATCGAACCTACTACCATCGACATGGTTGATGAAGAGTGTAATTACGTATATGTATATCTTATTTGATGTATCCACCAGTTCTATGATTTACCATGATACTCTTAAACGGTCGTATTTATATTTTGATATTCCGTATTTTATTGTTAGGCCTGATTTGCATATATAAGTATGTACCAGTATTCGATAATATTATATATTCTGTGCTGGTGATTTGTCAGGGGAAATGTTTTTATCCGATGTTGTGTATTATTGCATCATTTTCATTGAATTAGCTTTGATGTAGCCGATCTTATATTGTTAGATTTCGAAAATGTCGTAAATGACAATTATTTCCAAAACTACGATTTTGTCATATAAATACCCGTTGCGGATTTGTGACGCGCGTGGGTTGGACCTATGCCAAGTCGAAATGCTTTATAAGGATTTCCCTTATGAACCTCTTTACATGCCCTACATGGTAAATGTCGCCAAAAGCGGCATTAAATTCAAACAAACGAAGTCATGCGCCAATGCGTCCCAGACAGATTTATTCGTCTTATCAGGGATGGGGTATGCCTCGACCCAACCAGTGCATGCATTGGTCAATAACCGTCAAGACGTAGCGATCATCGTTTTCTGACCTTGCAAAGGGACAAATTAAGTCCATTCCAATAATTTGGCTTTGCCACGTCGCAATTGCATTGTGCCCATGGGCACATGATCCGGTCGGTCAGTGTGTTACGACCCAACTTGAGATCCGGCCAATTTTAAAATTGTCCTGACCCAACTTTCAAGATGGGTTGACCCATTTTAAAATTGGACAGCGGGTTGGCAGGCACGGCTGGTATGGAAAGCCGTGGCGCGTTTATTACATTATTGGCTTTTTGTGCCAAAGTAAGTCGCACTGCATGGTGATTCAGACAGCACTCACTGATGTACCCGCGAACCCTAAATTCCCTCCGCACAGTAGGAAAATGTTATCGTCCAATGTCTGCCTGTTTGTTTGTCTGAAAAGTTGAGAATTGCTGACCTAACTTAAAATACTCCATGTAAATGACACAATACGCTTGCAGTAATTATCACAATGGCTTCCCTCTCATCCAAATGGGTCCCTCGTCTTATTTCTGTGCAATGTATTCCAATCAGTGATTTCGACCCAAAGTTAACTCAGTATACATAACTCCCACTAAATGGTTATAACGACGATAGGGGTATACTGAATACAGTTTTGGGTAGCCTAGTGGGTACGTAGTATAAGACAAGAGTTATCTGTTGAAAAGCAGGATTGTCAGAATATGCTGAGGTGGCAAGAAATTGAATATAAGTGAAATTATGGCTATAAAGATCGGTCAGGGAAAATAGGCTGTGTACATTCGGGATTTATTCAACTGACGCATTCAAGGCATTCAGCTGTCCAATCTCAAAATGTGTTAACCCATCTAAATATTTTAAGTTGGGTCAGGACAATTTTAAAATTGGCTTGATATCAAGTTGGGTCAGCGGGATACAACATCACGAGCAACATTCATCTTTCCAGGCCAGACATAAGCTTCCCTTAGTTTGCGTAGAGCATAAATAACAGCAAATGCTTCTTTCTCAATGGTAGCCCACCTTAACTGAGAGCTGATTAGATACGTATTGGACGTCTTTCTCTAGCCCGTTGCTATCTTCCTTTATTAGGATAGCGCCGACCGCATAGTCGCAGTGTCCATATCTTGAAATGAGACTTTTTGTAGTCTATAAGCGCGATTTCAATCTCGTAACGCAATTGTTTTGCTGATCATTATCAAATTAATTTCGGCCGTTTGATTACTTAAAAAGTATAAGTTCTATTGTCGGCTTAGCTAATATGAATATATAACTTACAAATAAAGTCCAAACATGTTGTTCCCGGCGACTTCCAGAGACGGCTACTCCCAAACACCTGTTACGATTCCTCCCAACATGTCATTATCTGCGTTCGTGACCGTAGCAACAATGGATGGTTAGGCTAATAACATCATATCCACATGTGCTCACGAACCGACAATCACAACATATGCCTCACCAACAAGTCACATCGGCGGGGTTTACTTAGCCATATTCTCCGCTTTGAAGCGCATGCGCCACAAACATTGGTCTGGCCCGCTGCCGTCATTGCAGATACGCTGTTATATACATACGGCAAGCACCGAGACCCACAATTTTCGCTTGTCGTCTGTTGAGTTCAAAAGTTTGCATAATCTGTGGTGTAGGTCATGGTTGTAAAATTCAGATTTGTCGCCTTTGATATTTTATGGCTTCGGGTGAAGTGGACAAAGGGGTGACGGGCAGGCAAGGCGGGGATAGGTGGGGGCGTAGTGTATGTAGACCCATATACATACGGCAGGCACCGAGACCTAGTCAAAGTTCCCTAACCCTTGGCTGTGGGCCCTGTTTACATTTAAACAGAACACAACACTCCAAGGCGGTAACAGGGGTCTTTAATGACATCAGATACAAATGAACACAACAATGAGCATGAGACATAGGTAAAGTGAATGCCTACGGATTAAACGTAACATGCAACCTTAACACGCAGACATGTTATCAGCTGTTAAAATCCCTTATCGTATCCAGCATAGACCCCTGAACTAAACTAACATCTACACTACAGGAGAGGTTAGACAGGGAGGGACGGGCGGGAAAACCAGATATACTCGGATGCTACGAGGCTTAGAGAAGCTGCTGACGAGTGTTCAAAAGTTTTGACTTAAATACCCGTTAAACTGGAAGACACGCTATTGGCGAAGGCCCTGCCCACTCCCTCTCAGGGCACCCCCCCCCCCCCCCCTAGCCGACCACCGAGAGGCCACCCCCCAATAAAATAACCGATGTCCGGTGACATAGCAGGAGGCCAAGGAAAACACTGTCCAGATGCCATAAAAACATGACAGGTATCAGTTGGACACGAAGACCCCCGGTACCGCAGCGTCGTGCTCGTCTGTTTAACTCCTTACATCAAACGTAATGATGCCAAACAGAACAGAACACTCCAAGGCGGTAACAGGGGTCTTTAATGACATCAGATACAAATGAACACAACAATGAGCATGAGACATAGGTAAAGTGAATGCTTACGGATTAAACGTAACATGCAACCTTAACACGCAGACATGTTATCAGCTGTTAAAATCCCTTATCGTATCCAGCATAGACCCCTGAACTAAACTAACATCTACACTACAGGAGAGGTTAGACAGGGAGGGACGGGCGGGAAAACCAGATATACTCGGATGCTACGAGGCTTAGAGAAGCTGCTGACGAGTGTTCGAAAGTTTTGACTTAAATACCCGTTAAACTGGAAGACACGCTATTGGCGAAGGCCCTGCCCACTCCCTCTCAGGGCACCCCCCCCCCCCCCCCCCCCCCCCCGACCCGACCACCGAGAGAGGCCACCCCCCAATAAAATAACAGATGTCCGGTGACATAGCAGGAGGCCAAGGAAAACACTGTCCAGATGCCATAAAACATGAAAGGTATCAGTTGGACACGAAGACCCCCGGTACCGCAGCGTCGTGCTCGTCTGTTTAACTCCTTACATCAAACGTAAGGATGCCTAATGATATCAATACTCGCGTCAGGGACTGTGCTGACAATATGCCTTGAATTGGACTAGCACCTGAGATTTGGGATGCTCCAATCAGAAGCCGTGTCTTTCGGGTCCTTTGCGTCTTTGTCTCTCATTGGTCCGTGTCACATTTTCCGAAGATTCGGCGCCATATTTGTGTTTGTTGGCTCCGTTTTACACCTCTTTTCACATGAACTGAAGTATTTGCCGTTGCGTTACCCTGGAAATGACTCCAACGGAAACCCTCGATTACGCACAACAGTCGCAATGCGTGGTATTGAAAGACTTGTGCGCTCGGCTGCTTGATGGGTCGTTACTGTTTGTGAATGTGCCTACTGGGGCGGGGAAACATTTTGCTATATGTTATTAGCTACTGTACTGCTCTCGATGCAATGCTTGGAATGGTTCAGAGTTCGACACCAATAGTTGTCCGCTCGCCCGGGGACAAGTGATTTGTCATGTCGGACAAGTGGTTATAATGAGCATTCTGCAATATCCCGATTTGATGATTCACGCTGAGGGCACCCTCTCTCACACAATCGGCGAGAGAGACAGACACATAACTGGTCTCTTTAACTGACTGTATTACGTAACCATACTCTCATGCAGCTAAGCGATTAAGGCGCTTGCTGTGGTGCCAGTTTGAGACGCCCCAGTATTCCAGAAGACATTCAGTGCGTTCTCATTGGACGCAGACCATAACAATGTTCATGACGTCACATAAAACCGAGGGTGCGTATCACAAGCCAGTTCCATGAGCCAGACGGGCACAACTAAAGTCAATCCGGGTAACAACCTATGCGTTCATTGGTCAAGCAGGGGCTGTCACGAAGACTAACGAACGTGTCCTATGAATATTCGGACGTGCTAGTTTAAGACCTTGTCTTGTCGTAGACTCTAGGGCGAGAAGCGTAGCGGCACCCCTGGAGTCTGGGACGCAGACTAGGTCGCCTAGGTACTCAACGGATGGGCACCACGCCTCGCCAATAGTGAAGTAACAGTGTACATAGATAATATACGTACCATGTCGGCGATCAACAATGGAGCGTGCCGTAGCCCGAGCACAATGAAGCACGTCAGATACTTGTTTTGGCTAGCTAATAACTTAACATTGACATTCATTGTGTATATAATCCGGGCTCTCAGAACATCTATACAGTGACGCACTCAGTAGGCTTCGGCAGAGGGGCCATATGTTGTTATGGTATTCTCTACTAAGTTAAGCCCAACCATTCAGTGATTTCGCCTTCACGGCCTTATGTATAGGTCACATGTCACCCCAAGCCATGAACTTATTCTTGTCGTCATGTTAGAGCGGAGTCGATACCTGGCATGTTAGCTCAGCTCGATAAATGTGTGCACTGTTATGGATCACGTGTGATAGCTCAGTCCACAAAGAGGAACTACTTGTCCCACCTCTCAGCTTATACCAACTTCTGTAACAGCATTAACCAGCCACCTCGCCCGTCAGATACCTTACAAACATCGCGCTTCCTGGCGCACCTGTCCCAAAGGCTCAGATACTCATCGCTTACACAGTACGCTAATGTTAGCCGCCTATTGACGCCGAACGTGGTCTGCCCAACCCTACTCAAAGCTGGCCGATTCAAACCTTCATGCGAGGAGTCATACAAACCAAAGGTAATGCACGAGCTCGGAAGCAACCCATCACTCCCAATATGCTCTTAGAGTTACGAAAACGCCTCGACCCATCAAAGCCCGCCGACTTAGTGTTGAGGGCAGCTCACCTCACTGCTTTCTTCACGCTCCTTCGCAAATCGAATGAGGGTGGCGGGCAGGCGTGGGTGGGGAGGGGGTGGGGGGGGGGTGGGGGTTTGGGGTGCGTGGTATATGTAAATCGCACTGTATGGTGATTCAGACAGCACTCACTGATGTACCCGCGAACCCTAAATTCCCTCCGCACAGTAGGAATATGTTATCGTCCATTGTCTGCCTGTTTGTTTGTCTGAAAAGTTGAGAATTGCTCGCTTGCAATAATTATCAGAATGGCTTCCCTCTCATCCAAATGGGTCCCTCGTCTTATTTCTGTGCAATGTATTCCAATCAGTGATTTCGACCCAAAGTTAACTCAATATACATAACTCCCACTAAATGGTTATAACGACAATAGGGGTATACTGAATACAGTTTTGGGTAGCCTAGTGGGTACTTAATATAAGACAAGAGTTATCTGTTGAAAAGCAGGATTGTCAGAATATGCTGAGGTGGCAAGAAATTGAATATAAGTGAAATTATGGCTATAAAGATCGGTCAGGGAAAATAGGCTGTGTACATTCGGGATTTATTCAACTGACGCATTCAAGGCATTCAGCTGTCCAATCTCAAAATGTGTTAACCCATCTAAATATTTTAAGTTGGGTCAGGACAATTTTAAAAATTGGCTTGATATCAAGTTGGGTCAGCGGGATACAACATCACGAGCAACATTCATCTTTCCAGGCCAGACATAAGCTTCCCTTAATTTGCGTAGAGCATAAATAACGGCAAATGCTTCTTTCTCAATGGTAGCCCACCTTAACTGAGAGCTGATTAGATACGTATTGGACGTCATTCTCTAGCCCGTTGCTATCTTCCT
The DNA here is from genome assembly GCA_034190875.2 of Urechis unicinctus. Lineage (NCBI taxonomy): Eukaryota > Metazoa > Annelida > Polychaeta > Xenopneusta > Urechidae > Urechis > Urechis unicinctus. The sequence continues at coordinate 53,785,551 of CM067354.1, read as the reverse complement.
TTATTAGGATAGCGCCGACCGCATAGTCGCAGTGTCCATATCTTGAAATGAGACTTTTTGTAGTCTATAAGGGCGATTTCAATCTCGTAACGCAATTGTTTTGCTGATCATTATCAAATTAATTTCGGCCGTTTGATTACTTAAAAAGTATAACTTCTATTGTCGGCTTAGCTTATATGAATATATAACTTACAAATAAAGTCCAAACATGTTGTTCCCTGCGACTTCCAGAGACGCCTACTCCCAAACACCTGTTACGATTCCTCCCAACATGTCATTATCTGCGTTCGTGACCGTAGCAACAATGGATGGTTAGGCTAATAACATCATATCCACATGTGCTCACGAACCGACAATCACAACATATGCCTCACCAACAAGTCACATCGGCGGGGTTTACTTAGCCATATTCTCCGCTTTGAAGCGCATGCGCCACAAACATTGGTCTGGCCCGCTGCCGTCATTGCAGATACGCTGTTATATACATACGGCAAGCACCGAGACCCACAATTTTCGCTTGTCGTCTGTTGAGTTCAAAAGTTTGCATAATCTGTGGTGTAGGTCATGGTTGTAAAATTCAGATTTGTCGCCTTTGATATTTTATGGCTTCGGGTGAAGTGGACAAAGGGGTGACGGGCAGGCAAGGCGGGGATAGGTGGGGGCGTAGTGTATGTAGACCCATATACATACGGCAGGCACCGAGACCTAGTCAAAGTTCCCTAACCCCTTGGCTGTGGGCCCTGTTTACATTTAAACAGAACACAACACTCCAAGGCGGTAACAGGGGTCTTTAATGACATCAGATACAAATGAACACAACAATGAGCATGAGACATAGGTAAAGTGAATGCCTACGGATTAAACGTAACATGCAACCTTAACACGCAGACATGTTATCAGCTGTTAAAATCCCTTATCGTATCCAGCATAGACCCCTGAACTAAACTAACATCTACACTACAGGAGAGGTTAGACAGGGAGGGACGGGCGGGAAAACCAGATATACTCGGATGCTACGAGGCTTAGAGAAGCTGCTGACGAGTGTTCGAAAGTTTTGACTTAAATACCCGTTAAACTGGAAGACACGCTATTGGCGAAGGCCCTGCCCACTCCCTCTCAGGGCACCCCCCCCCCTAAGCCGACCACCGAGAGGCCACCCCCCAATAAAATAACCGATGTCCGGTGACATAGCAGGAGGCCAAGGAAAACACTGTCCAGATGCCATAAAACATGACAGGTATCAGTTGGACACGAAGACCCCCGGTACCGCAGCGTCGTGCTCGTCTGTTTAACTCCTTACATCAAACGTAATGATGCCAAACAGAACAGAACACTCCAAGGCGGTAACAGGGGTCTTTAATGACATCAGATACAAATGAACACAACAATGAGCATGAGACATAGGTAAAGTGAATGCTTACGGATTAAACGTAACATGCAACCTTAACACGCAGACATGTTATCAGCTGTTAAAATCCCTTATCGTATCCAGCATAGACCCCTGAACTAAACTAACATCTACACTACAGGAGAGGTTAGACAGGGAGGGACGGGCGGGAAAACCAGATATACTCGGATGCTACGAGGCTTAGAGAAGCTGCTGACGAGTGTTCGAAAGTTTTGACTTAAATACCCGTTAAACTGGAAGACACGCTATTGGCGAAGGCCCTGCCCACTCCCTCTCAGGGCACCCCCCCCCCCCCCCTAAGCCGACCACCGAGAGGCCACCCCCCAATAAAATAACAGATGTCCGGTGACATAGCAGGAGGCCAAGGAAAACACTGTCCAGATGCCATAAAACATGAAAGGTATCAGTTGGACACGAAGACCCCCGGTACCGCAGCGTCGTGCTCGTCTGTTTAACTCCTTACATCAAACGTAAGGATGCCTAATGATATCAATACTCGCGTCAGGGACTGTGCTGACAATATGCCTTGAATTGGACTAGCACCTGAGATTTGGGATGCTCCAATCAGAAGCCGTGTCTTTCGGGTCCTTTGCGTCTTTGTCTCTCATTGGTCCGTGTCACATTTTCCGAAGATTCGGCGCCATATTTGTGTTTGTTGGCTCCGTTTTACACCTCTTTTCACATGAACTGAAGTATTTGCCGTTGCGTTACCCTGGAAATGACTCCAACGGAAACCCTCGATTACGCACAACAGTCGCAATGCGTGGTATTGAAAGACTTGTGCGCTCGGCTGCTTGATGGGTCGTTACTGTTTTGTGAATGTGTGCCTACTGGGGCGGGGAAAACATTTTGCTATATGTTATTAGCTACTGTACTGCTCTCGATGCAATGCTTGGAATGGTTCAGAGTTCGACACCAATAGTTGTCCGCTCGCCCGGGGACAAGTGATTTGTCATGTCGGACAAGTGGTTATAATGAGCATTCTGCAATATCCCGATTTGATGATTCACGCTGAGGGCACCCTCTCTCACACAATCGGCGAGAGAGACAGACACATAACTGGTCTCTTTAACTGACTGTATTACGTAACCATACTCTCATGCAGCTAAGCGATTAAGGCGCTTGCTGTGGTGCCAGTTTGAGACGCCCCAGTATTCCAGAAGACATTCAGTGCGTTCTCATTGGACGCAGACCATAACAATGTTCATGACGTCACATAAAACCGAGGGTGCGTATCACAAGCCAGTTCCATGAGCCAGACGGGCACAACTAAAGTCAATCCGGGTAACAACCTATGCGTTCATTGGTCAAGCAGGGGCTGTCACGAAGACTAACGAACGTGTCCTATGAATATTCGGACGTGCTAGTTTAAGACCTTGTCTTGTCGTAGACTCTAGGGCGAGAAGCGTAGCGGCACCCCTGGAGTCTGGGACGCAGACTAGGTCGCCTAGGTACTCAACGGATGGGCACCACGCCTCGCCAATAGTGAAGTAACAGTGTACATAGATAATATACGTACCATGTCGGCGATCAACAATGGAGCGTGCCGTAGCCCGAGCACAATGAAGCACGTCAGATACTTGTTTTGGCTAGCTAATAACTTAACATTGACATTCATTGTGTATATAATCCGGGCTCTCAGAACATCTATACAGTGACGCACTCAGTAGGCTTCGGCAGAGGGGCCATATGTTGTTATGGTATTCTCTACTAAGTTAAGCCCAACCATTCAGTGATTTCGCCTTCACGGCCTTATGTATAGGTCACATGTCACCCCAAGCCATGAACTTATTCTTGTCGTCATGTTAGAGCGGAGTCGATACCTGGCATGTTAGCTCAGCTCGATAAATGTGTGCACTGTTATGGATCACGTGTGATAGCTCAGTCCACAAAGAGGAACTACTTGTCCCACCTCTCAGCTTATACCAACTTCTGTAACAGCATTAACCAGCCACCTCGCCCGTCAGATACCTTACAAACATCGCGCTTCCTGGCGCACCTGTCCCAAAGGCTCAGATACTCATCGCTTACACAGTACGCTAATGTTAGCCGCCTATTGACGCCGAACGTGGTCTGCCCAACCCTACTCAAAGCTGGCCGATTCAAACCTTCATGCGAGGAGTCATACAAACCAAAGGTAATGCACGAGCTCGGAAGCAACCCATCACTCCCAATATGCTCTTAGAGTTACGAAAACGCCTCGACCCATCAAAGCCAGCCGACTTAGTGTTGAGGGCAGCTCACCTCACTGCTTTCTTCACGCTCCTTCGCAAATCGAATGAGGGTGGCGGGCAGGCGTGGGTGGGGAGGGGGTGGGGGGGGTGGGGGTTTGGGGTGCGTGGTATATGTAAATCGCACTGTATGGTGATTCAGACAGCACTCACTGATGTACCCGCGAACCCTAAATTCCCTCCGCACAGTAGGAATATGTTATCGTCCATTGTCTGCCTGTTTGTTTGTCTGAAAAGTTGAGAATTGCTCGCTTGCAATAATTATCAGAATGGCTTCCCTCTCATCCAAATGGGTCCCTCGTCTTATTTCTGTGCAATGTATTCCAATCAGTGATTTCGACCCAAAGTTAACTCAATATACATAACTCCCACTAAATGGTTATAACGACAATAGGGGTATACTGAATACAGTTTTGGGTAGCCTAGTGGGTACTTAATATAAGACAAGAGTTATCTGTTGAAAAGCAGGATTGTCAGAATATGCTGAGGTGGCAAGAAATTGAATATAAGTGAAATTATGGCTATAAAGATCGGTCAGGGAAAATAGGCTGTGTACATTCGGGATTTATTCAACTGACGCATTCAAGGCATTCAGCTGTCCAATCTCAAAATGTGTTAACCCATCTAAATATTTTAAGTTGGGTCAGGACAATTTTAAAATTGGCTTGATATCAAGTTGGGTCAGCGGGATACAACATCACGAGCAACATTCATCTTTCCAGGCCAGACATAAGCTTCCCTTAATTTGCGTAGAGCATAAATAACGGCAAATGCTTCTTTCTCAATGGTAGCCCACCTTAACTGAGAGCTGATTAGATACGTATTGGACGTCATTCTCTAGCCCGTTGCTATCTTCCTTTATTAGGATAGCGCCGACCGCATAGTCGCAGTGTCCATATCTTGAAATGAGACTTTTTGTAGTCTATAAGGGCGATTTCAATCTCGTAACGCAATTGTTTTGCTGATCATTATCAAATTAATTTCGGCCGTTTGATTACTTAAAAAGTATAACTTCTATTGTCGGCTTAGCTTATATGAATATATAACTTACAAATAAAGTCCAAACATGTTGTTCCCTGCGACTTCCAGAGACGCCTACTCCCAAACACCTGTTACGATTCCTCCCAACATGTCATTATCTGCGTTCGTGACCGTAGCAACAATGGATGGTTAGGCTAATAACATCATATCCACATGTGCTCACGAACCGACAATCACAACATATGCCTCACCAACAAGTCACATCGGCGGGGTTTACTTAGCCATATTCTCCGCTTTGAAGCGCATGCGCCACAAACATTGGTCTGGCCCGCTGCCGTCATTGCAGATACGCTGTTATATACATACGGCAAGCACCGAGACCCACAATTTTCGCTTGTCGTCTGTTGAGTTCAAAAGTTTGCATAATCTGTGGTGTAGGTCATGGTTGTAAAATTCAGATTTGTCGCCTTTGATATTTTATGGCTTCGGGTGAAGTGGACAAAGGGGTGACGGGCAGGCAAGGCGGGGATAGGTGGGGGCGTAGTGTATGTAGACCCATATACATACGGCAGGCACCGAGACCTAGTCAAAGTTCCCTAACCCCTTGGCTGTGGGCCCTGTTTACATTTAAACAGAACACAACACTCCAAGGCGGTAACAGGGGTCTTTAATGACATCAGATACAAATGAACACAACAATGAGCATGAGACATAGGTAAAGTGAATGCCTACGGATTAAACGTAACATGCAACCTTAACACGCAGACATGTTATCAGCTGTTAAAATCCCTTATCGTATCCAGCATAGACCCCTGAACTAAACTAACATCTACACTACAGGAGAGGTTAGACAGGGAGGGACGGGCGGGAAAACCAGATATACTCGGATGCTACGAGGCTTAGAGAAGCTGCTGACGAGTGTTCGAAAGTTTTGACTTAAATACCCGTTAAACTGGAAGACACGCTATTGGCGAAGGCCCTGCCCACTCCCTCTCAGGGCACCCCCCCCCCCCCCTAAGCCGACCACCGAGAGGCCACCCCCCAATAAAATAACCGATGTCCGGTGACATAGCAGGAGGCCAAGGAAAACACTGTCCAGATGCCATAAAACATGACAGGTATCAGTTGGACACGAAGACCCCCGGTACCGCAGCGTCGTGCTCGTCTGTTTAACTCCTTACATCAAACGTAATGATGCCAAACAGAACAGAACACTCCAAGGCGGTAACAGGGGTCTTTAATGACATCAGATACAAATGAACACAACAATGAGCATGAGACATAGGTAAAGTGAATGCTTACGGATTAAACGTAACATGCAACCTTAACACGCAGACATGTTATCAGCTGTTAAAATCCCTTATCGTATCCAGCATAGACCCCTGAACTAAACTAACATCTACACTACAGGAGAGGTTAGACAGGGAGGGACGGGCGGGAAAACCAGATATACTCGGATGCTACGAGGCTTAGAGAAGCTGCTGACGAGTGTTCGAAAGTTTTGACTTAAATACCCGTTAAACTGGAAGACACGCTATTGGCGAAGGCCCTGCCCACTCCCTCTCAGGGCACCCCCCCCCCCCTAAGCCGACCACCGAGAGGCCACCCCCCAATAAAATAACAGATGTCCGGTGACATAGCAGGAGGCCAAGGAAAACACTGTCCAGATGCCATAAAACATGAAAGGTATCAGTGGACACGAAGACCCCCGGTACCGCAGCGTCGTGCTCGTCTGTTTAACTCCTTACATCAAACGTAAGGATGCCTAATGATATCAATACTCGCGTCAGGGACTGTGCTGACAATATGCCTTGAATTGGACTAGCACCTGAGATTTGGGATGCTCCAATCAGAAGCCGTGTCTTTCGGGTCCTTTGCGTCTTTGTCTCTCATTGGTCCGTGTCACATTTTCCGAAGATTCGGCGCCATATTTGTGTTTGTTGGCTCCGTTTTACACCTCTTTTCACATGAACTGAAGTATTTGCCGTTGCGTTACCCTGGAAATGACTCCAACGGAAACCCTCGATTACGCACAACAGTCGCAATGCGTGGTATTGAAAGACTTGTGCGCTCGGCTGCTTGATGGGTCGTTACTGTTTTGTGAATGTGCCTACTGGGGCGGGGAAACATTTTGCTATATGTTATTAGCTACTGTACTGCTCTCGATGCAATGCTTGGAATGGTTCAGAGTTCGACACCAATAGTTGTCCGCTCGCCCGGGGACAAGTGATTTGTCATGTCGGACAAGTGGTTATAATGAGCATTCTGCAATATCCCGATTTGATGATTCACGCTGAGGGCACCCTCTCTCACACAATCGGCGAGAGAGACAGACACACAACTGGTCTCTTTAACTGACTGTATTACGTAACCATACTCTCATGCAGCTAAGCGATTAAGGCGCTTGCTGTGGTGCCAATTTGAGACGCCCCAGTATTCCAGAAGACATTCAGTGCGTTCTCATTGGACGCAGACCACAACAATGTTCATGACGTCACATAAAACCGAGGGTGCGTATCACAAGCCAGTTCCATGAGCCAGACGGGCACAACTAAAGTCAATCCAGGTAACAACCTATGCGTTCATTGGTCAAGCAGGGGCTGTCACGAAGACTAACGAACGTGTCCTATGAATATTCGGACGTGCCAGTTTAAGACCTTGTCTTGTCGTAGACTCTAGGGCGAGAAGCGTAGCGGCACCCCTGGAGTCTGGGACGCAGACTAGGTCGCCTAGGTACTCAACGGATGGGCACCACGCCTCGCCAATAGTGAAGTAACAGTGTACATAGATAATATATGTACCATGTCGGCGATCAACAATGGAGCGTGCCGTAGCCCGAGCACAATGAAGCACGTCAGATACTTGTTTTGGCTAGCTAATAACTTAACATTGACATTCATTGTGTATATAATCCGGGCTCTCAGAACATCTATACAGTGACGCACTCAGTAGGCTTCGGCAGAGGGGCCATATGTTGTTATGGTATTCTCTACTAAGTTAAGCCCAACCATTCAGTGATTTCGCCTTCACGGCCTTATGTATAGGTCACATGTCACCCCAAGCCATGAACTTATTCTTGTCGTCATGTTAGAGCGGAGTCGATACCTGGCATGTTAGCTCAGCTCGATAAATGTGTGCACTGTTATGGATCACGTGTGATAGCTCAGTCCACAAAGAGGAACTACTTGTCCCACCTCTCAGCTTATACCAACTTCTGTAACAGCATTAACCAGCCACCTCGCCCGTCAGATACCTTACAAACATCGCGCTTCCTGGCGCACCTGTCCCAAAGGCTCAGATACTCATCGCTTACACAGTACGCTAATGTTAGCCGCCTATTGACGCCGAACGTGGTCTGCCCAACCCTACTCAAAGCTGGCCGATTCAAACCTTCATGCGAGGAGTCATACAAACCAAAGGTAATGCACGAGCTCGGAAGCAACCCATCACTCCCAATATGCTCTTAGAGTTACGAAAACGCCTCGACCCATCAAAGCCAGCCGACTTAGTGTTGAGGGCAGCTCACCTCACTGCTTTCTTCACGCTCCTTCGCAAATCGAATGAGGGTGGCGGGCAGGCGTGGGTGGGGAGGGGGTGGGGGGGGGGGGGGGGGGTTTGGGGTGCGTGGTATATGTAAATCGCACTGTATGGTGATTCAGACAGCACTCACTGATGTACCCGCGAACCCTAAATTCCCTCCGCACAGTAGGAATATGTTATCGTCCAATGTCTGCCTGTTTGTTTGTCTGAAAAGTTGAGAATTGCTCGCTTGCAATAATTATCAGAATGGCTTCCCTCTCATCCAAATGGGTCCCTCGTCTTATTTCTGTGCAATGTATTCCAATCAGTGATTTCGACCCAAAGTTAACTCAATATACATAACTCCCACTAAATGGTTATAACGACAATAGGGGTATACTGAATACAGTTTTGGGTAGCCTAGTGGGTACTTAATATAAGACAAGAGTTATCTGTTGAAAAGCAGGATTGTCAGAATATGCTGAGGTGGCAAGAAATTGAATATAAGTGAAATTATGGCTATAAAGATCGGTCAGGGAAAATAGGCTGTGTACATTCGGGATTTATTCAACTGACGCATTCAAGGCATTCAGCTGTCCAATCTCAAAATGTGTTAACCCATCTAAATAATTTTAAGTTGGGTCAGGACAATTTTAAAATTGGCTTGATATCAAGTTGGGTCAGCGGGATACAACATCACGAGCAACATTCATCTTTCCAGGCCAGACATAAGCTTCCCTTAATTTGCGTAGAGCATAAATAACGGCAAATGCTTCTTTCTCAATGGTAGCCCACCTTAACTGAGAGCTGATTAGATACGTATTGGACGTCATTCTCTAGCCCGTTGCTATCTTCCTTTATTAGGATAGCGCCGACCGCATAGTCGCAGTGTCCATATCTTGAAATGAGACTTTTTGTAGTCTATAAGGGCGATTTCAATCTCGTAACGCAATTGTTTTGCTGATCATTATCAAATTAATTTCGGCCGTTTGATTACTTAAAAAGTATAACTTCTATTGTCGGCTTAGCTTATATGAATATATAACTTACAAATAAAGTCCAAACATGTTGTTCCCGGCGACTTCCAGAGACGCCTACTCCCAAACACCTGTTACGATTCCTCCCAACATGTCATTATCTGCGTTCGTGACCGTAGCAACAATGGATGGTTAGACTAATAACATCATATCCACATGTGCTCACGAACCGACAATCACAACATATGCCTCACCAACAAGTCACATCGGCGGCGTTTACTTAGCCATATTCTCCGCTTTGAAGCGCATGCGCCACAAACATTTTGTCTGGCCCGCTGCCGTCATTGCAGATACGCTGTTATCGGAGTGCTACTAATCCTCTTAGCGCTGTATCAATTACAGTTCCACGCTTACAATAACGCCATGTGTTAGCTGATTTAAACACGCGGTGTTGATATTTATCACCAGCTGGGTACTTATGTACGCTTTAGATGGGCCCATGTGGAAGGTGGGATGTTCAACCGTCTGGCATATGTGATGACAAATTCATGTTGGCCGTCGCTTCTTATGTCGATATTGATGACACTTGTGATTATGGCATCCTTACGGTTCACTGATTTTGTGGACCCATATACATACGGCAGGCACCGAGACCCACAATTGTCGCTTGTCGTCTGTTGAGTTCAAAAGTTAATTTGATGTACGCGACGTGCAGGCGTCACGGGGTTTTATTGCAGAAACTGTGGAGTAGGTCATGGTTGTAAAATTCAGATTTGTCGCCTTTGATATTTTATGGCTTCGGGTGAAGTGGACAAGGGGGTGGCGGGCAGGCAAGGCGGGGATAGGTGGAGGCGTGGTGTATGTAGACCCATATACATACGGCAGGCACCGAGACCTAGTCAAGGTTCCCTAACCCCTTGGCTGTGGGCCCTGTTTACATTTTAATGATATCAATACTCGCGTCAGGGACTGTGCTGACAACATGCCTTGAATTGGACTAGCACCCGAGATTTGGGATGCTCCAATCAGAAGCCGTGTCTCTCGGGTCCTTTGCGTCTTTGTCTCTCATTGGTCCGTGTCACATTTTTCCGAAGATTCGGCGCCATATTTGTGTTTGTTGGCTCCGTTTTACACCTCTTTTCACATGAACTGAAGTATTTGCTGTTGCGTTACCCTGGAAATGACGCCAACGAAACGGAAACCCTCGATTACGCACAACAGTCGCATGGCGTGGTATTGAAAGACTTGTGCGCTCGGCTGCTTGATGGGTCGTTACTGTTTTGTGAATGTGCCTGCTGGGGCGGGGAAACATTTTGCTATATGTTGTTAGCTACTGTACTGCTCTCGATGCAATGCTTGGAATGGTTCGATAGTTGTCCGCTCGCCCGGGGACAAGTGTTTTGTCATATCGGACAAGTGGTTATAATGAGCTGGGCACGCATTCTGCACTATCCCGATTTGATGATTCACGCTGAGGGCACCCTCTCTCACACAATCGGCGAGAGAGACAGACACATAACTGGTCTCTTTAACTGACTGTATTACGTAACCATACTCTCATGCAGCTAAGCGATTAAAGCGCTTGCTGTGGTGCCAATTTGAGACGCCCCTATTATTCCAGAAGACATTCAGTGCGTTCTCATTGGACGCAGACCATAACAATGTTCATGACGTCACATAAAACCGAGGGTGCGTATCACAAGCCAGTTCCATGAGCCAGACGGGCATAACTAAAGTCAATCCAGGTAACAATCTATGCGTTCATTGGTCAAGCAGGGGCTGTCACGAAGACTAACGAACGTGTCTAATGAATATTCGGACGTGCCAGTTTAAGACCTTGTCTTGTCGTAGACTCTAGGGCGAGAAGCGTAGCGGCACCCCTGGAGTCTGGGACGCAGACTAGGTCGCCTAGGTTCTCCATGGATGGGCACCACGCCTCGCCAATAGTGAAGTAACAGTGTACATAGATAATATATGTACCATGTCGGCGATCAACAATGGAGCGTGCCGTAGCCCGAGCACAATGAAGCACGTCAGATACTTGTTTTGGCTAGCTAATAACTTAACATTGACATTCATTGTGTATGTAATCCGGGCTCTCAGAACATCTATACAGTGACGCACTCAGTAGGCTTCGGCAGAGGGGCCATATGTTGTTATGGTATTCTCTACTAAGTTAAGCCCAACCATTCAGTGATTTCGCCTTCACGGCCTTATGTATAGGTCACATGTCACCCCAAGCCATGAACTTATTCTTGTCGTCATGTTAGAGCGGAGTCGATACCTGGCATGTTAGCTCAGCTCGATAAATGTGTGCACTGTTATGGATCACGTGTGATAGCTCAGTCCACAAAGAGGAACTACTTGTCCCACCTCTCAGCTTATACCAACTTCTGTAACAGCATTAACCAGCCACCTCGCCCGTCAGATACCTTACAAACATCGCGCTTCCTGGCGCACCTGTCCCAAAGGCTCAGATACTCATCGCTTACACAGTACGCTAATGTTAGCCGCCTATTGACGCCGAACGTGGTCTGCCCAACCCTACTCAAAGCTGGCCGATTCAAACCTTCATGCGAGGAGTCATACAAACCAAAGGTAATGCACGAGCTCGGAAGCAACCCATCACTCCCAATATGCTCTTAGAGTTACGAAAACGCCTCGACCCATCAAAGCCAGCCGACTTAGTGTTGAGGGCAGCTCACCTCACTGCTTTCTTCACGCTCCTTCGCAAATCGAATGAGGGTGGCGGGCAGGCGTGGGTGGGGAGGGGGTGGGGGGGGGGGTGGGGGTTTGGGGTGCGTGGTATATGTAAATCGCACTGTATGGTGATTCAGACAGCACTCACTGATGTACCCGCGAACCCTAAATTCCCTCCGCACAGTAGGAATATGTTATCGTCCAATGTCTGCCTGTTTGTTTGTCTGAAAAGTTGAGAATTGCTCGCTTGCAATAATTATCAGAATGGCTTCCCTCTCATCCAAATGGGTCCCTCGTCTTATTTCTGTGCAATGTATTCCAATCAGTGATTTCGACCCAAAGTTAACTCAATATACATAACTCCCACTAAATGGTTATAACGACAATAGGGGTATACTGAATACAGTTTTGGGTAGCCTAGTGGGTACTTAATATAAGACAAGAGTTATCTGTTGAAAAGCAGGATTGTCAGAATATGCTGAGGTGGCAAGAAATTGAATATAAGTGAAATTATGGCTATAAAGATCGGTCAGGGAAAATAGGCTGTGTACATTCGGGATTTATTCAACTGACGCATTCAAGGCATTCAGCTGTCCAATCTCAAAATGTGTTAACCCATCTAAATATTTTAAGTTGGGTCAGGACAATTTTAAAATTGGCTTGATATCAAGTTGGGTCAGCGGGATACAACATCACGAGCAACATTCATCTTTCCAGGCCAGACATAAGCTTCCCTTAATTTGCGTAGAGCATAAATAACGGCAAATGCTTCTTTCTCAATGGTAGCCCACCTTAACTGAGAGCTGATTAGATACGTATTGGACGTCATTCTCTAGCCCGTTGCTATCTTCCTTTATTAGGATAGCGCCGACCGCATAGTCGCAGTGTCCATATCTTGAAATGAGACTTTTTGTAGTCTATAAGGGCGATTTCAATCTCGTAACGCAATTGTTTTGCTGATCATTATCAAATTAATTTCGGCCGTTTGATTACTTAAAAAGTATAACTTCTATTGTCGGCTTAGCTTATATGAATATATAACTTACAAATAAAGTCCAAACATGTTGTTCCCGGCGACTTCCAGAGACGCCTACTCCCAAACACCTGTTACGATTCCTCCCAACATGTCATTATCTGCGTTCGTGACCGTAGCAACAATGGATGGTTAGACTAATAACATCATATCCACATGTGCTCACGAACCGACAATCACAACATATGCCTCACCAACAAGTCACATCGGCGGCGTTTACTTAGCCATATTCTCCGCTTTGAAGCGCATGCGCCACAAACATTTTGTCTGGCCCGCTGCCGTCATTGCAGATACGCTGTTATCGGAGTGCTACTAATCCTCTTAGCGCTGTATCAATTACAGTTCCACGCTTACAATAACGCCATGTGTTAGCTGATTTAAACACGCGGTGTTGATATTTATCACCAGCTGGGTACTTATGTACGCTTTAGATGGGCCCATGTGGAAGGTGGGATGTTCAACCGTCTGGCATATGTGATGACAAATTCATGTTGGCCGTCGCTTCTTATGTCGATATTGATGACACTTGTGATTATGGCATCCTTACGGTTCACTGATTTTGTGGACCCATATACATACGGCAGGCACCGAGACCCACAATTGTCGCTTGTCGTCTGTTGAGTTCAAAAGTTAATTTGATGTACGCGACGTGCAGGCGTCACGGGGTTTTATTGCAGAAACTGTGGAGTAGGTCATGGTTGTAAAATTCAGATTTGTCGCCTTTGATATTTTATGGCTTCGGGTGAAGTGGACAAGGGGGTGGCGGGCAGGCAAGGCGGGGATAGGTGGAGGCGTGGTGTATGTAGACCCATATACATACGGCAGGCACCGAGACCTAGTCAAGGTTCCCTAACCCCTTGGCTGTGGGCCCTGTTTACATTTTAATGATATCAATACTCGCGTCAGGGACTGTGCTGACAACATGCCTTGAATTGGACTAGCACCCGAGATTTGGGATGCTCCAATCAGAAGCCGTGTCTCTCGGGTCCTTTGCGTCTTTGTCTCTCATTGGTCCGTGTCACATTTTTCCGAAGATTCGGCGCCATATTTGTGTTTGTTGGCTCCGTTTTACACCTCTTTTCACATGAACTGAAGTATTTGCTGTTGCGTTACCCTGGAAATGACGGAAACCCTCGATTACGCACAACAGTCGCATGGCGTGGTATTGAAAGACTTGTGCGCTCGGCTGCTTGATGGGTCGTTACTGTTTTGTGAATGTGCCTGCTGGGGCGGGGAAACATTTTGCTATATGTTGTTAGCTACTGTACTGCTCTCGATGCAATGCTTGGAATGGTTCGATAGTTGTCCGCTCGCCCGGGGACAAGTGTTTTGTCATATCGGACAAGTGGTTATAATGAGCTGGGCACGCATTCTGCACTATCCCGATTTGATGATTCACGCTGAGGGCACCCTCTCTCACACACATCGGCGAGAGAGACAGACACATAACTGGTCTCTTTAACTGACTGTATTACGTAACCATACTCTCATGCAGCTAAGCGATTAAAGCGCTTGCTGTGGTGCCAATTTGAGACGCCCTATTATTCCAGAAGACATTCAGTGCGTTCTCATTGGACGCAGACCATAACAATGTTCATGACGTCACATAAAACCGAGGGTGCGTATCACAAGCCAGTTCCATGAGCCAGACGGGCATAACTAAAGTCAATCCAGGTAACAATCTATGCGTTCATTGGTCAAGCAGGGGCTGTCACGAAGACTAACGAACGTGTCTAATGAATATTCGGACGTGCCAGTTTAAGACCTTGTCTTGTCGTAGACTCTAGGGCGAGAAGCGTAGCGGCACCCCTGGAGTCTGGGACGCAGACTAGGTCGCCTAGGTTCTCCATGGATGGGCACCACGCCTCGCCAATAGTGAAGTAACAGTGTACATAGATAATATATGTACCATGTCGGCGATCAACAATGGAGCGTGCCGTAGCCCGAGCACAATGAAGCACGTCAGATACTTGTTTTGGCTAGCTAATAACTTAACATTGACATTCATTGTGTATGTAATCCGGGCTCTCAGAACATCTATACAGTGACGCACTCAGTAGGCTTCGGCAGAGGGGCCATATGTTGTTATGGTATTCTCTACTAAGTTAAGCCCAACCATTCAGTGATTTCGCCTTCACGGCCTTATGTATAGGTCACATGTCACCCCAAGCCATGAACTTATTCTTGTCGTCATGTTAGAGCGGAGTCGATACCTGGCATGTTAGCTCAGCTCGATAAATGTGTGCACTGTTATGGATCACGTGTGATAGCTCAGTCCACAAAGAGGAACTACTTGTCCCACCTCTCAGCTTATACCAACTTCTGTAACAGCATTAACCAGCCACCTCGCCCGTCAGATACCTTACAAACATCGCGCTTCCTGGCGCACCTGTCCCAAAGGCTCAGATACTCATCGCTTACACAGTACGCTAATGTTAGCCGCCTATTGACGCCGAACGTGGTCTGCCCAACCCTACTCAAAGCTGGCCGATTCAAACCTTCATGCGAGGAGTCATACAAACCAAAGGTAATGCACGAGCTCGGAAGCAACCCATCACTCCCAATATGCTCTTAGAGTTACGAAAACGCCTCGACCCATCAAAGCCAGCCGACTTAGTGTTGAGGGCAGCTCACCTCACTGCTTTCTTCACGCTCCTTCGCAAATCGAATGAGGGTGGCGGGCAGGCGTGGGTGGGGAGGGGGTGGAGGGGGGGGTGGGGGTTTGGGGTGCGTGGTATATGTAAATCGCACTGTATGGTGATTCAGACAGCACTCACTGATGTACCCGCGAACCCTAAATTCCCTCCGCACAGTAGGAATATGTTATCGTCCAATGTCTGCCTGTTTGTTTGTCTGAAAAGTTGAGAATTGCTCGCTTGCAATAATTATCAGAATGGCTTCCCTCTCATCCAAATGGGTCCCTCGTCTTATTTCTGTGCAATGTATTCCAATCAGTGATTTCGACCCAAAGTTAACTCAATATACATAACTCCCACTAAATGGTTATAACGACAATAGGGGTATACTGAATACAGTTTTGGGTAGCCTAGTGGGTACTTAATATAAGACAAGAGTTATCTGTTGAAAAGCAGGATTGTCAGAATATGCTGAGGTGGCAAGAAATTGAATATAAGTGAAATTATGGCTATAAAGATCGGTCAGGGAAAATAGGCTGTGTACATTCGGGATTTATTCAACTGACGCATTCAAGGCATTCAGCTGTCCAATCTCAAAATGTGTTAACCCATCTAAATATTTTAAGTTGGGTCAGGACAATTTTAAAATTGGCTTGATATCAAGTTGGGTCAGCGGGATACAACATCACGAGCAACATTCATCTTTCCAGGCCAGACATAAGCTTCCCTTAATTTGCGTAGAGCATAAATAACGGCAAATGCTTCTTTCTCAATGGTAGCCCACCTTAACTGAGAGCTGATTAGATACGTATTGGACGTCATTCTCTAGCCCGTTGCTATCTTCCTTTATTAGGATAGCGCCGACCGCATAGTCGCAGTGTCCATATCTTGAAATGAGACTTTTTGTAGTCTATAAGGGCGATTTCAATCTCGTAACGCAATTGTTTTGCTGATCATTATCAAATTAATTTCGGCCGTTTGATTACTTAAAAAGTATAACTTCTATTGTCGGCTTAGCTTATATGAATATATAACTTACAAATAAAGTCCAAACATGTTGTTCCCGGCGACTTCCAGAGACGCCTACTCCCAAACACCTGTTACGATTCCTCCCAACATGTCATTATCTGCGTTCGTGACCGTAGCAACAATGGATGGTTAGACTAATAACATCATATCCACATGTGCTCACGAACCGACAATCACAACATATGCCTCACCAACAAGTCACATCGGCGGCGTTTACTTAGCCATATTCTCCGCTTTGAAGCGCATGCGCCACAAACATTTTGTCTGGCCCGCTGCCGTCATTGCAGATACGCTGTTATCGGAGTGCTACTAATCCTCTTAGCGCTGT
The DNA here is from genome assembly GCA_034190875.2 of Urechis unicinctus. NCBI lineage: Eukaryota > Metazoa > Annelida > Polychaeta > Xenopneusta > Urechidae > Urechis > Urechis unicinctus. Next base: position 53,768,709 of record CM067354.1, on the reverse strand, counting down.
ATCAATTACAGTTCCACGCTTACAATAACGCCATGTGTTAGCTGATTTAAACACGCGGTGTTGATATTTATCACCAGCTGGGTACTTATGTACGCTTTAGATGGGCCCATGTGGAAGGTGGGATGTTCAACCGTCTGGCATATGTGATGACAAATTCATGTTGGCCGTCGCTTCTTATGTCGATATTGATGACACTTGTGATTATGGCATCCTTACGGTTCACTGATTTTGTGGACCCATATACATACGGCAGGCACCGAGACCCACAATTGTCGCTTGTCGTCTGTTGAGTTCAAAAGTTAATTTGATGTACGCGACGTGCAGGCGTCACGGGGTTTTATTGCAGAAACTGTGGAGTAGGTCATGGTTGTAAAATTCAGATTTGTCGCCTTTGATATTTTATGGCTTCGGGTGAAGTGGACAAGGGGGTGGCGGGCAGGCAAGGCGGGGATAGGTGGAGGCGTGGTGTATGTAGACCCATATACATACGGCAGGCACCGAGACCTAGTCAAGGTTCCCTAACCCCTTGGCTGTGGGCCCTGTTTTACATTTTAATGATATCAATACTCGCGTCAGGGACTGTGCTGACAACATGCCTTGAATTGGACTAGCACCCGAGATTTGGGATGCTCCAATCAGAAGCCGTGTCTCTCGGGTCCTTTGCGTCTTTGTCTCTCATTGGTCCGTGTCACATTTTTCCGAAGATTCGGCGCCATATTTGTGTTTGTTGGCTCCGTTTTACACCTCTTTTCACATGAACTGAAGTATTTGCTGTTGCGTTACCCTGGAAATGACGGAAACGGAAACCCTCGATTACGCACAACAGTCGCATGGCGTGGTATTGAAAGACTTGTGCGCTCGGCTGCTTGATGGGTCGTTACTGTTTTGTGAATGTGCCTGCTGGGGCGGGGAAACATTTTGCTATATGTTGTTAGCTACTGTACTGCTCTCGATGCAATGCTTGGAATGGTTCGATAGTTGTCCGCTCGCCCGGGGACAAGTGTTTTGTCATATCGGACAAGTGGTTATAATGAGCTGGGCACGCATTCTGCACTATCCCGATTTGATGATTCACGCTGAGGGCACCCTCTCTCACACAATCGGCGAGAGAGACAGACACATAACTGGTCTCTTTAACTGACTGTATTACGTAACCATACTCTCATGCAGCTAAGCGATTAAAGCGCTTGCTGTGGTGCCAATTTGAGACGCCCTATTATTCCAGAAGACATTCAGTGCGTTCTCATTGGACGCAGACCATAACAATGTTCATGACGTCACATAAAACCGAGGGTGCGTATCACAAGCCAGTTCCATGAGCCAGACGGGCATAACTAAAGTCAATCCAGGTAACAATCTATGCGTTCATTGGTCAAGCAGGGGCTGTCACGAAGACTAACGAACGTGTCTAATGAATATTCGGACGTGCCAGTTTAAGACCTTGTCTTGTCGTAGACTCTAGGGCGAGAAGCGTAGCGGCACCCCTGGAGTCTGGGACGCAGACTAGGTCGCCTAGGTTCTCCATGGATGGGCACCACGCCTCGCCAATAGTGAAGTAACAGTGTACATAGATAATATATGTACCATGTCGGCGATCAACAATGGAGCGTGCCGTAGCCCGAGCACAATGAAGCACGTCAGATACTTGTTTTGGCTAGCTAATAACTTAACATTGACATTCATTGTGTATATAATCCGGGCTCTCAGAACATCTATACAGTGACGCACTCAGTAGGCTTCGGCAGAGGGGCCATATGTTGTTATGGTATTCTCTACTAAGTTAAGCCCAACCATTCAGTGATTTCGCCTTCACGGCCTTATGTATAGGTCACATGTCACCCCAAGCCATGAACTTATTCTTGTCGTCATGTTACAGCGGAGTCGATACCTGGCATGTTAGCTCAGCTCGATAAATGTGTGCACTGTTATGGATCACGTGTGATAGCTCAGTCCACAAAGAGGAACTACTCGTCCCACCTCTCAGCTTATACCAACTTCTGTAACAGCATTAACCAGCCACCTCGCCCGTCAGATACCTTACAAACATCGCGCTTCCTGGCGCACCTGTCCCAAAGGCTCAGATACTCATCGCTTACACAGTACGCTAATGTTAGCCGCCTATTGACGCCGAATGTGGTCTGCCCAACCCTACTCAAAGCTGGCCGATTCAAACCTTCATGCGAGGAGTCATACAAACCAAAGGTAATGCACAAGCTCGGAAGCAACCCATCACTCCCAATATGCTCTTAGAGTTACGAAAACGCCTCGACCCATCAAAGCCAGCCGACTTAGTGTTGAGGGCAGCTCACCTCACTGCTTTCTTCACGCTCCTTCGCAAATCGAATGAGGATGGCGGGCAGGCGTGGGTGGGGAGGGGGGGAGGGGGGGGGGGGGTGCGTGGTGTATGTGGACCAATATATATACGGCAGGCACCGAGACCCGAGAGCCACAGATTTTCGCTTGTAGTCAGTTGAGTTCGAAAGTTTCCCCGTCCGCCCACATCTGCTTAACCTCTTGCTCTGTGTCTTAGTTTTTGTAGTTAATTGTAGTCTTTAATTCGGGTCAGGCGGATATATATTGTTATATATATATTTTTCACATTGTATATATTTTGATGTTTCTTTGCTTATAATACGTTATATTGCCATTACATAATTATGTTAATTTTAAGTTTTAATTTTTGTGTTTGGATTTGTAATCAGTAAGTTTCAATGATATAAATGTCTTCGATGTAAACTCAAGGTTTGAATTTGTAAGCGCACTCATTGTATAATTTTGGTTGTATTCTAGATTCACGGTGCTCAGGTGCTACGATTTATCATGCATAGATGTCGGATGTGAGATAAAGGAAATAAAAGCATCAGTGGAATAATAAAGACTTCTAAGTTCAATCACAAGGTTTTACTCGGACGCACATGACCATAAGACAAACTTTACACCCTCATGTTGGGAAATGATTCAAGCCAATTTGAGGAGTAGTTTTGATCGATTATGCGTCGACCACCATAAAGTTAAGTGCTTAGCCGATCTCACCCAGCCTCTTTGCTCACGCCAGACATCGAACCCCAAATCCTTGAATTGACAAAACGTCAACAGGATACAGTTGAGTTGCAGTACTAAGGTTAAATCCTTTTGGGTGTGTGTGCATTTCAATTGGCCGGTCACGCATTATGTAGATTAAACTTGTTCCTCGTTGATCGATTGTAGTGCCAATCCCGTTTGAGGCAGGTTACATAATTGTGTCAGATGCTGTAAACTTACGACGTCCAGTAATTTCCGATATCAAGTAAAGGCATCAATAATTAATGCATTAGTTCTATATAATTGCACACATTACTCAGAAGGCATCAATAGACCTTGCTTCGGAATAGGGTCAGGTTTCGCCTGTTACGTGATTTATAACCCACGGACTGAAGCGGGTCACATGCCACGTCGTTAGCGTTGAGTGAATCAGTGCCGATACAGTTTGAGGCAGGTTACATAATTGTGTCAGATGCTGTATACTTACGACGTCCACAAATTTCCGATATAAAGTAATGGCATCAATAATTAATACATTAGCAATATATAATTGTATACAGTCTTCAGAAGGCATCAATAGACCTGGCTCGGGAAATAGAGGGAGGGCTGGTTAATTTCGCATGAAACGCAATTTATAACCCAGGTACTGATGTGGGTCAAATGGCGCGTCGTTTGTGCTGCGTAATACATACTATTAAAGACTCATTAGCACGATAATGAACACGCCATCAATGTATCCATACGATACAAGTTTGCTCCTGGTTCACGATCAACTTTATTTCACACCCACTCCCCGTGTGCGTCTTAACTGTCAAGCTTGGCTGATAAGTATCGGTTCGTCTATCATTAAATATTATACATATATATGTACTTAGAAATATATATACATATATATATATATATATATATATATATATATATATATATATATATATATATATATATATATATATATATATATATATATATATATTATATATATATATATATATATATATATATATATATATATATATATATATATATATATATATATATATATATTATATTATTAAACAGTATTTTCTCTGTATTTCTCTAAATGTTATTTGCAATGTCCTTATGTTTTGCCCTAAACACCAAAATTATTATTGTAGCCAGCCGGGAAATTACCGGCCTGTCAACTTGACATATATAGTAAGCAAAACACTGGAAAACGCATGTAATAGACAAAATGACAGAACATTGACTCAACATAACATATTCAATGAGTCTCAGCATGGTTGTTTTAAAATCATCTTCCAAAAACTGCTTCGTATGTCAGAATTCATTACTAGAAACACCACCGTGCATTTTCTATCATTGCTTGATATAAAGACTTGACATCTAGCACTTGCAGCTTTCTCTCAGCCATTTGAAGTGAGGTTCTAAGTGATAAATATTGTATCAGAACTTCGCTTCTTTGAATCATTCCTTCATCATCAGTTGATGAATTCTGATGCAATTAACTGTCACCATACAACATGTCTCCCATGAATAACCACCGTACAACATTGTTAAAATGACAATTTTCTGCAAACTGGCACACGCTTCAGTGAATGTCAAATCATCCAATCGTCCTTGGTGATCACACTTCACCGATTCATTTTGAAATTTGGTTGATATTTTTAACAACTAACTTACTGTGTGCATACGGAGCTTACAAAGTTATGTAGATTTATACACATTTACTTCGTAACTTTACATAGAAGATGGCGGCATTCACGCGAAAGCTTGACCTCAATTGACCTGTTATGATATTTTAGTGCAAAACATGATATTATTTTCATTAACAATCAGTTAATCCCTGCTGACTTTGCAGTCTCATTGTATGCCGGATGTTTAAAGCCAAAGTCTCAGACGTCATAAATGATTGTAATAAGATGTTGCAAGGGCCCAAATGGCTGCAGTCTAAATCATGACAATCTAAAAAACAATCCAAATATGATTAACCTTGTAAACGTGATATTGTTTAAGGAAAACGTCTTTGCTTTGATTGTGTAAGGCATAACATTTATCAATGTTAACAAATGTGTTTGTATGCTATTCAGTGTCATCGATGATTACTGCAATAACAGTCTTATTCCTATTCATCAGCCACATCAGATTGAAAACGTGATGGGGTTTCCCTTTCCAATAAGATAAGCTGGATATCCATGCGTTATTGTCTGCGCGCTCTTGCCAACAGATATTGTGTTCCACTCCCATATGATAACAATGTAATAATGATGATAATGAATTAGGCCAACCAAGATGTATTGGTAACCACTATGTAATACGAAAATCGCTAACCACTTAATTAATTAAAAATGACAACCCGTGCTAAATCGATAACTTCTGACATTTCGACTACCCAGAATGTAGAGCTAGGCTATATTCAGTGTGCCATAATATTAAAACGATTGTAAGACCATCGAAAAGTTAATCTGAATATCGACTATATAACTATAATGACTCAGCAACAACTTCCAAATATATAAGTCCAATGAGTAATGGCGATCGACAATCCCAATCGATTATTCAGCTGAATATAATTATGCCTCGTTTCCCCCCAAAGTTACTTGTTTTTCAAATGTCCACATATTGTCTCTTATAGCAGCCTTTTGCTGTTCATATACAACACACATTGAATACCACGAGATATAATAATTGAAACGCTTGCTGTTATCACATTTCACACTGTCTTGAACCATATGTTTTTTTGTGCTTGCTTGTCTTGAGCATAATTCTAGGAAATAAGGGTGCATCACTAACGTGGAATTGCAATTGCAGAATATATATTTATTGTTTGTCGATTGTATGTTGCTGTCACAATGCCATAATGATGACCACTACGTTCATATCATCAATGAATAAATGTACATCAATATATCTTTTTGTGGTATTCAAAGGGTGTGATTTCGATGGCAGTGTGGTCTGGAAATATGGTCACTCATTTGTAAAACAGGAAATCGTTTTTGGCGAGGCTTACTGGAGTAAATAGCAAAAATGAGCGTCAACAATGAATTGCCGACTATGTGTTCACCACTATGAACCCTCCATGAGTGTATAAACTGTAATGGTCGCTAGTACGCTGCTTTTTGCCCATATTTGATATGCTACCCGGAAGGCGGGCTCATTTTAGACTATATTGCAGCTAACAGAAAGCAAGCGCTGTGTTTTGGACGGCCATAAAGTAGATAATAGGCCATAAGGTTGATTTGCCTCGAATGTTGTTTCATATGCCGACAAGATTTGGAACGCAGTTGATTTCCGAATTAGCGCTATTTTAAGGCTAGTATATTCCAGTTTGTTTCACAGCACATTCCATGTGGAATGGTGTTATTTGCAATTGCATATTTATGGTTGTCATGCGTAAGCATACGAGAATGCAACTCTAGATTATCTGTCTTGCTGGTGATTTATACTTACGATTTTTTGCCAGCTCTTACGTTTCATTTCCTATCCAGTACTACTCTGTAGCAGTTTCCTGTATTCAACGACTCCGGATTTGGGTGCTGTCCCAACGTCCCCAAATCTGTCTGGTAAATGGCAGCGTTGACACGGTCGACTGGCTTTCTGTTTTAGTCTCAGCACTGCGGTATCAACATGATATTGATCACGCTATGTTTTCATCTCATAAATACACAGTTTTTGAAGTAAGCTATGCTTATTAGTTCAGCTTGATAACACATGTTGACGTCATGTGTAAAATCTACATTTGTGCGTTTGTAGCGGGCATATCACTCTACTAGACAAAGCATTATTATAAAAGTTTCATTCTCGACGTAATGTACATTTTGTAATGCGTCCATGTGTCTATTTCAGAGCATTTTAGTCTGCTTTCATCACAGTTAAACTAATTAAAGTGTCCAGTCATCATGCGAGACAATCATTAAGTGGGCAGTTAGTAATGTGATGATATTGATGGTACGCATTTAATATCACGATGAGTCAATGAAGTGCATAACAAGGCCACAAACACACCAAATACCCAAACCAACACGCGTAAAAAATACAATAAATTGTTTGAATAGATTAAGATGAATTTTGCATATAGTAAGTTATGTATATATTTATATAGCACACGCAAGCATGTATATAAATATATATGCATATATATATATATAGATGATATAAATATATATCTATATACACATATGTATCTATATATAAACAATATAAATATATATTCATATACACATATATATCTATACTTATATACACATATAAATATATATATATATATATATATATATATATATATATATATATATATATATATATATATATATATATATGAATATATATATACACATGCAATATAGATTGACTGATGATGACTACCCAGAATTATATATATATATATATATATATATATATATATATATGTATATATATATATATATATATATATATATATATATATGTATATATATATATATATATATATATATATATATATATATATATATATATATATATATGTGTGTGTGTGTGTATTTATATATATATATATATATATTTATATATATAGGCATATATAGGCATATATATGCATATATATATATATATATATATGCATATATTCTTTTTATTGATTTTTAAATCAATTTACTTATATGCATTGTAGACGAATGTTTTTCCAATCGCAATGCCAACAAGTGAATAACATTCTGTAGATAATTTGCTTTATTTAGATATGGGGCTGCTAAGTTATAACGGGAGCTGTAGAGATATTTCGAGATCACTGTCTGGCAAACATTCCAATTGGGGACACGTTTAATCCCGGTGCTTTGTTTTTACAATTTGACATCCATCCTGAAAATTGGATTTTGAGCAAAGCTATTCGTTTTCTTATAAGTGTTTGCAAACTCTGTGTTTCAGTGTGCTTATATCGATAATGTTGTATTGTCAGCATAAAATAGGTTAACAACTGGACCAAATCACAACGAAAATAATAATTGCATGATTTCCGAAACATGAATCTTGAGCAAAACGGACAAAAACACTGTCCGGTCTATTTTGGACCTGCATCAAGTAGTGTGTGGTTAATGGCACCGATATCATAGCAGCCATTAACCGATGGGTATAGCCTGTGTTAGATGACAACGTAGATGTCGTATGTAAAGAGAAGTAACCACATTTTGTGCTCATTGTAAAATAATGATGAGCTACGCACCAGCATAATGCTTCAGCACAGCTGTGTTGTTAGTTTCAAGCCCGTTCCTTGGTCATTTGCAACATGTCCCATCATTATGTAATCAGTAACACATAGATCATACCAGTATGTGCCAGGTGAAGGTTGCAGTTATCAATTCCTATGCGCTACGGTTAATCAGGTGATGATATCATTTGTTGAAATATTGAGACCTGCATCAAGTTGCGTGTGGTTATTATTAGAACTGATATCATAGCAGTCATCAACGATCGAAAACAGAAAGGCATTTTCCATTGCAAACGTCCTTACCGCAGCACCAATGAGTGTATAACAGGTACTCAGCATAGGACTGTAGCAAAGCTGGTGTATATATATCTCTCAACAGGCGCAATTATCACAATTTGTAAAACGTTCCACCTGGACGTGAAAATTCATAGCAAAGAAAACGTAGTCAGACCTGGTTGTGAGCGTAGCTGTGTGCTGCCGTTGCTTTCAGATCAACTAGGTAATGGATATATTACTTGTGACAGATTAAAACATTCGCATCGATCTCAAAACATAGAAACGGTTTTTAGAGAACAACAATATAATTCGATCAATTGAGTTTTCAACCAAGGCACCATTCCCACATGTTTGCTGCCGCCGCAGAGCAATGGATATGAATCGCATAGGGTCAGTCGCATTGTTGATACAACCGCCAGTAACATCATAGAGTTTATAGCTACGCTAAGAGGGCTCACTTAGAGTTGCTCTGGGGTGATCGCTTCCCTAATTATAATACACTGCAGTCGCAAAGTGGCGCTACTGTGACACTGCGATTGATGAGAGCGGGAAAAATCTCGTTTCGCAGAGCCTTTCCACTGCAAAAACACGCCGTGCAATAGCTTTGAAATAGCAATAATAACAAGCGCACTATTTAACAAGTGTATACCTATTGCTAACATTGCGCTTCCCGCAGCGTCCGCGCAGTTTACGATTCTCGATCTTTCATGCCCGCGCTGTAGATGGTGGTTTTAGATTGTCAATAACTGTCTGGATGGAGTGAACTAGCCTGGTGTACACATTTGTTGGGTTGTCAGGGAGATGTAAATGTCTCGAGCAAAGAGTTTATAGCTACGCTAAGCTGTGTGGTGATTATGAAATGACACGAAATAAACCCCAGTCATCAGGCGACGATACCATGAAATCGACAAAAGCACATTGGACTGTTGATTCAACGTCTCGGCGCTCGGCGTCTATAAAAATATGAACTCATCTGATTAGTCGAGGTGACCACGGCTCTAGATTAAAAAGATAATTCCACGTGGTTTTTAGTGACGCTATGTCAAGACGCTATTACAAAACGCTTCGGTTGACAGGTGGCGTCTTCCTCGGGCGGAAGGCCTGAGTGAGCGCTCTTAGCGAAGCTATAAACTCTTTGGTAACATTTTGATTAATGGGCAATGAGAGGCGGAGAAGTGCGCATAACACTCACAACATTGCCACGGATATGTGCGTAGCAAGCAGACGGCATCCCATGGTTTACTACAATATTCAACGACCCGTGTTTTGACTATCGAACGGTATTGAATATAGGTGCGGTATACAAAGTGGAGTCAATTATTAACGATGATGCATAATCGCACTGCGCCAGGCAATGTTATTTACTATTCCCAAGAAGCGGCAATTTTATTAACTCGCGGATCGTTTGATTGAGATTGAGTGGCAGATGTGCTAACGTTCTCTAGGCGAGATCAATGGAATATTTGGATACCGTAATGGTGGAATTAAGCCGTTTAGAAGGCGTTTGGAGAGAAAGAGGAATGTGAAGCAGATGGTTGATATAACGATATAATAACGGGCCATTGTGTTCCCTTTCTTCGCCGCAGCTGTACAGCGTGCTGACGTCATGGTACTCATGGAATGATTTCACAAACCACGGAAATAGCCTTTCTCTATTTGCACATTCCTCCAACACTTCTTTGGGATTAGTCTTTTGTATAGATCACAGATTAACCTACATATCATCGTCACCCAAGGGTAATATATATTATTACATTTTGTTTTTCGCAGTCTCCTGTACAATTCAATTGGTAGAATGATATTTATGAAATAACAACCAAAGAGGCAGCTTCTGACTATTCCTGTAATCGCGGCAGTGCAACATTTTCTGCTAGGCCTTCGACGCACCAAAATATTCATCAAAATTATGATTAGAGGGCTAGGCGGACATCCGGATAGTCGGCTCTGCCTGTCGGTGGCTCTGCTCAGCTGTTTAGCGTCGGTACCCAGGGAATGTATGAGAGGAAATCTGCCCCGGCTGATTGGCTAAACTGCTGCTTGATACGGTTGTTATCAGCGCGTGTCGTTATTCTTATGCCGCATGATGCGAAATGCAAGTGGTATAGAGTAATATTTGGCAGGGAACAGCATAGCAGTGGATGAGGCATGTTATTTGCAGTACTCTTCCGCCCTTCTTAGGGTACACGTTAGCTTCCAACACAGATAGGTCCAGCAAATTACTAAGGCTAATGAGGAATATCTACAATTTACATTCAGAATTAAGAACTATACTGACGCAGACAATTAACGGGCTTTAACAGCAAATCATTATTCGGAATCTGGGAATTAGGCCATGACGACAGGCTCCGAGTTTCATGCTTGACAAAAGAATTTGTCACTACATGAGTGACATCGTGTAAAAACTGAATCTATCTGTATAGTATTTACATATTGACAGAAAGAAAGAGAGGGAGAGAGGGAGCAAGCAAAAGAGAGAGAAAGATAAAAAACGAGAGTGAGAATATCAGTGCTACATGCACCCACGAATTCATCTGTAGTGCGTCCTGCGGTTCCATGAATGTCCGTGGTCTATGAATGCTCAAAAGAGATGTCTGATCGCAAAATAATCATGGCGAGCATATTGATATAATATTCAATAAGCTCTACATGAATGACGTCAACTTTTTGTGCCAGTAGGGAACGTATCATATATAATTGCCTTTTTAAGAATATTTTGCCTCAGGAATAAACTGTTGCCTAACTATTGCAATTATGCCAACACTTCTAAGGATGCTGTTACACTATTGTGCATTACGCTGGAGTTGCGTCGTCACAGAGGGCAACAACCTCATTATATTAGATGAAAGCGTATGGGGTAGCATGTCAAGGTACATTCCGAAAAACATGGCAGTTGCACGTGTCAGGGACTGGAGCCTTTAATTAATTTAGCTTTGACCTCCAAGTTTAGATGAATGCGTTGTGTTTGATAAATTAATTGATTTGAGCAAAACAAATGGCAACGATACACGCAGACGAGCTAGTGTTTCGCACTCAAACACAGGCGTCAACACAGTGAAACGCAACCAGTGCTTGTCCAGCTAACAAAAAAAATAGATCACAGCAAATATTGCGACAGCTGGTTATCAACGTGGCTGTATCGGTGCGTTGCACAGAAACATTTGTACATAAAACTGTAATGATACGAATCTTCCTTATGGAAGTTGGACATTTCCGTGCTCACATTATAAACAGTTCTGTAATACAGCTGCTTCCTTCTCTCGCATTGTTGTTGAACCATGATTAGATCTTGACGACGGTTTTCAGATAACAACTACATGGCGTGTGTTTCAAGAAGAAGCGGGATATGACATTCATTAAAATATTTTCCTTTTAAATGTTAAGAAACAACAGAATACAATATCACCATAGCACCGTCATCTAGCCAGAAAATGAACCAATTGCATATAGGCCCTATGCAATTAGTCATGCTTTTTCATGTCAGATTGCAATAAGATCCACATATGCGGTAAACGTTACCAAAATAAAGATGTTTGAAGGGATATCAAAATCTGTCGGTTACAGTTGCCGGTGTTATCTATTTGATTATTACTAAACCTCTCGGGTACATGATTTGATTACTTATTTGTTAATAACTTTCTAGGAAAGTCTGTTAATATTTCTGATGCTTGTTTCTGCTCAGTGTGTAATCACAGCTTCTTGAATGCCTACGTCAACTCATGATACTCCCTCTTAATAACAGATGTATTGTTGATAACGCAAATGTTCGTTGATCCCCAAAAATGTCTCACAAACGACTCGGTAGAATACTGAAACATCATCCGAAATCGGATGATAATAAAACATTAGCTTTAAACCGGAGACTACATTATCTAACCCTCAGAACGACTTGTTAGCGATACTGTAATGTTGTTCGACCGAGACGATGACGATTGTTTACGCATGTACAATCATACACGGTCTGCATCTATATATCAACCCCTCCTATGATTAAAATGCACGGTGCTATGTTGCATACCGTGACGACACTTCATTACAATAGAATACGACGTCTTATCAGTTAAGATAAAGATGTTATGGTAAATGATGGGAATATTGTTCCATCATCAATACCGGTGATGGAAATACCAGTGGAACCTCCACATACCATAAACTGGCTGTTGAACGCATCCAAATGTCGATTGGCGGACCATTACTTACATATCTAACAAAAACCCCGAATGAAACAAGAATGATGGTCGATTATCATACAAACAAACTCTCTCTCTCTCTCTCTCTCTCTCTCTCTCTCTCTCTCTCTCTCTCTCTCTCTCTCTCTCTATCTTACACACACACACACACACACACACATTACACACATATATATATATATATATATATATATATATATATATATATATATATATATATATATATATATATATATATATATATATAAATATATATATTCCAATAATATATATATATAAATGCTTCCAATAACATTGTGCCGACAGACTATGTACTTTGATATGGCTAAATGATTGGTGACAAATGGCCTGTACTCAACCCTTATTTTACAATCAGTTGCTCAAAACTTTTGCCAGATTCATTATTAATTATTGTGTTAGGATACAATTCATTCTCTAAATCAGTTGATAACAAATCTTGTTTCATTTTTATGGATTTTTCTCCTCACTCTTTTTAAGTATACGATCAACATTGATCATTATTTTATTAAATACGAAAGTCTATAGGCCTCTTGGGAAAAAAACTGCCAATCGCAGCATCTCAAGTAGAAGAGTCTGAGATGCCATATCACAAACATGATCAATTAAGAACACATCAGCATTTTGCAATAACCATTTATTTTTTATACGTTAACGGTAAACCCGAAAGGTCATTAATTTGTCTTTATATAATAAAATATGAAAATAAACGGCAATTAAAGAGAAATTATGTATCATAGTTGTCATATAAGCAATTATGACAGATTAACGTATGTAAGATAGGACATTAACGAATAGCTAAAAACGTCAGTTGAGTACTGCTGCTGAATTTGCTGATCAATATTGATCGAACCTTATAACTAGCTTTCTTGGATCTTTTCCTTTTAAATTAAGATTTAAAAAGAATTAAATGTACCCTTAAGTGACCTGTTGCAGGTCAATAAAAAAAACATGTCAATGTCAAATCAATACCAGAAAACGTGTAATCAATCAAGGATCAACAGCAAATCATAACAGCTTCCGATATCTTGTATATTGCAACGCAAAATAGATTCGTAGTTCCCAAAATGGATATAAATGTTACTTTTTAACAAGTGCTATCTTCACATTATTCATGGAGACATCCATGATTTGCAACGGAAGAATTAGTGCAACAAGCAGATCAATGAACAGCTCTGAGATAATATATAATATCAGTTAACATCCTAACATATTTGTTATATATTAAAGTCCACTTGATTTGTTGAAGGATGTGTGCTTTAGTTGGATCTCTCAGATATTACAACCTATGGATGATACACTGTGGAGGCTTGTCCCGCAACGGAGTTTTTATGATTTTGTGCCGTCGCGAATACAAACCCGTACAACCAATCTTTGTATTTAGCGATATTTTCATGTTTTTCTACCAAACCTTGATCTTGGTGTGGATGAAATGTTGCAACTCCACGACCATTCAAGTATCTGGTGTTACGATGGGTTTTTGCATCTATTTGTATTTGGAGCACACCCGAAGAACATTCCTGCTAACTTAATCATGCACTCAACCGCTATGTCCCCGAGCCCATACGTTTATGGCGTGTTCAAGACATGTCAAACGCTAGTCAGCCATTTAATTAGCTCTAAAACGCAGCAAGCATGAAATACCTTATTTAGATATGGCAATAAACTCGACAAACAATACTAATCTTACGTTTTTATTGCTTTACGTAGTTATGTCCAATGCTAGGACGTACGCGTTCTGGGTTTAATGATGAAGCAGACTCGAGTTCTCAAGAAAGCACTTGCATGAGACAGGTTGCGACCTTCAGATAACGAGGACGTAATTTGACAGGTGAAATATTGAAGCATGTTAACGTAGCTAACGAAATGAATCGCAGTGCCTCGTCGTTGAGGCGTTAATGTGCGTTTTATAATTCAGTTGCCTCTTACGTTTTTAATAAGCATAGCTACGCCCGACATGTATATTAGTAGGTCAATGCCTTCCCTCTGTTTGCGTTGCAACCGGATTAGCCCACCAGTGCTCTCACATGTATGTCAGATATGATAAAATTGGAATTGATATTTGTCTTTCACTAATTTGCCAAATTGAATAATTGTCATTGCAGTGAATTTTAAATGAGTTGAATATATCATGCAATCATCTATCTAACTGCGGCTCACTTAGCTATTGTGATTGAAAGTGTATAATGTAATTGACGGCGTTAAAGGGTTAAACATATGATAATTGAAGCATTGTAATTAGTAATGATATATGCTAACTGGTTATAAACATAACAACATGGATATTGTTCAGATGGATAAATGGTCCCGGTGTATATTCAGTTCGTATGTTATCGATTAGGGTCAGAACTCTGGAGATGTATGCATCTGCAACCGTCCATTTCCTCAGCCATAATGCTTCCAAAAACATTGTGCCGACCCCTCTATCCAGGCAGCATCGTTTTACCATATGATATAAAATTGCAAACTTATTTTGCGGTTCAGGCAGTCTGAGTACCAGATTCCAGGTATTCCGCTACGCTTCTCGCCCTAAAGTCAAGACAAGGTTTAACTCTTATGCAACCGGATACTCATAAGATATGTTCGTTAATCGTCGTTACAGCCCCTTCTCGAACTGTTGACCAATCAACGCGTAGGTTGTTACCTGGATTGACATTTTCTGCGCGCGTCCGGGTCATCTTACTGACTTGTGATACGCACAATAGGTTATCTGTGACGTCATCTGCATGATAGTTGTCTGTATCCTATGAGAACACAGAATGTCTTTTATAATTGGGGGGCGACTCACAAGTTTTGGCGTCTGTTTCTTCGTGCTAAATTTCGGTTACCCCTTTAACGAAACAGTCATGACTCATCAAGCAGCAGAGCGCACAACCATTGTGAGAGTCTTTAATTCCGCACCATGCGACTGTTGCGCGTAATTGAGGGCTTCCGATGGGGTCATTGCCATGGTTAAGCAAGAGCATATACTTCAGTTCATATGAAAAGAGGTCTAAAACGGAGAGAAGAAAAACAAATATGGCACCGTATCTTCGGAAAATGTGACACTGACCAATCGGAGACAATGACTCAAAAGTATCCGAGAGACAGGTATCAAACATGTCACTCATTTAGAGGTCGATAATATATGAAATACTTAAAGTACAATTGTAGGTTCATGATGACGACACATAAAAAACAACGCCAAATACCCACAGGTCGAGGAGTAAGGGTAATGACTTATAACAAGCTGTATTTCGAACTAGGCAAGGAGCACGCGTTGTTCCATACATTAAACTGACTGTAAAATCCACCTGCTCAAGTGGGTTATCTGACGCTATGTTAGTGTATAGAAGAAAATAATGACTTGGGCATGAGGTTGTGTTACCAATGGCGGTACTTACACGTCTCTAAATTACGATTATAAGGCATAATTTAAGCACATCGGAAGCAGGTAGAATGCAGTGAATGTAAATCATATTAACGATGGAAGATTCAATAATGACAAGACAAGAAGTAAAATCACTTGCGATCTCCACTAAATCCACATTCTCGAGGGGATCAAATGAAACTACATTTTGGTTGAGGCCTTCCATGGTTCACCTTGATCGGTCATAAGCAGAAGTGAGCCATATACTAACTACATTGGTTCAGGCTAATGAGCATAACGAGACTATTACATTATAAACACTGTATTCATCTTTAATATGGAGTGCACTCTAATAATGACGAGTGATGTATTATTTAGCTTATTATCACGGGGGCTCTTGTTGATAGTTCATAGCCCCAACTTACAACGGAACACAATCAACGGTCCTAAAGTAGGAGCAGATTAATCAACCCGCGTCTAATGTGATTAAGGTGATGGTATGCCGCACGGTATTTGAATAGGATCAGTGGGACATCGGGATGCCTTAATGATGCTATGTGCCGCAAATACGGACGATAAGAGTAGAAACACGAATGTGATATATAAATGGGCATCAAAGTAGACGTTCGATACTTTTTTTCTAAACCACAAGCAGACCCACCGCGCACTGAAGTTGCAGCAGTTATAAACTGCATTCACAACAGGGGACGATTACATCCGTTACGGTCTATATACCTGCGGCAAACCACCATAGTTCACTGCATCCAGCTTCATCAACCAGCTTATCACCGTTACCTCATGATCCTGCATTTTCAAATTAAATCTATAGAAATAGTAACAACCATTCTGGTTGTTCAGGGCAACCGCACCACACAGATGCCATGGATAACTTAAACAAAAACACAAATTGCTGTTGTCTAAGACTGTGACCGTCTGCAATAGCAATCGGAATTTGCAATGCACCACGTATATGTGATGTAATTACAGAGGATCTTGAAGATTTGGCGTTGATTATGTTAAGTCTAGCATCTTTCACTGTTAACAAATGCGATTGTAGGCTATTCAACTTCATCGCTGATTACTGCAATAGCATTCTTATCCCTATTCATCAGTCACATCCGCCTGAAAACGTGATGGGGTTTGGTTATGAACAGCAACTGTTAACAGCGGTAATGCAGTAGTATCCATATGCAATAGGAGTAATTTAATTGCAGATGCCCAAGCATTTACCATGCTATACATGGGTTTGTGCAAGGCCATTCAGTTTAATTGCCATATTATTACAATATCCATGCTTATGGATGTTGTCAATCGGCTGATTTCTAAGCGGTTACACTTGCTTAACTTTACGGAGCCTATTTTCCAAGAACATAACTCACAGCACACTCCGTGTGCAGAGATATTACTAGCAATTGCACGACTTAATACTGCAACGTGAGACCATAGCAGCACGTAACTTTACATGCATTTCTAAAAATTGCATGACATACTGCAACGTGCGACCATTTTATATATTCACTTGGCAGAACAGGGCAACAGTGATTGAAAACATAGTACGTTTCTTAAAGGGAGTTGTCCATATTCAGCTGTTGTCCTTGCACTTAACCATTCAAGATGGTCGCTTGACGCTGCTGTTGCTGCTGAGAATGCGAGCTGTGTGGTAAAGCGTTATCCCCTGACGTCTACTGTAAACCATACACACAATGACGTATGGCTAGCCATTGTATATTTTACAATGTCTCCACTCATCCGTCCGAAGCCTGACAAATTCTATCAGGGCAAGTTTGCTAAAATCATAACTCAATATTTAATCTTCGATACACAATATTGTGCAAGTTGCAATGGTTGTCCAGCAAATTAAATTCAAGATATTACAACTTATAACCGAAAGCGACCAAGGCCAAGCGCACCTATATGTACATCCATTGGAACGTTTCCAGGCTTGCCGTGTCATTTATCACTTGCTCTGTCATACATCACTCGATATATATTTCAAAGGCAGCATGGTTGATTTTTGGTCACATCTTTGTCAACGACAATACAACTTTGAGTTCGAATATATTCACACATTAGTTTATGTAATTTTCACAATGGGGAAATATTGCTGCTTCTTTCGGGTGAAGCAGCTTTCTTGTGTCCCAAGTTGAGAGAGTTTGTGCCATAACGGTAGCAGTAAATTCATCGTCTAGACAATGCTTCATGATAAGGGCACCATATATCATCCAGACTGTGTAATCTGGCAATCATAGTGTTGACGCACACTCGCGTCGAGGTTCTTGTGATTGGTACGTTTGTCTTAGTCATATGTCTGGCTCAGTTATTATTAGTTTTCCCCAAAATAAAGATATTCTGTTACTCAATTGTTTCTGTGTGTTGTGCAATACCAACATTGAGTAACTGATGATTGAATGTATATACTACCAACAGGATACTTACAGTTGGTCAAATGACGTTTGGCTTTATTGATAATGTCGTTCTGTTGAATTTGCTTTTAATGTATTAGTAAGCAGCATTTTTCATGGCTGGTGTTAAGCTAATTAATATTGTTAGATGAATTAACATATGGACAGGTGAACATATATTCTAACACTGTTTACCAAAGCGATTCTGATGTTACATGTATTCTAGCAAGTGGCGTATTGATAATGAATGCCATTGGTTGTGTGAGTCTCTCAGAAAACAAACCAATGAATAATAAGCATGTCATGAATAATGTAAACAATACACTTCCATATCAGTAGCGGTCTGCTATATAATAAGGGTATAGGTAATAAGGGTATGCAGGGTTATATAGGTAGATATATATGTGCATACTGCAGCTTGTCGCGCAAGCAAATAATGCCATGCTTACCGTCGAACGCAGTTAATTGATTTGAGTCTGCAGCCCATATATATAGTTGCATTTATCAGTATATACACATATATATAAATATGTATATATACGCTTATATATATATTTATATTTATATACATATGTATGTTTATAAACATAAATATAAACATATATTGATACACATATATATGTATTAGTATATATATTACGAAATGTATAGATACATGCATGTTTAAATAAATGCATATATATATATATATATATATATATATATATATATACATATATGTATATATATACATATATATATATTGAATATATATATTTATACATATATATATATTTATATATATATATATATATTTAATTTTATATATATGTTTTTTAAATATTTATATTGTTTCATATATGTATATACATATATATATAAACTATATGTGTAAATGTATACATTTATATATATGCATATATATGTATATACATGCATATACATTTATATATGTAGATATATTTATATATATATATTCATTTATATATATAAATATATTTATGAATATAAATATATAAGTATATAAGTATATGTATGCAAATATATATATATATACATGTATATTTATACATGTATACATATGCATATACATTTATAGATATCTTTATATATATATACATTGATAAATATATACAAATATTTATGAATATAAATATATATGTATATTAATATATGTATATAAATATGTATATGTATACATGTATTTTCATATATATATATATCTCTTTATAAATATAATTATATATGCATATGAATATATATATACATGTATATATATACACACATAAATATATATGCATATATATATATGTATATACATGTATATATATGTATATATATATGTATGTGTGTATATATATACATGTATATTTATATATATTCATATATATATCATTATTTAGATATATGTTTGTGTGTGCGTGCTTCTATGCGTATGTGTGGTGGGTGTAATCAGATTATGTTTCGTAATTGTGATGTACTTCCCTCAGCAGTTAAAATAACTATCTACAGTAAAAATGCGTCATGGGACCCGCTAAATAACGTGGATATTGCGTATAATATAACGCGTACAATATGCCCTGTACAAAATGCATAATTAAATGTGCAAATAATGCGCAATCCTTGCTACGCGCCAGACGTCAAGGTATAAGAATCGGAAATGTGAAGGCAACCTGTGAACATGATGCAATTATATAGAATCTTGAAAGACTTGCGTTGATTATGTTTGGTCTAACAGATGTCAGTATAAGAAAATGCTATTGTTTGCTATTTAGCTTCATCATTGATTACTGCAATAACGGGAGTAAGGTCGAATAATGATGCTACAGAGTATGAACTAGAGTGTGCTGAAATTCAATGATCTGTATACCATTTAGTTGTTAGATACTTGAAATGAGCGCAAGACGGATGGATTATACAACAATATATATTGTTATGGCCTCGAAACACAAAAACAACAAGAATTGAGGTCCGCCTTAATGTTGAGGTCATAGAAATATACTATTCCATTGGCACTCTTTATCATCGGCGAATGGCTGTGCCTCAATTACCTACAGTGGTAAGGCAGATGTTTACCATCTACAAGGATTAGCATGAATGTTATTAATCGAAACATTTCACTAAATACTTAAATGTATATATTTATATTGACACTATGTACAAATGAGCAGATACATGTCCGATGTATACTTAGCAAAGAAAATACTTTTTAGCGAGGTTTACTGGAGTGAATAGCGAGTGACAGCAAGAGTTTGCGTTCTCCATAAGCACCTTTCACGAGTCCATAAACTGAGTTGCTTGCTAACCTGCTAATTCATACCCAATATTTGATACGCTACCCGCAACGTGATCTTATTTGCGGCCAGTTTTCCGAAACAAGAGCGGTGTTGCGGGCTTCTTTTCAGCAGTACATTGCGGATTCGTCTTGAATATTTTCTTATACGCCCATGACATTAAGCTGTTTCCTCTGATTAACGATCTATTAAAGGGAGTAATTTTGATATGGAGACTAGAGTCCACAAATATGGCCGATGAGTTCTAAAATAAGAAATGGACAAGGCTCACGGAGGTGGATAGCATGAATGAAAGTCAACGGTGTTAGTTAAGATTTTTGTTAACCCCATTGGTGAGTCCTTAATATAAACTTTTCCTCGTGGGCCTATGCGAATTCAGAGCGTACAAGTTCCCCGCCTGTCCTTAAATACATAAACACACTTTAGCGAAAGGACTTCCAAGTCTTGATCCGGTGGTATTGGCATGCATTGCTTCAACATTTTTTACGCATCGCGTAGAACCATGGATATATATGCACCTTATGTACCGAGCAATATCAAAGGTATTGGTGAGCTTCAATGATTACGCCAGTCTTTGCATTGGCAATTCTTCCGAATTATCCAAATTTTGTATCGATCGACGTTGCCAGCATTGATCAAGAAGCCACAGCATAGATTGTAGACGTTTGACCAGGGCAATACATGAGTGATTAATGTATTGAATATTAATCCAAAACAAGCATATATTAATTGATTTCCAACGGTTGGAAATTATGCGCGATGAAGTCATGATGGTCAAAACATTGACCAAACTAGCATTATTAAAGCCAAATGCAATGCTCAAATTGCTTACAAACCCAGGTGCAGCCATGTGTATTTGTGGAGGTGATTGGGTTATTTAAAAATCGATTGGATGGTAAATGAATTTGTCACAATAACATTTGCTGCCTCTCTCGTATGTTTGGCTCAGTAGTTCAGTAAACATTTAATCAATGCTGCTATGAATTTAACACTACACAAATGCATTTAGGACAAGAATCATGGTACATTGAAATAGATTAACACTGCATATCGAATCCAAATTAAAGCAATTTAGTTTATTACATACATAAACGTGACCGCTTGATGTATGCAGACAATTCTGGGAAGAGAGTGATCCTTATGTAACTCGGTAGATGGCATTGGCTGATATATATCATTTAAGATCAAGCAATCAGTTGCTTGATTAATTCTTTTTCGTGACTTACAAAAGTAACCGCTAGTATGTACTCAACAGAATGGCTTATGAAATACACTCATTGTCCTGAAAGATAAAACAATGCGTGCGACGACCTATGACTACAAGTGCTATGATGATGAGGGTTAATGTGTTGATCATTGTTTTGACACAGCCGCACGACGACTCACTAGTTTTGTGCGTGCCACAGTTTTATCAATACCACACGTTGGTCTAGATCTCTGCTTTTCCATGTTGTTTTTCAGTGGTATGTTCAGTACCTATATTGATGGAGGGACATTAACATCATTACCACAAATGCGATACTCATTTGTACTAAAATATTACAGAGGAAACTTTCATTACAATATTCGTCGAATAATTGTCACGATTACGCCTTAACCTGTAAGTCTGTTGTCTGATACTAAGAATTCAACAGAAAGCACAGTATGAATGATGATCTAGTAATAAATATATATTTGCATATAAATTACCTTTTTTATAACAAATTTGCCTGCCTGCATTATGCGGTGTGAAGGTCAGGGCTGCGTTTAAAATAACTGAGGAGTTATTATTCTAAATTCACCACGGAGTTATTTGAATGTTATGAGTCATTCGTTGACAATCAGTTGATTCATTGCGCAGTATTCAGCTCTCATACTTGAGATGCAGGATAATATAGTTTTATTGCCTTTTTGTTGCCATCTTGTAGTGGGTAGTCAGCATCACTGTTATAAAAAAGCACTCGTGCTTAAAAAGCTATTATCTAAGGATAACACGACAGGTGGACCAACGCACTGAGATTTCTTTAATGGATGTCGGCATTATTTTAGCAGGTGAATGCTTTGCTCTAGATATTATCGGTCGAAGGCAACAAGATGTATTCAGGCGCAATAAAGTCTCAAACCAGATGATCATGGTAGGATCAAGTTGAGGAACATTCAGCAAACTCAAGCTATTTGCTTTTCCCCAAATGAAAATGTTTTAAATAATTGGCTGCCCAGTAAAGTGATATGACCGCTACAGACGCGCACGATTCAGTCGACGAAGCCTCAATACTGCAAGCGTAGGTACACCCAAGGCAGCAACTGAGCTGTTAAGAATAGCTGTATGAATGAGATGAAATCAAAACATGAGCAGCATAATTGCTTCACTTTTTTTGGAATCACAAAGAGGTATGTGATGGGTAACTTGCCTGCTTGATGTATTGGTATCGCTTCATGTGATTTGTAACTAATCAGCTGTCATTGTTCTTACAAAAGGTTTGTCTTAAGAACTTTACAGTACAATGATGGATGAATATGGATTAAGTCCCAAAATTCTTCTTATAGTAGATTTTTCGTATCTTTAATTAAGAAACAAAATTGCTATAGTTACAAAACCCATCTAATCGTTAACCTCGATAGGCTTTGACACAAATGGGCCGCACACAGAGCAAAATAGGGTAAGGGTTTAGGCGACTTATACCACTGTTCCTACGCAAAACCAATCCCTCTCTCCAAAGCTGGTATGATGCAATATATTACGCGTTATCCCAAAATTGATGACTGCAATCATTAACAACTGTAAGTTAGCAGCGGCGTGTAACAACACGCAGGCAAATCCATTCCTCATATATCATGGTGAAACATATTGCTTCAATGCCAAAGAGAATTGTTCGTAACACTGCATCATTAATTACTGATCCCATATGTATACCACTTTGCACACTAGGATCAAATGGGTATCCTCTCTTAGGAAATAAATATTCTAATTGGATGGAAGCATTGTATGGACACACGAATACAGATCCTTTATGTGAAATGAGAATAATGAAAACCAATATTTACCGTAGTAACCTGTGATGACGTAGATCTAATATCTGCATAGGCCGGATTCGCCGACGTCAAGATATTCCTTACAATGACACGCACAATGTGCGCCGGGATAGATTGGTTGGCCAAATATTGAATAAGTACGCCGCAAAGGCAGGGAGTGTGTGCAGTTAATGGCATTCAACGCTGCCATACGAAGGTCAACCTCGAACGTTTCCCATCGACATATATAGCTCATAATTATTTAAAGCGAGCCATACCATGTTCTAGCGGGTAAACAAAGTTACCTCTACATTATTCTTCATCCCATTTAAGCTTCATGATTATGTTTATTTGTCCGTTATAGACCGTTATAGAGGTATGACATAATCCTGACACGATCTCTAGGCGATGTGCCCAGGAACACCATTGCCTACATTGCAAAAGATTGTCAATTGTTGCGGTTCAATTAGATTAGGAGAGTAAGGCTAGCGCTACAGTGCGAACCTAATCTTCTTCTCATAGAGCACTTGCGCACGCCACTCTAGGACCTGCTCATTCGTTAACTTGCTATCTAAGACTGAATAACGGTCACTGATCGCTAACGTAATTATGATGTATCTCTATTCAGTGAATTAAACTGAATTAAAATGATTATTTGTATACGAACAGTAATGCGACAACGGCGGCGTCAACTACCAGGTACAATACTGCCATAAATGAATGCCTCAAACACAGGCAGTCACAAAGTGTGTTTGCAGACACTCCAATTGTCTTTGTGAATGGATTGTGAGGAATCCTTCAAGAGGGATTGCCATAACAGGGGTTGCCATAATAAGAACACGTGGTCAATAATGTTGTTATTAACATATTCATGGTTGGGCAGCCAGCGACTCGTCTGGTAGCTCAGTGTTTATAGCATTCTTAACATGACATATTTATGAAAATGTAAAACTCGAATTGAATGCTGCATAACTGTTGCAAATACACTAGCTTGCCTTATTGGGACTCGCGTTTAAACAGCGTGACTGTACTCTGCACTGGTTAAGTCGGACTGCCGTTGAGCGTGCGATGTAGCTGAACATATCACCTCAGTTGTGTGCATGATTTCTGCCAAATGTGGCTATGACACTTCTCCAACATGATATAGAAGCATTTGTGGACTACGAGTTATATTGTTTATGAACTGTATCGACTACATTGTCCTTATATGGCTTCCAATGCAGTCTGAGATGCAAAGGTATGTTAGCTCATGCACATAACATATACAATCAATTTACGAGCATTTAGTTGTTCCTTTTTTAAGATTGAGTTGATCTGGGATGCTCGTCCCAGCGTATGTTGTCAAATATCGTAAAGATTAAATTCAATCGGTCACAAATGGGAACAAAAATATCCGGCGGTTAAAGAACCATTAGTTGTAATATAATCAATCATGACGGATTAACGAATTAGACAAATATAACGTATGTACAATAGAGGGGTCCAGCGACTGGTGTGGGGGGACATTGTCTGGAGACTATTGGGCAGGGGGAAGGAGGGTTGACACTGTAAAACTGGGGGTTGAACAAGCATGGATACGTTGGTTGGCGAGTCCAACCAGCTGAGGGGAGGGGGGGGACTCGTGCGTGAAAACGTAAGGGTGAGTGGTACTCATGTTGTTAGGAGGTGGAAGGATGGGTGGGTCGCGCTACTGAGCCAGTGCGATGGATTCGGACGATGAACCTTTCAGGGTGGCAGGGGGCGTGATGAGGAGGAGGTCGGGCTATGGGGACAAAGGACATTGGGGTGGGTACGGTTAGGAAGCGGTTGTATCGCACATACGTGAGTGAGAGGGGGATATTTGATGAGAATGGGATCGACTACCTTGAGCTGATATGCTTGTGATTGGGATTAAGAGACATAATCGGAGAAAGGGGGTGGGTGGCTCATGTTCGGACCATAGGGAGGACTGGGGGATGGGAGAGTTTACGAAAGGGCGGCCGTATGAAGTTGTAGGAAGATTAGAGCTGCAAGGTCTTTGGTGCGGTGGTGTATGCGTAGGTATGTCCAATATCGGAAACTAAAGAATCGGTCACTGGTGGGAAACAAATATCGCGGCTAACAAGAATGCGGTTTGTAAGCAATCATGTGTCGGATGGCAAGTAGACCAATGAGAGAGGTGGAGACACTAGACGGTATGGGAAAGCGAGTATAGAAGTGGAATTAAAAGAATTTGGATAGAGAAGAGTGTGGGGGGGGGGGGTTAGATAGAGAACTGGGGACCTTGGGGATATCCACCACCTACAGAGTCGGTGGCGCGACCTTGCTGGGGCCAAGGGAAACGTGGTCCTTCCTGTAACTCTTCCTTTGCCTTCGCTAAGAACTCACATCCGCAGGGTTAGCTAGTAACAATTTCTCTGTGAGCCATACTTGTGCAGCTCAAACAGTTTTACCTTATCAACACCATCACGGCAACCATTGTACAAAGATATTCCACCACTCAGCAACTCGCCCACTTGACATAGGACTACTCATCCTTTGATATCGCAGTGACTTTATCTGTGAGACATCTTGTGCAGCCTTAACACAGTTTTAACCCTATCAACTACGTCTCATTATCACGGACACACATTTCACCACTATTTATCGCTCTGACCTTCTGCGACTTTACTGTCCACAACTTAGACCAGAATAATACCTCCTAAGCCAATCGATAAACATGTAACCCGGTTCCTATCGCACATCCAAAGTTGAGGAGCAGCATATCCCCGAGACATTCAATCGAAATAATCGTCTGATATCGCTACAAAGTTGACCCAAGATTTTGATGAGAATCGACAACAGCGACCTGGGATAGGCTTGGACTCTCATCAAATGATCATTGCCAAAAATAAACGCTAAACGCCATCAAATACCATGAGAAAGTAAACGCTAAAATTTGGGCTGATAACACTTCTCGCTGGGTAAGACAAAAGACATGGTGACGTTACTCTGCTGAGAAAAAGAGGAATACCCCACAAAAACCAAAAAAGGAAAAACCCTTAAGAGGGCTAACAATATGAATTCCTTGTAGCACTCATGGTTCAAATGGCGAGACTCATTGTCAGCTCTCGATCTCCTTCACCTTGGGGAACTTCCAATATCACATTTCGTGTTTAAGTGGCTAATTTCGCCAGTCGTCCCAATTATACCCCTCGCTCAAAATGTAATAAAACAAGTCAAATGATGATATTACGCCGAGACGCAGTGTCAATGAGGCTCCAAACACATAGCAAGCGGTTCAAATACCAAATTTGTATGCTCGATTACTTATCAATGCTACATGGGAGTTTCAGAGGTAAGCAAACCTTACTTATTCTATATGTCAGAGAGACAGAAAGCGATTGGAATGAAAGATGACCACCCGCTCAAGCTTTGGATATATGCACCCAGAGAAGGCGCTCAAGTTATTGGTTATCTTGAAATGAGGGTCCTGTGAGAAAGTAGGTGGCTAATGGCAATACTTATCAATGAAGCAATGCTGAATGATAGGGGAGAGAAACACACTACTACATTCGTTTGTGCTATCATTTGGTAGAGAGACCAGAGTAGGTTTTATAGGCGAGAGAGAAGAGACTAAGAGCAAGCAGAGTTTTTTGTAATTATAATGAGAATTTTGCCTGTTAGATAGCCATCGAGAGAAAGGGGATCTACTTTTGACAGCGATGGATGATTGATGTAGCAGGGAGGGAGAGGGATATAATACCGCGAGATTATACCTAGTAGAGCGATTGAGACAAAGCTATTGTCCCCATGGAGAGATTCGAGATGTAGGAAAATGAGAGAGATATATAGATAGAGAGGGAAAGAGATTATATATAGATAGATATATATAGAGATGGGAGATGAGAGATATAGAGGGAGAGAGGGAGATAGGGAGAGAGATCTCGATTCTTATCTATATATAGATATAGCGATCTGAGATCTATAATCTCTATATATACACTATATATGTCCATGGGCATCTATCTATCTATTACATCTATGATAGTGTGGTTATCTGTAATAAATCTGTGGCATTCTATATTTCTATAGATCTATCCATATCACCTCTCTATCTGTGTGACAATTTCTAAACTCTGGCTATATCTGTCTTTAATCCTACAGATTCATCATATATATTTTCTCTCTCCTCTCTCTCTCTCTCTATTATCTAATCGTCTATCTATATCATCTTATATATGTATATCTTTATGTCTATATATGTATAGCTGATATACACTATATATATATATAACTCTATATCGATATATATCCTCTATCTATATACTCGATCTCTCTATTAGCACCTATCTATCTATGTCTCTCTCTATCTATCTATATCTCTCTCTCTCTCTCTCTCATCTATCTCTCTCTCTCTCTCATATTGCTCCTCTCTCTATCTCTCTCTCTCTCTCTCTCTAATAACCGAATACTTGCTCGGACAGAATGTACTATATGCATGTCAATATATATTCTACTCACATAATCCTGCTCATATGATTCGCTAGAAATCTAGTAGAATGTCAATTATATGTCGTGCAATGGCAATCCTATACCTGTAATGTAAAAAGCGTTTGATAAAGTTCACCCTAATCTGTATCTAGCTGACTCAAACCGATGGTATCAAATGTGGCACGCGGATAAAATGCATCGAATGGAATCATACTTCACAAGTGTAATCAGGGAGTAAAATTGGGGCAAGTCCAGACGGCGTTTGACCCGTCAACCTATTACTAGGTTATCTTGGGCTGTCCTCTTCGTAAATATTTGTAACTCTGAGACAGCTCGGTTTCAGCAGGGTGTTTGTTTTAATATAGACAAAACACTGTGAACACAATTAGGGGACATCAATACACTATGCTAAAATATGACTTATTTCCCCTCCAAAATGCAGCAGAACAATAGACATTGCGTTGTGAATATTTCATAGTAGACGATTAAGTAAATTTGCTTTTCATATTAGACGATTAAAGTCCATCTGGCGAATATGTAAAAAACAACATTTGCATCGCAAGGTCATGTGCAGGTTCATTTACGGCCTGAGCACTTTCACTTGAAGATTTGTATATTTACAATAACTGACGAGTTATTACTCTTACATTAACCAAGGAGTTGTTTGAATGTTATGCGTCATTCTTTGACAATCAGTTCATTTATTGCGCAGTTATTGGCTCTCTTATTGTGAGAAGCGGGATAATATAATTTTATGGTTGTCTCATTAAGGTTGTTTTGTTTTATTCATTGTTGTCACAATCTTGCAGTTGATAGCTTCAGCATTATATGCACCGCTATTTTAAACTAGCAGCCATGCTTATAAGCTGTTATGTTTGGAAACAATGACAGGTGGTCCAAAGCACTCAGTGTCGGAACACACTATATAATAGTCCATTAAAGGTGTAGTAACCTTTATTCAGCCAAAACGATAAGATGTAGTTGTAAGTCGCTCAAATTATCAACCATTAAGTTTGACCCTATTCAGCCGACAAGTCACGTCGTAGCTAGCGAATGACGTATGTGTATAACAGGAGAACTATGTAGTTGCCGTCAGAATGAAGCTTAAATATACTTGTTAACCGAATGTTATTATCGTGTTGAATTATTTTAGCAAGAGTCTCAAGTGTCATTGGCATAACCTCGTAATGTGGGCGTGCCACACTTGTTACAATTTATAAACATTAATATTTTATAATCGTAAATATCATCGGTCGAAGACACAGTATATGCATATCAATAGCAAGAGAAATCATCGGCAGTAGGCATTTATAAGTATCAAATCCACAATTCAGATGATCATGAGAAGATTAAACAATAATAATTGGTTAAACTGTAGTTATTTATTTTTTCAAAACTGTGTAACAATTGTTTGCCCAGTAAAGTCAAGAGACCGCTACAAACACACACATACTAAAGGTGTCGGTTTACCCAGAAAATCTATATTTACTGTACGACTGAACTGAAAAGAATAGCTCATAACAATACCGTTTAGGAATGAAATGAAAACAAAACATGAACAGCATAATTGTTTTACCTCCTTTGGAATCAAGAATGGGTATATTATGGATAGTTTACCTCCTTGTCGCATTGGTATCTCTTCATGTGGTTTGCAACTAATCATTTGTCACCATGCAAAACATTGTTGAAACAAATGAAACCTAGTCGCCTATGTCAATGCCCCCATTTATCAGACAGATCAAGGGCCAACACCCATATCCGGAAAGCTTCTAACCAGAGTCGATACATTCAGGAAACAGTACTAGAGTAGTACAGGCTATGAGATGAAAAATAAGAAGCATTCTCCTTCTCCAATGAGCGACAAAAACGTTTTGTGACAACCGCGATGCAACGTTTACGTTAATGTGTAGTACTGAACAAAGTTGCTAATCTAAATTTACCAGATTCTTTTGAGAACTTATTTAGAGAACTTCATTTTTATTATGGGAATGGCATGACAAAGAGAGAGGTAAACCTACAAGAGGGAGGCAAATCTATCTTTCAACATAGACACAAACAAGATGCAGGCAACATACCTCAGCTATTATGTCGTTGACCCAGATGTGCCAAAACAGGTACAATGCTATCCCCTACATATTTGGAGTGATAAAGAACTCAGGAAGGCTTATATAACGTTAAATCTTATAAAGCATTTTCAACGCACCCCACATAGCCTATGGTGATAATGTATGATACCTCATTTGAGATTTGAGGGGTAGCAGGAATTGTAAAGGACGACAACTGTGTTTTCCGATGAATCAATAGCCTACATCCACAGCGGCGGAAACAAGCAAAATAGTCAATTGCATGAACGATTGATACAATACTAGTTGCAAAGAGAAACAAACAGCATTTTGTCACATTGAAACTATAACTTTGCACATATGCGAGCTTTTGGGATTTTCTGCCAATACCTGATGCAAGAAACGGTATGATATCTCATATAATGATTAATTGAATGCTCAGCGCAAATACCTTGTTGTGGGTAGGGACATATAATTGCAGTATACAAAATGTACATGTCGAACATATATAGAGCGATACAACGTGTTCAATGATCCCAACTTGCACCAGACAAACAATTTATTTCACCAAGTTGGTTACGGTGGAACAATTGACCAGACAATTAACAGAGCTATGAGACGCGACCATTGAATGACTCGTTTCGATTGATCAATCTTGGGCAAACATGTACTGGCTGCACACATATAATGAAAGCTTTTATGACTCGATTCCACACTTTTATTAAATTTCCCAATGCAACTATAATTGATTGCTTTTTGTCTTAAGCAAAATTATCGCAAACCTGACTTTGATCTAACACGGTATAATATACCGTATGCTATTTTATCATAGTTTATTTCGATTTTTTAAATGACCTCAGCACCATTGTCTTCCTTACAAAATTGCAGCTCACACCAGTTCAAATACAGCAACATTTGAGGTCTCAAGGTTTCTCATAAATTATGCAATTATAGAATAGCGATATACAGTCCGACCAATATGAGTCACAGTGAATGGCAAGTTAGATGTATTTCTTTATCTCTGCTTATATCGTCTACAGTCATTGTCTTATAACAGGGGCCTTCACATTCTCGGGTTTTCGTCGCGGCCGCTAGCTGGGCCACCGTCGCGCACAGCGATTTTCACCGGAACTGAGGGCATGTTTCTCTGCCTGTCAAGCTGTCTACACTTTGTTCGCGCTTTACCAGTTGCTATTTTAAGTTCAGACGTTATTGCGCGCATTGTTGATGCGTGTTTCTATAGCTGTTAGGGACATCAAAGACGTCGCCGAAGTATTCTGAACTTCTCTAAAGCTCATCTGAACGCTGTCACGTCGCGATGTGCACATTTGAAACAGTTCTCAAACACAGAGATTATCATAAAATAGTGATCCGAAATGCCAACTACATTCATCTCAAGTCGTCTGGAGAGTATTCTGCAAGAACATCAGTATTCACACGATGTTATTTGCAAAGTTAGCGTGCGTGACAGTGGCTTCACCATGTTTGAAGTGGCTGTAGAGAGAAAATTCGACAATCCAGTCACTTTGGCGAAAGACGACAGATAAGTTAATTTTCTAGTAGCTGGTATTCGACATTTTTGCACTGGTTTGCACTTTGTAGGATCACAAGCCTTTGTCGATCATTTTGTCAGATTATATATCCATGTTGAGGCCTATTTGCTGATTTATGCTCGGTCACTGTTCTGTAAGTTTACCTATTGCTAACCACATATGTCAGGTTGTTTTGCATTGAAGGCACTACATAAAGACATAATAGTTAGTATAGAACCTTTTCGTTCGTTAATGGATATACACATATGAGATAACGAGGTAGCAATATATCTGCGGCTAGAATATCGTTTTCTGGCTCACAGTAAAATAGTACAAATCTTGTACAATTTTGTATTTGGTGCAAGGTCCGACTGTCTTGTATATTCATATTGCTGCAAGTCACAAGTGAGCTACCAGTCGGGCGTGACGTTATTGGCACAAGTGAACCAATATTGTTTTAACTAACGATTGAGTATTTAGTTCTATGTGATTTTCTATCGAATGCATTATTTTGTCTTCAATGTTCCAACAGTACGTGATTGTTATTTGTATATCATCGGATCATCATTAAGTTCTCTTGTCCTAAACCCGACAGAAAGTTTCTTGTTTTTATGGAAGTCAATCCCTGAAATCAGAAAAGGATATATCTGGCTAACCTTGTAGCTCGCATTGGAAGCACATGGTTTCGGATATTATAACGCTCGCTGTCTAAATCCGCTAATATGCAAAGAAAAAGGACTTCTTCAAGCCTCTCTGTATTCTTAACAAGGAGGGTCACAGTGAACCAGTCGTAGAGGCAAATCATTCTAATCAGGTTATTCGTAAAGCACCCTAAGGGTAAGGTTGACGCAAAATCTCATCCATTGCATTTAACCTTTGCCCAAACAAATGGATAATTTATTCTGAAAACCGATGTGTCAAGTGACTTTCTGATGCAACTATTTAGATACAAAATCTCAGAGTAAAGCCATTTATGGTACACAACACTTTGAAACCTATATTTCTGACGCAAACATTGTTAATAGTGTAGTAATGCGCAGTCGCCTTCACATGGGTCATGCTTAGCGGCTTATGCGTTAGAGTACCAACTCATGCACAATAACTTTTATCCAGGGGGATAGGGAACTGGGTAGACATTAGGCAGTAGTAGAGACGAACGTTGGACGCCTTCACCTTGGGATGGAGAAGCTGGTAGATAGAAGATGAGTAAGTGGGTGCCGACGGTGGAGATATACGACGTCAGTCAAAGAGTTGACTTAATTTGCGGTAGGAGGATTATTTCTGAGATTTTGACTAAAGATATTAAGCTTGGAAAGTCACTGGAAATTGTCTGTGCTGATAAGTTATCCATAGATATGATGAGATTACGCGTCAGCCCTCAGGGCTCAGTGGCACTGGGGGATGGAAGAACCTGATCCGTTTGATTTTGTTACTAAGTCGCGTTCAATAAGATCATTCTGGTTCGGGATACAGAAAGGCTTGCAGAACCTATTTTCACATATAATTGGCTAGAGACGAGGGTCGTTTTTATGTTTGAGCATTCTTTCAAATGCTTGTCAGGGGTGCTGTTCTTTGAGCAAAGAATGCGGAGACACATATTAAACACAAGACGCGTGTGCTATTTGATACAAACTGAGCAATCTTGAAATAGATATATTACTCATTGAAAAGGTCTAAGACAACAGGACTTAACAACGGTTTCACATATTTACAGAGCAAACGTTTTGGATATAAAGAAATTAGAAACGATCGAACAATCCATTTGAGGACACATTGTAAATCATATCAATATAAAATCGGTCACATCTGCACTAAAGAGACTGGTGGCAAACTTGTGGTCAAGGACAATGAATTATTAACAGAATAAAAGTCAGATGCCTTGCCGAGTTCTCGCTGGTAATCGGACGCTGAATTAACTATTTGTTGCTTTGAGCAAGAACAATTCACCTTGCTAAGATACAAACTATTCTTGCCAAAACTAAATTGCCACTTCTTCATTGCGTGTTTAATAACCCCATTAACGCAGGATATGTTCCGACGGCTTGAAATGTACTTAGCAAAATGGAAACACTTTTAAGAGACACAAAGGCGGTACACTCAAGGCGGATTACTTTTAAACCCCAAAAGTACTGCATTAGGGGTTTCTAGTCCAAACAGATGTGTGAATGAAAAGAGATCTACATGCCATCATTGATCAATTTGTTTTCAAATCAGGTATGCAAAACAGTTCAGTAGCTTAAGGTCTTAGACGTAATCCATTATCCCAATATCACAATAGTTTTAAGATAACGAAGTCTTACCCTAATTTATGAGGAATGACTCTTACTTATTTTCGAGCATACACCCCTTCTCTTCCGTTTATCACATGGTAAAGTTTTCGCAACTACCTGATGCCAATACAATATCCGGATTCAAACATAAACAGGGCAGGCATTATTTCAAAACGACGCCATGCATTGATCTAAGATATTTAAACATTATGCAGACAACAACGCGCGATAAGGAAGCAGCTATGCTGCATTTGCGCGTAATGTTGGCAAGCATTGATGGCGCTTGACTGCTGTGCAACCAGTGATTGAGAGAAAAACACCAGCTGTGTGCATGACTTCCATTTGCTCGTTTCAATTCAATTAATTAATCAAACGCAACAAAATCACCTGTACTTTGAAGTCAAAGCTAAATTAATTAAATGCTCTAGTCCCCGACCCGCGCGACTAACACTTAATTCTGAATATACCTTGACATTCTATCCAATGCTCGATCATCCAATATATTGAGGTTGGTTGTCTCTGTCACGACAACATTCCAGTGCAATTTAGCACAGCAGATATGAGAAACCTTTTGTTATTCGCATCGAACTGTTCTCTGACTTGGTCATGCAACGATTTAAACAGTATGACAGCATTCAAAGAGGTTATGACTAAATTAAAATAGTTAAGCAACAGTTTATGCTTGAGGCAGTATATTGATAAATGTATATATACATATATATATATATATATATATATATATATATATATATATATATATATATATATATATATATATATCTATATATATATATATATATATATATATATATATATATATATATATATATATCTATATATTTTGTGATACCATGATATTATCAGTGTTGTTCAGCGTAACGTTTGACCTTATTTCGATCATATTGATGTTCGTGTTAGCAGCGCGAATAGCATCATATTCATATACATAAGAATCATCGCACGCGCTAATATGACATTCGTATCAAAGCAGCAGTTCAGCCAATCATGCGAGGCAGATTCCTTCTGATGGTGTACAACTCTACATTGCCTGGGTACCCACACTTATAAACTGAGAGGAGCATCCGTCTAGCTCAGCCGACTATCGGAGGTTCGTACCCATCCATTCATAGATTGGATGAATATTTTGATGCGTTGAAGGCCTGGCAATATATGCGGCGCTATGTGCCCTATCGCGGTAACCGGAATAGTCAGGTGCTACTGCATACATTGGTTTGTTATTTCATCAATATCATTCTCTCAATTAAATAGTACAAGACACTGTGAATACCTAAATGGGAAATAATATTACCGTCGGATGACAATCATGTGTTAGACTATCTGTATTTTAAGCAAAACCGTCAGTCGGCGTTGAGTGAAAATTATGCTTATTTGTAGCCATGATTTTCGATTCCCTTTGAGCGCTAATGTTCATCGTCAAAAATAGCGTTTGCACAAAAAGACTGTATTTATTGTTGACCACGACAGAATTGTTTGTATTTTAACTGGACAAAAATATTATTTTTACACCGTTATTTTGGAGCATTTGACAGAATGGTGTACCCTGACTGGGCAGGATCGACACAATGAACGGAAGGCTGCATATGCATAAAGTTGCTTACCCTTTTATTTCCAATGGTAGGAGATATGAATAGGTCATGTTATTGTGTGATAGCGATGAGGCAAACTAGTCACAGTGTTTGTTATTGTTAACTGATTCAACGCAAAACAAGACATCTGGCTCCGCGGAACTCTATTCTAGCCACAGACAATTTGTTACCACGTTTCTTTTAAACAGACCAAACCACAGAAAATTTGTTATGTAACGCCACCATTAAAATAAAGTAATAGCTAACCGCAAATGTACAATCGACATGTTACTTTTTGCATCACTAGCAAGCAAATAACTCGAAACACCTACTTAAACTTAATTTAAGTTCATCTTATTATCCCATCCAAGCACATTATCCTACTTTACTGATTCGAATGTCATGAAAACATCACACAATGAGAATCTTGTAGATGTAATTTAAAAAGCAGTTAGTAAAGATCACTACCAATTGTTAAGCTAACTCACTTAAAGTATATTGTATCATTTGTAAAAGTATAGATTGCTGAGTGAGAGGAGGCAGTTATGCGTCATAAGTTGAGAGGTATCAGACTTGTTATGCACTTCATTTGACGCGCTGAATGATTGTCCCGTATGATGAAAGGACAATGAAATTAATTTAGCGGTAATAGAATATCGATAAAGATAGACAGACATGGTGTGTGCAAGACATTACAATCTGAATTCAGATCACATGAAGATTAAGACTTGCATGAGCGACGCGTAGCTATATGCTTTGGCCTAGTATAGTGATATGCCCGCTACAAACGCACAAATGTAGATAGCCACGTGACATTACTATTTGTTGTCAAGCTGAACTGATAAGCATAGCCTATCACAAAACTGTATATTTATGAGATAAAAGCGAAGCATCAATATCATGTTAATCCCACAGTGCTGAGGCAAAAACAGAAAGCCTGTTGATTATGTCAATGCTGCCATTTTTCAGACAGGTTTGGGGGCATTGAGAAAACATCCACAGCCGGAAGGCTTCTGACGAAAGAGTCGTTTAATACAGGAAGCAGCATCGGAGTATTACTTGCCGTGAGATGAAGCGTATTAGCTAGAAAGTCTGTTGCACCATATGGAAATGTTTCATTACCTACACACATACTAACGCTGGACAAGTGAATATATGACGCATATTCCTAATGTGTAGTAACATCTCTGCCTCCTTGTCGTAGATCTATTGTCACATTTACTCATTGTTCAAATTAAGTATTAACAAACTGAGTGAATAACTTATCTAAATTTATCAGACTTTTTATCATGAAACCGGCCGAACCGATAACGGCTCACCTAAATGAAGGAGGCAAATATATTTTCCATTCTATATTCCAAACATGTGTGGTGTTGGTGACAGTGATGTGCCAAAACAGCCACTATGCTGACTGGATTTCTATTCTGTAGGATTGATATATACAATGAAACATTTACATAAAAATATTTTCGGGGATGCAAAAATCCGTTAGATTTTGTTGCAGGTGTTATTATGTAGCTATTTTCTAGTAATCTAACATATGTTTCGATTACTGGTGTTAAATAATCCTCTGGGAAGGTCTATTCCGAGGCTAATTTCCTATCAACGTAGCATAAAAATGACATTAGCGTATCAGTCACTTCATTAAATAGAAGCTCAATTTCAGGCCTCCATGCAGGAACCTAATTGCACGTATTTACCCTGAAAATCCCACACAAACGCCCATTGTTAAGAAACGTATATATCACCAAGGATCATTCAAGCAACCCTCATCTTTCGTATAGAACGACTTGATTGATAGGTTTTGTCTGTACACATCTTATACCAGCTTTTATGACCCAATTTCACATTGTATAATATTGCCCAATGTCGACTTAATTGATATCGAAGAGTGTTGTTCGCAGAAATAAATATTCATTAGAGGCTCATCATTTACAGCATTTTCACAGGCGATGACAACATGCAAAACGAGATTTCAAATATGCAATTATAATTGATTGCAACTCATTTGTTGGGAAATTCTCCTAAACCTAACACAGCATAACTTTCCATGTTCTATCCTACCATTTAATCTGTTAAGTTGTCACAACACATAACTCAATATCAGGGAATTATTCACGATCGCACAATCGATTCCAAATTTTCAAATAGCATTAAACAGGCAATGCT
Source organism: Urechis unicinctus (assembly GCA_034190875.2). Taxonomy (NCBI): domain Eukaryota; kingdom Metazoa; phylum Annelida; class Polychaeta; order Xenopneusta; family Urechidae; genus Urechis; species Urechis unicinctus. The sequence continues at coordinate 53,730,956 of CM067354.1, read as the reverse complement.
GCAGCGTTCATATGATGACTTATAAAATTCGGCATGAACATTTCAGCATTATTAACCTGCATCAACGACCACAATCTGGAGCATAAACTATTTGATATACCACTGATGATTATCAGATCTTAAATTAAATAATCCATGGCTTGTTATCCCACAAAATTGTGCATAGGATTGAACGGATCAGTATTGACACCGATCTCATTGGAAGGCATGTCAGGCGTTTTTACATATATCATCTACACTTATGGTCTAATGATTGCGCTTCACACAGCAATATATTCTTAACAACGCCATTATATATGACACGTTCCCTATTGGCACAAAGAGTTGACGTCATGCATGCAGAGCTTATTGATTATTAAATCAAAATGCTTGCCATAGTTATCCTTCGATCAGACATTCATTTGAGCATTCATAAAACACGGACTACAGGTGAACTCGTGGGTGCATGTAGCTCTGATATTCTCACTCTCATTATTTCTCTCTCTCTCTCTCTATATCTGTCTGTCTCTCTGTCTATCTGTCTGTCTGTCTGTCTGTCTCTCTCTCTCTCCCTTCTGTCATTATATATATATATATATAAATATATTATATATATAAATATACATAGATAGATACATATGTACAGATATATATATATATATATATATATATATATATATATATATATATATATATATATATATATATATATATATATATATATATATATATATATATATATATATATATATATATATATATATATATATATATATCTATATATATATATATATATATATATATATATATATATATATATATATATATATATATATCCCGGTGGCCCTAACGAGTTCACGCCAGCCCCTTTTGTCTGTAGCTACCGTTGAAGCAGCTGCCAGTCCATATTCTATCCAATTCGTACGTCATCGAACCATGCTGTCGCTGGTCTACCCCGACTTCCTCTTCCCTTCCACTGCTTCTTGTATAATGTCCTTCTCGAGCCCTCATCTTCGTATTACCTGCCCAAAGTACCGCAACTTCCAGAGAGCCATCTGTTTTTTTCTTAGCATCTTCTCACTCCTGATGGTATGGAGAACCCAACGTTTGGTCTTCCTGGCAGGCCAAGATATCCTCAGCACCCTACGGTACGCCCACATCTCAAAGGCATCGATCCTTCTCTGATCAGACTTTGTCAATGCCCACGACTCAGAGCCATAAGAGGCAATTGCAAAAGCTGTAGCACGCAGGAGTCTGACTTTCGGGGTAAGTACTGACACCTCTGCATTTCCATATCGTTGCCATATTTCGAATCGTTGTGCGAGCCATTACCAGTCTTCTCCTCACTTTTCTTGCTGCCGCCTTCACTATTGATGAGTGATCCCAGATAGATGAACTCATCGACTTCATCAATCTTCTCACCAGCGAGCAAGATATCCGAATGGTCTATTTGCTTGCTGTCGACCACCATGATTTTCGTCTTCTTTACATTCAGCAGCAGTCCCTTGGGACAACTAGTGTCCTTGACCGCAGCAATCATCTCTAGCAACTCGGACTTGCTCGTTGCTATGAGGGTCGTATCACCTGCATACCTTAGGTTGTTCTTTCGTACTCCTCCAATTTTCACACCCCAGTCCCGTCCTTCTAGGGCTTCCCTCATTATATCTTCTGCATACAGATTGTACAGGGTTGGTGACAAGATACAACCTTGTCGTACACCTCTACCGATCTTGAACCATTCAGATGGCCCACAACTCGTTCTAACAGCTGACTCATGGTCATTGTACAATCTGCTCATGAGATTTATCATATGTTCCGGAAAACCTATCGCTGTCAGGATGTTCCATAGCTGGAAATGGCTGACACAGTCAAAAGCCTTTGAGTAGTCTATGAAACACATGTAGAGTGGGATCTTATGGGCCGAATGTTAACGATGTGCTCTCGTGTACCTCTATCTTTCACAAAAATAGCCTTCTGAGATCTCGGGCCAGTACTTTGCCTTGATCCTGTTGATGATTATTTTGAGCTGGCATGTACTATGAGGCTGGTGGTCCTGTAGTTGCTACCCTATTTTTTGCTGCCTTTCATATACAATGTCACAAACACTGCGCGGCACCAGTCCTTAGGCCATTCCGGATCTGTCCAGAGTCTCTTGCATAGCTTCCACAGTATATCTATACCCTCCTCAACCCAGTGACTTCCACAGTTCTGCTGGTATCTCATCTATTCCTGATGATTTTACATTTACTTCAGTGCACACTCGACTTCCTCTCTCATTGGTGGTGACTCTCTCGTTGTGCAAGGCTGTTACATGACATCTTGGTCCCGATAATCTTTCTCATACAGTTTTTTGCCGTATTGAGCACATCTCTTCTTGATGTCTTCTTCCTCCGTCAGTGTGTATATATATATATATATATATATATATATATATATATATATATAGATATATATATATATATATAGATATATATATATATATATATATATATCTATATATATAGAGATATATATATATATCTCTATATATAGAGATATATATATAGATATATATAGATATATATATATATAGATATATATAAATCTATATATATAAATATTATATACATCTATATATATATATATATATATATATATATATATATCTATAATATATATATATCATCTAAAAACTATAAAGAATATATGTATATATATACATATATTTATGCATATATATATATATATATGCCTATATATATATATATATATTCACATATATATAAACATAATAGATATATATGTATATATATATATGCATATATATATGTATGTATATATATGCCTATATATGCCTATATATATATATATATATATATATATATATATATATATATATATATTTAATATATAATATATATACAGCATATATATATATATATATATATATATATATAATATATATATGCAATTAATATATATATAATATACATATATATATATATATATATATATATATATATATATACATATATTCGTTTTATGTTTTCGTATTCGTGTATACAAACTCTGTGTTTCAGTGTGCCTATATCGATAATGTTGTATTTTCAGCATAAAATAGGTTAACAACTGGACCAAATCACAACAACAATAATAATTCCATGATTTCCGAATCATGCATCTTTAGCAAAACGGACAAAAACACTGTCCGGTTGGACCTGCTTCAAGTAGTGTGTGGTTATTGGCACCGATATCATAGCAGCCATTAACCGATGGGTATAACCTGTGAGAGATGACAACGTAGATGTCGTATGTAAAGAGAAGTAACCACATTTTTTTGCTCATTGTCAAATAATGATGAGCTACGCACCAGCATAATGCTTCAGCACAGCTGTGTTGTTAGTTTCAAGCCCGTTCCTTGGACATTTTCAAAATGTCCCATCATTATGTCATCAGTAAAACGTAGATCATACAAGTATGTGCAAGTTGAAAAGTTGCAGTTATCAATTCCTATGCGCTAAGGTTAATCAGGTGATGATATCATTTGTTGAAATATTGAGACCTGCATCAAGTTGCCTGTGGTTATAACAACTGATATCATAGCAGTCATCAACTATCGACGATAAAAAGGCACTCTATACAACCATCAATAGCATCAAAGAGTTTATAGAGGGCTCTGTGGTAATCGCTTCCCTTATTATAATACACTGCAATCGTGAGGTGGCGCTACTGTTACACAAAAAAAAGCACATCGGAATAATGGGCTAACGTCTCGCGCAAAGGGTTTATAGCAACGCTAAGCTGTGTGGTGATTATGAAATGACACGAAATGCACCCCAGTCATCAGGCGACGATACCATGAAATCGACAAAAGCACATTGGACTGTTGATTCAATGTCTCGGGGCTCGGCGTCTGTTAAAGATATAGAGTCATCTGATTGGTCGAGGTGACCACGGTTCCAAATTAAAGTGCCTATCGCACGGTTATAGGTACTTCGCTGAAATCAATTCATAATGTGATCAATAAACTCAAACCGGTCCAATAACCGTCGCATCTGATCAGTTAAGGCCAAGATTTGATAAAGTGTCAGTTCAAATTAGCGCGCCCGACAAAACGTCGCGGCAGCCATTATCTAGGTCAACCATGCGCATGACGTCAGTAAAGGGCGTTTGATTATTCATGAGCTCGTCGTCTCGATACGCCGGACTCATCTTTAAAGTCGAATTTCGATCCGAAAGCGCGCACTTTGGCGACTAATACATAAACAGAATAGGTACTTCTGGGTTATATTTCCGTAATCTGGCGAAAAAAAGGACATGTTTTTCGTGCGATAGGCACTTTAAACAGATAATTCTACATGGTTTTTAGAGACGCTATGACACGACGCTATGACAAAACGCTTCGTTGTTGTTGTTGTTTCCCGGTAAAGCAGTTCGGCAACTATAGGCCACGTACTGCTTAAAAAAAAGCTTCGGTTGACAGGTGGCCTCTTCACATATTTCCTCGACCGGAAGTCCTGAGTGACATTTTGTAACATTTTGAATAATGGGCAATGAAAGGCGGAGGAGTGTGCATAACACTCACAACATTGCCACGGATATGCGCGTAGCAAGCAGACGGCATCCCATGGTTTACTACAATATTCAATGACCCGTGTTTGGAC